>VWYI01024919.1:2995-285871 GCA_013399455.1 Anthoscopus minutus
GAAGACCTGTAAAGAAATGTCCATTTTTTTCCATTTTCATTCTTCTCTCTTGTTCAACTTTCAACTTCATATGTTAATCCTACAAATACCCATTCAAAAAGTAAGAGTCATTCATTGCTTGTCAGGCCTAATACTGGTGCTGTCCTTACTCAGGTAGTCTATTCATTTTCAAAATTAATTTGCTTTTTTCAAGACCCCACCATGCTCAGAGGTTAATGGATCATGTGGTTTACATTGATAAAGAACCAAAACCAAAAAAAAAATAGAGAGCAGTCCAATACCTTACATCCTTTTAGGTGTTCTTCTCCTGCTTTCCTCTGATGGAAACTTCCTCTGATGGGCTTCTTTGGCTCTTGTTTTCAGCACCTCAGAATAAAAAATGAAACACTTAAAACCTGTCTGAACAGAATGGCCAAAATAATAAGGAAGAGATATCACATGACTCAATGGAAAACTGAGTTTCGTGGCAGTTACACCTAAAAGTTCAAGTCTGTTCCTAGCTCAAATCTGTCCCTAGAATGTACCCTGCAACACAACAGGACTGTCTGCAGTGCAGGAAGCTGCTGGCACTCCAAGCCAGGGTCAGTTTGGAGCACATTTGGAGGAAAAATGAAATCTTTGTTGCCATTATGATTGTTTTCATTAAACCTGATAGAAGTCTAGACATATTATAACTAACCAGGGGGAGGCAATAAGCAGAATGCAGGTAAAACAGTCAAGGGCTGTATGGCACACATTGATTATCCATAACCCTCTACATTTCATCAGAAGGAATACAAATAATGTGTGTGTTCATTTAACAAATAGTATCAAATGGACAGGCTTGAGTCCTCCTGCAGCATGGAATGTGGGCAGCAGCACCAGCACCCTGATCCTTAGACTCTGCCTTATGGCTGACTCCTGGTTAAAGCTGGACTAGAAACAAACTGGGCTGAAGGCATCTGAAAAAATACTGTTCCTCAGCAGTGAGGTCATCTCCTACTTGATCAGCTAGTAGGTAAGTTGTGTAACAGGAAAATCCAAGTTGAAATATTTCATCTGCCAAAGATTATGAATTCTTTGTTTTGCTTTGGAAACAAATGCAGAGCTGAGACCAGAATCACAGAGCAAGGAAGACAAAACAAAGGCTTTGTTTGTAAGGGGATGGAACCACTGCTCTCTGGTCAGGGATGAGGTTGGCTGATGTGTTTTCCATAATAGTCAATTGAAAAATCTCAGCCCTCAATCCCAGCCAAACACTAATCTGCTGAATTTATTACATTTATGTTTTCAAATTAAAATTACCATCTGTAACTCGCATGGCAAACAGCACAGAACATGTGACAAAAGAAAAAAAGACACCTCATGACAAGGTGGGCAAATTCCAGTTGGTTTGAGGAGCCCAAAGACGATGAACTTTTTCTTTCTGGGCAAAAAGTGTAGCAGTTTAATGAGGTTATTTGTTAAAAACCTCTCCGTTCACCTCGGTAATGGGCTGTGCAGCCCAGGTCTGGAAATGTAGTTGGTTTAACCAAAGTGATACTATCAACTCAACAAAGCCAAATTGCAGAGGAAAAATGACACAGTAGCCAGAAATAATACATATGCACAGAGAGAAAAAAATCCCTACTTGGGTTTTGGGGGTATGTGTTTTGTTTTTACCACTTCTGCTCTCACAATCATAAACAATCTCAGGACAACAAAAACTGATTCAAAATGCAGCTACACTTTCTGAGATGGGTGAAACCCACTGGGTGTTTGGAGTTCTGCAGACCCACAGCATCACCCAGCATTTCTGGCCAACCAAGCTGCTCGTGGTGACTTTATGGTCTAATTCTTAGCAAGGCTGAGGGCTTGAACCTTTTTACTCTTTCACTGCTACTCTGAGACAAGTGAACTCTTTAGAAAAGCAGTCTGCTGGAAACAGCAGGTCCATTCATCTCCAGTTAAATAAACTACAAGGTATGAACTCCACTCAGGTACCCACCCCATGCTCTCAGTGTGCCTGGTGCCAAACCATGTGTTTGATAGGATTTCTGCACAGAAATCTAGATGGGTCTGGGCTTAGTGGAAATGTCACACTGCACATGCACAAAGAGGTGCAAATTACCTGTAAAATGATGCAGTGTAAAGCTGGCTTTAAAAAAGTGTTTTCAGAACAAGTCTGTTGCCAGAAATACTTTTTTTATTAACCTTTTGTTCAAGTGCCTGAAAACCATAGAGGTGAATATTTAAATTCATTTTCTAATCAGGCTACCACACAGCAAGTGATTCTGTCTTACTGATGCCTGGAGGGTAAGAGTCTTAGGAGCTACTCATGGGGTTTTCTACCCCTCCCATCATACCACTGCTTCCAGTTCACATTTCCCAGTACAAATAAAACCAGAGCAGGAGCCTGAACATGTAAGGTGTTGTACAGAGTCCATGCTTACAGTCCCCTGTGTAGGCATAAGCATTAACTGAGGGCATCACTCTCCTCGTACAGTTAAAGGAGCTGGGCACATCCCAATGACACAATGGGATGGGAAGTATGTGCTCATCTCTCTCAGTCCCTAGGAAAGGGTTAACTTGAACAAAAAACATTCTTTTTTTCCAGTCCTTTAGGGGTTTATTGATGACAAGAGCTAGGTAAGAAAAATCCCATGTATGAAGCTAACAAAAAGAGACTTCCTATCCTCATTTTGCAAAAGAGAATGAACAAGGCTAAAACAAAATCAGGCCCTTGATCAAAGACATGTAAAAAGTTACTAGAAAAACTAGAAGTCAAAACCTTTTTTGGGTTTTTTTTGTGTTTAGACCTTCCTTCCTCGTGGTGAAATAGGGAGAAAAAAGGCTCCCACTGCTTTCCAATAAACAGCAGTGGAAAGACATTATTGACTTATTTCATACTTGGTGATTCCTGTCCATTTCTCTGTGAAAAGAATATTGTCCCCCTCTTCTTTCTTCCTCACCTAAGCCAAACACAGAAATTTAGCCTATTTTTCCAGTTTTCTTGGCATTTATTCCTCAAGACATTGTTTATGTTGTTATTTTCACTGTGGCCTGATTTTCCAACTGAGATTTGAGCAAAATTTGCAACCAGCTTGACTTAATTCAGTCAAGGTCTCAGACATTACTGCTTCCAAGCAAGAAGTAGAAACCATATCAAAGTTCTTAGGGGGAGGGGTTTCCAAGCCTCTAATGTGAATGTTTCACACAACTTTCTCTCTATTTCTGTGTTTAACAGGTTAATTTTGCATGCAAAATATCCTCAAATAATTTTTTTGTCCCTACATAAACAGGAACATCAAGAGATACAACTAATAAAACATTTTGGTGGTCTTTTTGTGTATTATAGCTTAATTTCAAATTTGATCTAAATGCAGTCCAGGATGATGAGCAAGCAAATAGTTAGTAGGTGAAATTAAATATATTTTTCATCCTTTCCTAGGATAATTCAAATTCTACCAAGTTTTATTGGTTAGCAGTCCTAATGTTGTGTTTAATAAATTTTGTATATGTACAAAGGGATAATACTACAGCAAAAGAGACAGACCAAGGATAAAATTTAGCTGAAACACAAACTTTCAAAGATGTCAAGGTAGATGTGAAACAAGACTGAAGTGACTTATTCAGCAGATTGCTGATCCTATTTAAAACCAAAAAGGAGATCTTCACCACCAACTGTTTTCCAGCAAGCAGCATGGACTCTCAGGTGCACAGCAGAAGTTTCTCTCAGAGGGAGAGAAGTACCTCTGGGGATTTCTTCCCACCAAAAAAAAGAGAATCATATTGAGAAAATACAGTTCAGAGGGCTCCTAGTCTACATATCTTTTTTTCTCCCTTCATCTCTAGTGTTTTTTTGCTCACGTGTACAAACTTAGCTGTCCTTCCTCTCTCACAAATCTAAAGATTCTCCCTTGTCTGTCATGCTGTTTTGAACATCTGCCCTGCAGCAATCACTCCCTGTTCACATGATTTTGCTGGCTGTTGCTTGTTTGTAGATACCCTGTGGAGCAGAGAGAGTTACCAAGACTGACATTTGTGTTTTTAAGTTGCCATTAACATAATGGAAATGGTGTGTAACTCCCATCTCCCCAGCCATCAAGGGGCTGTCAGCCTTAGTCAGTGTCCCAACGCCCTCTCACTCATCCTCCTTAAAAGCAAATGAGTGGCTCCGTGTCTGTTGTTTCTTCCAGAGGCAAAGCCCAGCAGGGTCCCCCTTCCCTCTAACTCGCCCTCATCCAGAGGTTTGTGTTTTAGTAACTTGAAACATCCTGTAAAATCTATCAGGATTAGTTTCCAGTATAGAAGCACTTGTACTTGATCCAAGCCAATCAAATGTTGCTCAGATACTAAGCCCCAGGGTTTAAGGGAGCACACCCAACATATTAAGCAAAAATGACCTTCTTAGTGTGGCTACTACATTCTCCTTTTTGACCCCTTTTGACACAATTTTGGCTGAGACAAGACTGAGAGTTAAAACCATTGTGAATGGGCCAAAAATAATATAGTAAGAGTGTCTCTGATGTCACCAGGATGTTATAGCCTTAGACAAGAAAAGCAGGGTTTAGATGGAACTGGACATTTTTTACATATTAGTAAAAGAGGCTTTTTAGTAGATAACATTTGGCTTTCAAACTCATTTTTCAGCCTTTCCCAATGGAATTAGTAACCAAATAAAGGGTTTCAGGAGCTCCCATTATAATCAAACACAAGCCAGAACTTACAAGTTATGTATGACCTGGCAGATCAGAGGTTATGGTGATTAAGAAAGTAGACCACAGAAAACCAAAGAACAGGAAACTTTCAGTCTAGTGTTGATGGAAAAGCTTTGGATTCGATGGATGCAGTACTGAATAACTCATTTCAAAGCAAACAGCTCTCCCAGAAGTTTCTGCCCCTTTTATGGAGAAAAGGCTGAAGATGTACGATGTAAGAATTCAGGAGTTACATAAAGCTGCAAAGTCTTACTTTGAGTTATATACAGCAAGAGCTGGGTTTGCACAGCTCCAGAGAGTGACTTCCCCTTCTGCCATCCACAGGCTCCACTGACTGACTGACTTCCTCAGTTTCTAACCCCAGTACTTATTATTCCATCAAAGTTGGTTTGATGCTCAGTTCATCTATATGGACAGGCAATTTAATGGAATTTCTGGAAGGGCACAGATGTACAACGCTTAAACAATTCATTCCAGTCCTCTGTCAAAATCATCCTTTCTGTGTAGCCATGGAAAGAACTTCTTTTTCCACCAGTGGTAATTCCAGAAACATCCAGATTCTGACAATTTAAAAAATGGCAAAGCTTTTCAGTGGGATTTAAGTCAATCTAATCCAACATTTCCCCATTCTCTGAGAGGGGTCTTAAAACTGGAATATTGCACATAAGCATGAGCTTCTCTTGTTGACAGATATAAAGAGTCAATAAAAGAATGGTTCAGAAATATCTGTGCCCACACCCAGACTGTGTGAGGCTGTGCTGCCTTACATTCAGTGTTAGCTTGGATCCAGGTGAGCAGGTGGTTAATTTTAATCCTGACCACTAAAATGCAACACAACTTTTCAAAGAGAAAGGAGGCTAGACTGAAAACAGGAGCTGATTTCCTTGAGTGAACTTAGGCTTGAGTAGGTTTCTAAAAATATAATGTAACACTAAAAACAAAATTAAACTTTGACTGAGGTTAGCTCTTTAATTTCCACTGGAATAAAGGCAAATATGTCTCCACAGTAAAAATGAAAAAAACCAGAAAAATATTATAAATTGGACAAAAAGTCCAAATCTCACTAGGGTAGTTGTACATTTAGTTCCCATTAATATTAATTGTAAGCATTCATTTATGTGGACATGTGTCATCAGCTGCTACAGTTCAGCTGATGAGTGGCAACTTGGTGACTTGAAGCCAAAATCTACTAGAGACAGTCTCTTTGTGTCACCTGATGTTTAAAAGAACGTGGATTTCAATTAAAGTTGTGGGAGCTAAAGGTCAAAATTAAAGGTTAAAGAATAAATATGTAAAATAAAGCTGACAAAACTCAAGAAACATTCATTTCAAGGAGCAAAGTCCTCCTCACTCTTTCTATTTTGCATAAACCTGTGCTGATTACCCTTAGGCTTTCACTGAGCAGGCTCCTCATGACAATGATGTATGAACCCCAGCTCTGTTCTCTCTAGGAGGTAGAAATGAGTTGCCTGAATTCAAAGGAATTCAGTCCTATCTAAATCCAGACCAATATCACAGAGACATTACAGTCAAACAATAAAGCTTTACCAAGTTCAGACTAACACATACTGACAAAACTGAGGACCAGGGAGAGATAAAAGAGGCTTCCACAATGCCTTGTTTGAGTCCTTATCACAATTTAACTTTCACATTCTTAAGAGAAAAAGCCCCCCAAAAAAAAGCTCAGTCAAAAAGGCCAAACTACTAAATGGCCAGATGCTCTTGGGTGTGAATTAGTAAAGCTCAAACCCAGGTACTGCCTAGGCTTTTTACTAAAAACTTGGATACAAGACATTTGAGATCTGACTCCTTATTCCAGGCAATCATAAGATCCATATTACCAAATACTTACAATAATATCTTTTTTGTCTTAAAAATATTTCAAGATTTTGGTCCAAGGGAGAGAGAAAACAAAAGGGGGGGGGAAGCGATTTATTTGTTCTAAAACCTCCATGCCATCTTCTGGTCTTAACTTTGTGGTTTTCTGTCATGATATATATTCCTAGATATCAGATGTTGAGAAACATTAGCTCACATTGGGAGGCAAATTAAGTTCACTTTCTTCCCAGATCTAGATCACCTGACCTGGACCACAATTACTGGACCTGTTCTATTATAAAGGTCAATATATGCTGATTACACTGATTTTTGTCATACTCAGCCTATAAAACTTGCTTAAAAACCTCTGAGAAAACACACAGTTTGTTTGGAAATGTAGAAATTGCATACTTGGCTGTCACTTCTCTAAGCCCATTTTATAGAATAATTTAAATATTCTGGATGATTCCCTGCTTAAAATTGTCATCAGAGCACAGCAATAGTGCAGGAGGCATTGGGATGGGAGACAGAAGGACCAACACCATGGTACAACAGCCACTGGAAGCAACACAGGGTTATTGTTTGGAGGAGGGAAAGTTTAGTGCAGAAAGGGAATAGAGGGCATTCCATTCTCTGGAACAGAGATTGGTGTCAAGGGGGAATCCTGCTGCGAGGAATGCACTGAGCCCAGAAACTGTCTCTGTTTTTATTACTATTTGTAATAATAAATAAATGATGGTAAGCTTTCAAACTTTCCTTTCACAGCAAAATCCCAAGGTCATGGGAATCACCAATGCCACAAATAGGCGAGTGAGATGAAGACATGAAAACCTGGCCTGCACAGGGCCTGTCATCTCTGGGCTCCATTCCTTCACCCCATGCCCTCCTCCTCCTCCCAGAGATCCTCACCTCCACTGGACACTCACTGTAAGGTGGGCACCACCTCAACACTAAGCTCTAAGAGTAAGCCCAGGTTCACCATGCACCAGGGCACCAGGCTTGCTGCTTCCCCTGAGATCCTGTTGGGTTAGTGCAGGCATTCATTTGAGCTCTGCTCTCCATGCTGAGGGTGACACAACTGAGACTGCTGTGAGGCTTTGTGCTGTCAGCTGAGGCTGGGATGTGAGCCTAGCACAGACAGCACACCCTGAATGGGAGCCATGCCTGGAAGAGCACTTCAGCTGTGGCCCTCACAGTCTCAGGGAGGAAAAGGGGGAGTAGGCCAGGAGAAAGACACATCTGCTCTGAGTGATGGCAAGCAGAGAGCATCAGGAGAACACAAACAGGATTAGGACAGTTGGGCTTCCCTGATGGAATGTCTCCTTTGCTGTCCTTTCAACCTCTTTTATCCTGCAGGTCCCAGTCATTTCAGATCTTCACATCTTTCATCATTTGCACTCCAAGACTTCCCCAGACAGCCAGACCAAGCCAAGAAGATTCTCCTGCCATGTTCTGCTTGCTGTTGTCCTGGCTACTTCCTTTCACATCCACCTACCTCTTTCTCTGCTGAAGGGAGGTGCAACTGCCACTCAAACCACACATCTCCCCTAAGTTCTAAAGGGTTCTCTTTGCCAGAATTCAAATGTGAAAATTCATTCTGCTGGAAATTGGGGAACCATTTAAATTTGAGTGAGAGTAAAAGCCCACAAACTACCTTCAAATAATGTAGAAACTCATATAATTTTGCCAAATGAATCAGTTTCATTCTTTGCAAAAATAACCAGAGCTTTTTTACTGCAGGCCCTCAGCAATCACAGCTGTTAGATCACACAGCTCAATACAAGGTCTGACATTACAAGAGTTATTATAGATAACAGTAAATTTATTATTGAAAACAAGGTGTTCTGTGGCTGCTCCTGAACAGCACAAGGAGTCCTGGAATGAAAATTGCTTGCCTAAAAAATAATTTGAATTTGGACAGCTTGCAATGAACACAACCATATGCCAATCCCAGGGTGCTCTGCCTGCACAAGAATTGCTGAAATAACTTCACTGTCACTTGGGAAGCTCACTGAAACACAGTTTCTTTTGAATGTGTGGAGCTGGTGGGAAATGTTTCCATTTAAAGCAACGTGTACGTCCCCCAGTATGATCCCCTCCAAAGCTAGGCCTTGCTTTCCACAGAAAACTGCAACTTTTCATCAGAAAGGCTAAAATACACCCAGCAAAAATATTTTCAGCTTTTCAAACAACAGAGGTTCCTCAGAAAAATAAAATGTTTTCAACATCAGCACTAGGTAAAAATTGCCTAGAGCCCCAGGACTAACTGGGCCACTGTTTTCCACTGTAGTCATTCCCTCTCAGGAGCACTAATCCCCAGCTGAGCCTCTGGTTAAGAAACTGCAACACCCACCATGAGTAAGCATTATAGCTGAGTGAAAATTTCCCTCTGCATTTGTTCCTTTGTGCATGACTAACCAGGATATAACCTAAGGCATTTTTCTTACCCTCCCTTTTTACAATGCAGGCAGTACAGACATTCTAGTGGAAACATTACTCCAGCCACTACTCTCACCAGTAAAGACACACGTGGTCCTTTCCTCTGATCTGTCCTGAATGGAGCACTTTACCAGCAGGTGCCTCAGATTATTTTGTCCTTGGAGCTGCATCCAGCCATGAACCAACTACTGACACAAGTATCACCACAACCACCACTTCCTACATCAGCATCACCTTGTGTCAGAAGGATCTTTCTACAGAAAAAGTGCAAAAGAAGTGCTAGGAGAGAGATTAAGGATCAGCTTCTCAAAATTGTTTAAACTCAGGTAGGTTCTCAAAGGTCCCTACAGAGGTTAAGGAATCAGATCCCTTTGGAAACACAAACATCCAGAACACCCACATCTCTACTGAAACAACAGTGAGGCCACAGGAGCATTCAGAAGGACACAATACCTTTAACTGAAAGTAACAGTTTATGGGCTAAGTAATATTACATGGGCTTACCCTATGTAAGCCCATATAATAAGTTAATGTGGTAAAAAAAAAAAAAAAAGTAGACGTCATTTCCACAGGAAGAAGAGGGATCCACATTCACTAATCTTGGCAGCCAATGATGCTCAAACCCTTACACAGAAAAGCAGTGTGATCCTTCTTGCAAGCTCAAGAAGAGCCTACAAACACTGGAACTCTGGAGATACAGGAAGAGGCATTTGCTGTAAAACTCTGCTGCATAATCCAAGTTTATGATAATGGCATTTTTTGTTTCTGATGCTACAAAAAAGCAGATTTAAAATGAGAACTGAACTCTGAAAAGAATTTTCATTTTGTCAAGACTACAAATATTGCTGTTTAATTCCATGTTCAATGCCCAGCTGCAGCCAAAGAGAAACAACTCTGTATCTTACTGTACGTGGGAACATGCACAGAGCAGTGAGCTACATCTGCACTTTTCCATATCTGAGGTGCTTGCTGCAGAAGCACCATTCTCTCCATTTTACAATTAAATTCTCTAATCTTTTCCCCCTCTGTCCCTTAAGGCAGAGCTTGGAAAAGAAAGCCCCTAACTGTGTCATCCACAGAGGAGATGCCATCTCAGCAGCCAGCCAGCTGCAGTCGGGCCAGGTGGCAAACGACACCTAAATGCTGCCCTCAAACACCTCTCACTCTATCCAGGGAGCCTTTTCCTCACACCAGATAAAATTCTGGGCACAGAAAGGGCCTGGCTGAGGGAGGGAAGGAGAAATAATATGGGATTTCCAGTTTCTTTTTCAGTCACTATGAAAATATCCTTTGAAATAACAACCTTTAAGGTGAAAAAACATTTTTGCTGCTCTGAGATGTGTTTCTTAGGGTTTTTTTTTAATTTTTAAAGTAGAACAGAACTCTTGCATGCTTTGGTCATTTGTGAGCCCTGGAAGGTTTTAAAGAGGTTCAGAACTATGGGATTTATTGTTTTATCCCTGTCTCTGGAGGCTTGCTGCTGAGAGACCTCTGAGGGCTGAAGGGATCTCTCTTGTGCCCTCACACAAGGTCCAAGCAGCGGAGTATCAGGGAAGGTGGAATTGTGGATGGTACAGTTAAATCCAGTTCTCATTTCCCAAACCCACAAAGCCCAGCCATGTCACAACTGAACAGCCTGAATAAAATCTGTGCTTCTCAGAGGACAGGGGACTTTGCTGTACAAGCACCAAAGCCTTAGCAGTGACTTTGTTTTTCTCCCTGTCAGCCAGGAGCTGACCCATCCTTTAGCACAAAGGACACTTATTCAATGTTGATGGAGAAGGAGGTGTACCTACCACCTACTGAGTCACCCATGCCACATCCTAACACCTGCCTGTGGCCTTGCTGGGGCTTCCACTTAAACATGAATCTACCCTGAGTACAAATGTAGAAAAAGTTTATAATAAAACCTCAAACCACATGAGACTCTCCTGGATGGGAGGGTAAACTGTGATCTCCTAAAGTCCACAGACTTCCAGAAGAAAACTGAAATTCATCTGCTTTGCTTTTGTCCAGTTTCAGGGGTAACAACTGTGCGTGGCGCATCCCAAAGCGAGGTACAAAATTAAATCTCCTTGAAATCTGAAACAAAATCAATTTATTTTTTCTTTTAAATTGACTGCACAAAACTATAGCCAAATCTGGCAAGGTGTTAGAAGCCTAATCTACCACTTACCTTAACTACCTCTGAAAGTTCACCCAAATTATTATCATTCTTACAAAACTTTTGAACATAAAATACAGGGGTTTTTTTTAAAGCTAAACTGGAGACATTTCTTACAAATTAAATTCTTGCCTGCTGGGCAATGATTCACTCGCCATCCACAGTACACCCCATAGCTGACAAACAAAGCAGTATTTGCCACCCTATTGCAAAACACGGTAGGGCTGTATTTTGGGAAATGATTCTTCACTAAAAAAACATCCTCCAGCGCAGCACAATGCTACAAGAGTCACACAAATATGATGCTACATCCTGTGACTGGCTCTGAAACAAGCGTGGAAACAGCTTGGGGCTGGTGGAAGCACACTCTTTCCCAGGCAACATCAGCTCATGGGTGGGCTCACTCACCTCCGGTTTGCCTCAGTCAGACCACAACCCCTTTAACCCCACGCTGGGGAGCTCAGCCCCTCAGCAGCTCTCCCACAGGCAGGATGATCCAGCCCTCACCCTTCAAAGGTACTTTCTCCAAAATTCTGCCACGTGGTTTCCCCAACAAAATCAGTGTTTACATACCTAAAGCCTTGTGTCCTGCTGGATCTTCCACATGGAGAAATGAAACAGCTCTGTGCTTGAGCTCAGGTCCCAAAACCATAAATGCTAAGTATGAGGGAAGGAAGAGGTAAGCTTGGAAGAGAAGAATGAAAGATATTTCTGTAATTAGCATCCTTTTAAAATCTGATTTACCTGCCTCTTTTAAACTGATGTTTGCAACACGTAATTTTCAAAAACTTTAAGTGCTGGAAGTACCTGGAACAGCTTTGCTTCTTCATATACAGAATATCAAGAGCATCACCCAGATTTATACAGAGTATCAAGAGGATCACCCACACTGGTGCATCACTACGCCTGAGAGAAAATAGACAGTTCCCAAAGAAAAATCACCTCACTTCATATGGCAAATAAAATTGCTACTAATGCTTCACTGAAAATAAACTTAAGTCCTCTGGGACAGTCACTGAATTTCCCCATAACTTTCCAATTTTCCCACAGAATAATTATTTTTGTTGTCACACAGGTGTATTCTGAAATATAAATGTGACAAGTTAAACAATTTCTTCTACTGCACAGAGCTCATTTTCTCAAAGTGCTCAAGGCCAGGCTGGATGTGATCCTGAACAACTTGGTCTAGTGGAAGGTGTTCTTGCCCATGGCAGGAGGGGTGGAATGAGATGGCTTTTAAGGTCCTTCTCAATTTAACCTGTTCATGATTCTGCAGACCCTGCACATGAGGAGCTCCTGCAAGGACCCATCCTTTCGCACTCTGATTTCCAGCTCCTCAAACCACTTGGAGTAGAAATATGTACAAGCACACTATAAAAGGACAGAAAAATCACCTCACAGCCACCTTATCCTGCAAAAGGAACACCAACATCCATTCCCACACAGAGATGAAATCAAAATCTGCATCATACATCAACTCCAAGAATGGCAGAGGAGAGTCTGCCAAGGAGGAAAAGGTGAGATTACTTGGCAGGTTTTGCCTGAGCCACAGCAGAAGCCTCCAGAAGGGCTGCAGGCTGTGACTCTGCTTATGAAATCCACCTTCTACTTGCTAAATCAAAACATTAAGACTACAGCAGAGATCTCCCAATTTTGCCTGTATTAGGAATGAGCCACTTAAACAGCTCCTTTTTCTCTAAGTTATGGACTAACTTCAGTTGCTTTGTACGCAAAGTCAGAGCAGCCTGGCTTCAGGAGAACTACTTCATGTTTCAGCCTGATGCTTCAGACTGAATTCAAGTTGAGGGGATGAGGCTATCATGTCAGCAGCATTCTTGCTTAATGTTTTGAGTCACATATTGTATTAGTCACAAGACACAGTAATTGTCTTTCCATCCTTTCTCCCTCACTGACATGAATAACCTTTCTTATGGAGCAGGTTTTCCTAGGTGCCTTTGATTAGAAACAAATGGATCACTTTCCCAAAATGCTACTGAGCAGATAAAAAACTCAATCAGAAGCCTACACACACACACACACACACACACACGACTTGCAATGATCAAATAATCCTACAGTGAAAAGAAAGGTTTGCTATTTACTTCTGAAAGGAATGTAGACTGTCTCGGTCTTGGGAGCTGCAACTGCAGTCTGTGGAGCATCAGCGTGCAAACCACTGGGTATAGCCCCACATTCCCTGGATGCAAATTGCTCAAGCTCCATCAAGGCCCCTCCACTTGCTCCCCTGCTGTCCAGCAAATCATTTTATCCTTCTTGTCCCATCTGATTATTAATTTTTTATACAAAAAAAAACAAAAACAAAAACAAAACAACAAAAAAGAACAAAAAAAAACAAAAACAAAACAAAGAAAACAAAACCTGAGGCCCTCTTCATGTGCAGCCCTCACACTGAAATAACCTCCACGTTTTGGATTACAGCAACGAAAAGATGGGAGCAGCCAGGCTTTGCTTCTTTCCTCAGTTCACTCTGGCGTAGTTCCGTGCCAGAGGGATCAGGGAAAAGGCTCCACACTCCAAATGTATTGTTACTCTTCCCTTCCACTTCTGCAATATTAAGCCATCCAAAAAAACAGGGGGGGGAAGTTCAATTTACACAGAATGCCCCAAGCGTCCATAAGCGGGACACACCAGTACTCCTGGCACATCCCTTGCATTTTAAATCATTTTTCAACTTTACAGCTCAGTGGTATAACAAAAACAGCTGCACAAGGTTGTCCTATATCCTTCCCTAATCTGTGCCTCCCTATTTGTGCCTTCCCTCCCTGCTCCTTGCTGGTGAGCAGCTCCTCAACCCCTCTCCTCACAGCACACCATGAGTTTACAGGTGCTGGTGGGACAATCTCACAAATAAACACTAAGTATTTCAAGAAGTTGCCTTTTTTCCACGTAACTGCTTCTATTAAAAATAAGGTATCATATCCACATTGGTCTTAGTTCACCCTGCCATGTTTTGCAGACCTCCTGCAGATGAACACACCCTGCTTGCTCATTGTTCTTCCATGTATTTCTGCACCTCAGTCCAAATTTCCCATGTTTCTCTCCTGTCCTCTTTTTGGGAGGCTCTTCCTCACTATTTTCACCACAGAGGCTGGAGGCAGGTGGTGGAGGCAGCAACTGGGCGGCCCTCAGCACCCTCAGAGGGGAAGCACCCCAAAATTCCCGCCGGGCTGGCAAGAGGGTTGGACACAATTTCACCATTATTTCTTGGGAGGCTAAGATTTAAAAACAAAAATAAATTTTAAAAATTAGAAAAAAAAATAAGTAAAAACTGGACTTTCCTTGCGCCCCAAACACGTCCATTCCAAGCCGCGGACACAAACCCAGCCCCGGCCAAAGTGGCGGCGAAGGACTCAAACATGGCCGCCCTCCCTGAGGGGAGCCCGCCAAAACCCTCTCCGTGAGGGAAACAGCGCCGGGGCCACACGGCTGCCTTGAAGCCCCCAAACCCCTCCCCAGACAACTCCCCTCAGCCCCAAAAACCCCTCTCCACCAGAAGCTTCTTCGGATATTAGGAAATAGCGATGGGGACATTCGCCAGCCCTCGGGACGGAGCGGAGCTGCACCGGCTACGTTGCAGTTGCACCGGGCTGCCGTGAGGGGAAGGCGGGAAGCGGCTTCCCTCAGGGGCTGCAAGTAGCCAGAGGCAGCCCCGAGTAAAACTAGACCAGGTTTTCCCTTTCCAGGGAAAGAAATACTTGGTGTATTGCAGCACCATCTGCTGGTTCCTGTAGCTGAGACACACAGGGATCTCCCAACGGGGTAAAAAGCAATAGAAGAAGGTAGAGAGGGGGTTTTGAGTGGTTTCTTAACGTGGGCTTTTCTTGAAGATTTTCCTTCTTTTAAAGGCACTGAGGTGTCTCTAAATAAGCAGTATAAGAAACGCCACGACCCAGAGAAAAAGCGGACATATTAGTGCTAAGTTTAGGTATTTTTTCTGAAGAAGTACAGTAGTCAAAATCTAGGTTTTTCCCCTGTTCCTCTGAAGCAGACGGTGATGAGTCTGCAGAGCCCCTGGGGAAGGATTTTCTGAAGTGACTAACTGGTGGTGGGCACCTTTATTTTTTCCATATATCTAACTCGAGCTGCCTGCCCTTCTTTCTTCCAGACTGCCCTTATTTCTTTATGCTTGCATTTCATGAAGCTCTAAACCTCTGACCCTGTGGTCCTGTGGAGGGGCTCAGCCCGCCCACCCACAGCCACCATCACTTTGCTAAGCCCTTGCTCCTTTTCCAGTGGTTCCCTTTTCCAGCCGGTTTCCTTCCTGGGCTTGATCTGTCCCAACACTGAAGTCATGTTGGTGAGCTTTATTGGAAGTCATTCTTTGCTGTTAATTTACAGCCTGGTGAAGGCAAAAGGAAGAGGTTGGGATTTTTCCCCTCTCAGTGGCTGATTTGAGATAATACAAATATGAAGAAATACATTACTTTGAAATTATGTTATGTAGAGAGGAATGGCGCACACTTCTTTTGCTTCTTTAAAATTCAAGTACAATACTAAATTAAACCATGACTAAACAAAAGAAGACTGGTCCACCCTGTAGAGTATTTGAAAAGAAAAAACTTCCCTTTACAGGGCCCAGCAAATGTCCAAGGTTCAAACAAAGTACGAGGTGCTAACGAAAGGAGTCTTGACAAACCTTGTTTTCCTGCACGGGGGCTCAGTACATAATGATTTCATTCAGCAGCTACTGTTCAAGCATGGAAAGTGTTGGTAAAGAAATCCCACAGAGATCAGACAACCATTTTCCCTAACTTAAGCTTCCCCTTCTGCTCCTCCCCCTGTTTGCCTTTCGGGCCTCTGCCAGTCATAACATAAATATTCATCAGCTGATATTTGCAGTAGCTGTGAAGTTATGAATGAGGCCAAAAGCCTTTCCCTCCTGCCCCATCTGCAAAATGGCAGCTTCTGGTCTTAGCTCATGGTCAAACGACACTTTCCGAAATCCCCAAAGTCCACTTGCAGGCTTTTCAAATTCAGTCGGGCTTTTAATGCGCAAAGCAGAAATGCTGTCTACCTAATATTTACCCTGGGATTACTGAAAAAAAAAATATATATATTACTTTGCTATGCTTTAAACTTTGCGATGCCTTGACGTAATAGACAGAAGTGTTGGCAGCTCAAAATGTTGGTTGGTTTATTTCAGGGGACATGACTGCTGCAGGTTTCCTTTCTGAATTGAATACCAGACACTTGAACCATTTGTTTGCAGAAAAGAGAAACGGCTTTTATTCTTAAGGCTGGTTTCTTAACCACCTGGGTGCTGTCAGAAGGAGCCACATGCACTGGAAAACACTTTTAATAAGGCTCCTTTAAGCCTGTCTTAAACCCTGGATCCTGAAAAATGGAGTCCCTACTGCCTGTCATATGTGTTTTCTCTCTGCAGATTAGTGAGGGGCTGCTGTTTTAGAAATGTTCCGTTCTCACAAAGCCTGGAATTATGCTCTCAAACCTACCGTGGGTCAGCAAGACAGCGAGACATCTGAGGTAGCTACACCAGCAAAGTCAAAAGCGGAGGTGTCAGAGAAACAAGGTGGCAGTGCAGAGCTTTAATGAGTCTAATTCAGCAAGGTATCAACACTGGATCATAGAGGATTAAAAATCCTAAATGCCATTTGGAAGTCCTGGTGAAGATGCTCAGCACTGTTTGGTATCAGGAAACTGGAACACATTTTTGTTGCTTGGGTTGCACAAATCAGTCATGCAAACTATCCTGTCTTGTCTGATTCTCATAGATTCAGCCATAAATTAAAAAAAGTTACCATCACCTTCTTAAAGAAAGGTGATAGATTTAGGAAGATTTAAAGATGTTGCAATCATCCCGTTTGACTTTGACTATGAAAGAAAAGAACTTTTCAATCAATGAGTCTCCAATATCTTTCAGCCAAAATAGAGTGTTATCTTCTAAAAATAAAATTGTATTTCATTTAAAGACTACAATTTACCACATCCCTTGAGAACATTTCAACACTCATAATCTTTGTTGCTAAAAAAAAGCCCCCTCACCTTGTTTTTAATACTTTCAACTTTCAGCCATGGCACCCTGTATGTTCTTTTTTAAGAAAAAAGAGCCTCAAAATCACCTCACTTGCACCTCCAAACCAAGACCAAGTACTGCCTCCATCTTTTTACTGATCAGCTATGTACAATTCTTGGAATATTTGCAATGGCAAAGGCTGCAGAGGTGTTGGGTCCTGCACAGCAAAAAGGTTTCACCTCTGGGAAATGACACACAGGTTCACCATCAGGACATAAGTGAACTCCAAAAAGCTGTGATCAGGGCAGGAAAAATTATAAGGCAGATGTTGGATACACACTTTAGTGTGGCTCCTCTGCTCCCACATACAAGTAACTGCTTGGGGTGTGCACAATGTGCGTAAGATCAACAGGTAGCCCCTTAGCCAGACACATGTGCAAAGTTTTGTTTTACAGACCTACATCATGTGCTTTAATAGACTTAAGATCACTTTATTTGGAAAATTTAAATTCACAAATAGAAAATATTTTACTAGGAATTTCTGCTTTTGACAACAAGCATCCCCTGAAGTTACACTCTGGTTTTTTTTCACTACTCCCAAAAATCCAACATTCTTACTAGGATGATGGTCCTGTTTTTATCAGCTGTTTACATAGTGTTGTGCTGCTTAAAAACATCTTGTTGGGGCAACAGAAGTGTCTATGTGACAGCACAAGTGAAGAGTAATTAATTGACACACTTCACTGAACACTCAGATACTGGGATGAGCTGTTCTGGCATTTACCATGATGATGTGGCACAGCAGCATGGAATAACTACGGCCAGCACTACAAACAAAAACAAGAGGTGACAAAACTAATCACAGTGACACCTCCTCACACACAGTGTGGCAGTGGCAATAGAGTCCATGCTAATTACAAGTAGAACAGGAAAGAGAAGCTTTAAGGAATTTCTCCATAGCTGTTTTCTCATGAAAATAGGAAGGTGAGACTGATAAAGGCTAGCTCAGGGTGCTCTCTCCTGCATTCCCATATATTAATATTCGTAGCAGTACATATTGCTTTTCCTGTGTTAATAGCCAGAAAGCTTCTCAGAGGCAACAAAAATCCTCCAAGGGAAATTGTCCAGTGCACAAATTCAGAGTGGAATGATTGTGCTGCAACCACAGCTCCAGAAATCATGGCAGCAGCCGCAGCGTTGGCTGAGACACACTTCATGTTGCAGCCAACATCTTTGCATATCACCTAGTACTGAAGATTTCCAAGCACATCAGTAACAGCAACACAAATTAATAAATGAGCTCGGGGGATGGATATGATCTACAGTTCCTCGTTCTTTGCATGCACTCTATATCCTCTATAATAACTTGACAATACGGTCCCATCCATATCAGAGCAACAACGGAAAAAGGATTGAGAATCAAAAGGAAACATTTTTTTCATCTTTTTATCTTTATGGTAAAAGGGCCTTTCTGCAATAGATCAAAAGTTTTATGCTTGCATAGGGGACATGTACACCCAAACCCAACACACTTGAAACTGATAAAAAGCAGAGCATGCAGATGGTTGAATTGTCTGGGTTGATGTTCATTAGCATGCCAGTGAATTATTTTGGTCGGGTGTGGTTTTGTAGTCTGCTCTGCAGCAGTTACAAACCTACACATAACTACTTGCAAGTGACTGTCCCTAGACTAACAGGAGAAGGACTGTCGATGCCAGAAGGTCTTCCCAGTGTCTCTGGCACCGCTGAATTACCAGAACATAAACTGGAGCTGGAGTTATCAGAGATGTCTCTGAGCCTGCTGTGCAGCTGTGGCAGTCTTCCAGGTTAGCAGGGAGCATACAAAAGCAAAGGTTGGGAGGCTGAATCAGTTTAGGCTGTGATTTATGGATACATAACACAGAGAGTGAAGTACAGAGAACATAAGTTATTTGGGTTGTTTGTATATTAAAGTGTGCATGTCATGCACTGGGACTGTTCATCTTTCCATTCACAAAAGCTGGATTGAGTGAAGCTCTGAGCAACCTGGTCTAGTGGAAGATGCCCCTGCCCCATGGCAGGAGGGTGGGAACCAGATGAGCTTTATGGTCCCTTTCAACCCAAGCCATTCCATGATTCAGCACCAACTCTTGTAACAGGGCAAGTTTGTCTGGGAAATAACTGGCAGCATTTTGGTTACTGTGCAGCAATTGCCAAACTAAGAACATTCACCACAGCAGCCTTGCCACAGAACTCACTGCTTTCTTCCAGCTGTGGCCTCAGAATTCCTGATAAAAGCAACCGTCAAACACCTCACATGACAGCTGCAAATCCCACCAGTTCAAATATTACAAACCTGGTGAGGTACCCACAAAACTTCCAGTCAAACCTATGAAAACTTCGGTGTCTCTTGGAAAGCAGGGAGAACCAAGCCTATAGGTTCACTTGAAGGTCTTTGCCAGTCTTCTCTTTAGATTCCTTGCCATGGCTACAGATGGTGTATGGGAACCAGGGACTGGGTTCCTCTGCCACAAGACTCGGTGCTTTCTCTGCTGACATAAAGTGCTGCTGAAGCACCACAGGCCACCAAAGTCCCACTTATGCCAGTCCCTTGACCCATATGGCAAACATTCAACTTTAATCCTGGGTAGGGGTCTCTTGAAAAGTGAAAATGAGCTCTTACCTTCTCACCAAAAGCCCTCCAGCAACACCCACACATATCCACACCTCATGTCCAACTATTTGCAAAGGACAAAGACACTGCCCAAAAGTCCCAGCTATCTTTCTCATCCCATGTTTCCCCTGGTGTGATCCAAGGATGTCACAGCAAAGGCTGGTGTGGGCACAGCAGTCAACACACAGGATGCAGAAATGCAATGCCACAGCCAAGAGATGGATGCTGCTGCTCCCAGTCCTGCAGCCATGGATTAGGAGCTGTGGAACAAACTCACCAGCAGGCAGTAAGGAAATGAGGTGGATTAGTGCCAGCTCTTACTCTTTAATTGCAAATATATTCTGTTGGTCACAGTCTCAGGAAAGCACAAGTTCCCTTTTCCTAATATACATTTCTCTGTTTGTAACACTTTCAAAGAGCTTGCCAGTATCGTTTCTTGTATGAAGGGCATTTTTTTAGTTTTTCCAGGTTCTTGGGTAGAGACATAAGCTTGTCAAAAGGAGTTATACCAAACTGAGTAATTTTTGCAGCTCTTAACTGCCTAATGGGAAGGCTGCAGACATTTAACTCCTAAGTCAGTAACAATTTGTATTAAAATTGTAACAGAGACCCCCATCTATACTCTTCAGCTTCTCTCTTCAGTAGAATATGTGTACAGACCCAGAGGAAGGAAGCTTAGATACGGGAGATGATCCTGCTGTTTGAATTCCCATCTCTGATCAGTGTTCAGGTCTCACCTGTTAGGATGATTGTTTATCTGACACCCATGCTAGGTTTCTAGGTCAAATAACAGAACATGCTGAACTAATTTGCTGACCATAAAGTAGAGATGTGTACAATACCCATCCTGAATTTCTGTAACAGCTGAGTTTATGTTGTGTCACCTTATTGTAGGATAATCATACCTTCCTTTGAAGTCTTGGTGACTGTTGTCAAAAATGAGACTTATCTCCCATGAAATAAACCTAATGGTGAATACCTGCTTTTCAGGAACCTTTTTAATGACAACTAAGTGTTTAAAATACACTACCTTCAGTTCTCCTAAAACTACCTCTGCTCTGTTCACCTGTGGACCTTCCCCATGATTGTTGAAGTATTTGTGGTGTGTATTGTCCACCCCAGAGTTACCTACCTTAGGGAGAACAGAAAATTAAGGTAGTGGAAGGAAAAGTTAAGGGACTTAGCTGAGGGAATCAGTTTGTTTCTGCCCTCCTTTCAGAGAGAGACTTTCTTTTCCTCTGCCTGTCAATTTACCCTTCCAACTCTGTTGAGCAATGACTGCTGCCTGTGGAGGAGCGTCTCTGTGGCGCACAGCGCTGCCTTGACCTTAACTGGAACTTACAGCTGCTGCTGTCATAAAATAATAACCAATATTAATCAATGTTTGTCTAGTTATATGAATGTCTTCCCTTTGGCTGAATAATCCATCTGCATGCATCTCCCAGCCTTCCACACTGCAGAGGTGCCAATTGATTACTCATCGTGGATAATTACCCGAGCACCCTGCAGGATTGTGACAGAGGAGATGTATTGATTGTCTCAGGGCAGTCCTATCAGGGTGCTCTTGGACACAATTCGTCCTGCCCATCTGAAATGAGGACTTAGGAGCTGGAAATCCCTAAGGGAGAATCAGATCTTGGAAGTTACCCTGGGGTAGCCTCTGGATGCTCCTTTCCAGAGCTCCAGGCCCTGGGGAAGCACAGGGCTGCCCTCAAGGACGTTCTTATGTTGGCAGATAACCAATGTACCTATGCAAAGGAACAAGCTGAGCTACAACACAAAGGCATCTTGCATCTGGAGGACATGTTCTCGATGCAGCAAAACATCTTTGTTATGAATGTAACATATGTGGTACTCTTCCTCTGTTTGGCAGGAGATAAGAAAAACAGAAGCAATGCAAAAATGAAAACAAAATGGAGCATATAAGCATCGTGAAACAATTACAGTGCTGCGTCTCATTAAGATCTAAATCTGGGATTGCCAGTCTTGTTTTAAAAACAGTTTTGTTCAACACTCAGTGACAGAATTTAAAAGCTGACATATCTTGCTGTATCGTGGGCCGCAGTCACAGCTGGTGTAAATCAGTATAAACTAATGAAGTCAATGGAGCTTCTCTGATTTACACTAGCTGAGGTTATGGCTCAATAAGGTTAGGCTTGCTTTCTAGGAGTATTCAAGGAAGCCAACTTCTGTGTGTCCTGTGATGAAGTGGTTATTTATAATGGCCTTCAGTGTGGTTTGGAGCCAAATTTCCACATCAAAAGTAGCTTTATAAGAGATATCCTTACAGTGGGGTTCAGTGCAAAATCATGACTTCAGAAGCCAGCTTTCCTCATGCACTCAAGTATTTGATTTCAGCCTGAAAACCATTTGAGAAGCCAAGAAAAGCAGAGCCATTCCTGCCTACTTCCCCAGCTCTGCTTCATCTTTGAGTCGCCTGCATATATCCAGCAGGCCCTGACCTACACTGCCCATTTATCAAGGCGAGTTACTCTAAGTGTCTGTTTATTTATGTTCAGAAATTCCCAGCAAGACAGACAAGTTTCATGCTCAACCTGAAAAATTGGGGATGGGGGTGGAGTTCTTACCAGTTCCAGAGCTATTTGTTGGACTTGGCCACTAATGAAGATAAAACACAATAATGTGTCCTGGAGTCACAGCGAGAGGTGGAGGTCACAAGAAAACAGATCATGTCTTTCACAGCTCCTCAGCTTCAGTGCACTGAATTATGACTCCTATTATTTACTTACTGGATCCTCCACCCTGCCTGCACGCTCCAAGCGTTCGAAAAGCAGCAGGTCTCTGCTTCAAAGGACTGACAGGGAAGTGAGAGAGAGAGAGAGGGAGGAAAATCTGTCCTGAAGCTACAGTAACCTCCTCCTCCACCTTTGATCTGAGAGATCAGATGTTCTCACCAGCCTCAGCTGGCTCCTGCCATCTGCTGAGCCATGCCTGCAGCCCTGCACCTCTGTGCTCTCCTCTGCTGAATTAAAATGCCAGACTCTCATGGCAAAAATGTTCCCAGAGCAGCCAAACCTGCTCAAGGTGGGGTTTTCCAGAAGGATTTTGTTCTTTTTCTAAGAACCCTGCTCCCTGCATGTCCAGCCTCCATGTGATCTATCAGCTGTCCAGAAAACATCACAGGCTCTTTTACTGACCTTGCCACTTTGAAACAGATTGATTTCTTTAGAACTTAGTGCTAAAAATGCACTTGTCTTGATCTCAGTTGTTGAGATCCCAAAGCAGAGCTGAAGCCTCTCCAAACCTCCTGAGTGGTTTCTACATATCCTGTGGAGAATGCTGCCCTCTTCTGCACCACTCTTTTTAATCCTGGGTTTAATCCTCCAGGAGCTCATTGGGGCTGAGGAGACAACTTTGTGGTGATGCTTCCAAAGAGGGAAACTTCTGAACTGCCAGCAGCAGAGAAATCCACACACAGACTGAACATGAAACACCTGTATGTTAGAGCCTGCCTGTATCTGAACCTCTTGGGAAGTACCACTTTCTCTTAAAAAGCACAGGATCATCCTCCTCTTTCATACCCTCAGGTTTTGGTTTTGGTCTCTTCTCCCTTCACAAAACATGTGATAAACATTTTCTCATTAAGAGCTGCAATCTCCTTGTCCAGGGAATATTCCTGGTCCATCTTGGGAGGTGGTTAGAGAACCCCATTTAGTTACTGATCATTCACCAGCCTCCCAAACCAGCTGGGATTTTTCTTAGTACCCAGCACACCAGCTGAGTGCTGTCTTCCTGGGTACAGAAATATCTCTCTACTCTTCCCCCCTTATTAGGTTTCTTCTATGTAGATATTTTTCCTTTGTATTTGTGACTTAACATGGAGCCAAAGTAAAGCCAGAAAATAATTTTGCTATTAAACTCATCATGTTTGCTATTTGACATTTGGGTAGGCTGAAGCATCATAAATGCAAAACTCTCCTTCTGCTCCCCTCTACTTCTGTGCCTGGATCTAAGGACTATGACTGAAAGTGTGTTTGGTTCACTTGTTACTTAAGATAAATAATTTTCTACTTAACATATTTCACAAAGGCCTTTTTTTTTTTGTTACATTACTTATGTTTCTCCTCAGAAACACTCTTGCAAACCATGGAAAGATCAACTATCACCTGTGTGCTGTTTTCTTCTCAGCTTCTCTAGATGAAGCAAGTGTGCAGATAGATTTTTTTCCTTTGCCTGGACATTGTTCAGCTTTTAAAATGTTTGAGGGCACTCAGTCTTCCTTCTTTTTAACCCAAACCAAACAGAATTTCTCCCTTTTTAAAAATTATTATTTAATAATCTCAAAACTAGTTGGTTTGGCTGTCTCAAAATCAAAATAAATTCTCTTCACTGTGGAAGATTAAAAAGAGAATTCTACCAGACAACAGAATTTACTTTCTGTTAACAGTCTCACAGGCTTTAAGTATTTGGCTCAAATTTTGGTTTTTAATGCTTGTCCATTCTTACTAGGGTTGAACTGCAAGGCAGTCAGAAGATTCTCAGATAACAGGAAGGAAAAAATAATGTAAACCCCTTATCCCAGAGGAACTAGGAGCAGTGAATTACGCACAAGTAATGAAACCAGTTTCCTCACCATCAGAACTTCTACTGAATCCACAGAATTTCAGAATTTTCCTTGAATCTGGTTGGGGCAAAGACAGGAAACTGCATCTTCTGAGCTTTAGAAATAGATCTTAAACATGTAAACATAAGATATTATGCCCCTGTCTTTTAAGTAACATTTATATTATCTCAAATAAACAGTCTTGCTGAAGTTAGTCTGTAATTGACATCTGACACAGTCCACATTGCAACAGATATGATAAGTGCAGTAAACAGCAGAAATTATGCTTCTCTGTGCTCTGAGAAACATTCATATTTCCTTGCACAGATAAACTTTATTTTGTTGCTATGCAACTCTCACACAACAGACCACATTCTGCAGTAAATAAGAGTACAGATTTTACAACTGGAGGGCAAGCATGTGGCCTTTTGGGTTTTCTCCCCATTTCGAGTTCCAGCCCCAGCTTTAGTTCACATTATAATATTCCATCATTTCATTACAAAGCTGCCTCTAAAGCTCAGTAAGGGATATTTCAAACTGAGCAAAGCAGGAGAGTCAGAATGCATGAGGCTGATGGGAAACAAATGGTGGAGCTGGTGATGTCAGTGAAACCATGACATTAAGAGGTTTTTCTCTTTTTTGGTCTTCTTTAAAAATGAACATTAAATTTTCACAGCAAGATACTCAAAACCTGTGTGGCTTCTCCCTGCTCCCTGTAAAACTGCCATACCTGCAAGGGAGGCAACACAGGTGAAGAGCTACCCTTGGTTTTACCCAAGATGAGAACAGTATAGTCTTTCCTCCTTTATACTTTACAGTTGCAAAATTTCTCCTGAATTCAGTGGATATTCAGATTGTTTAGAGAACAGAGGCACAGATCCTGCATGTCTCTGCATCCTCACCCTAAGCAGAGTGAAGAACACTAAGATTTCTGTGACTTAAGGGTGTGCACTGGAATGCAATAGAGCCACTAGGCTCTTCCCAAATCATGGGTTAACGCCTCAATTATTTAAGTTTCCCTTTTTCACATGGCTGGAAATTCTACAAATTCTCCCAGGTAATGTCAGCCTTCCCTTGCCACCGTTAGCAGATCAATCCAGGTGAAAAACAGGACTTGGAGCTCCAGGTGGATGCAGCTGGCACAGTTTGGGCTACAGGGATTTGCAATAGCCAAGGATCTGATGCACATCCAATGCACATACATAACAGCTGTCTGATTGCAGAGGGGTTGTGCCACTTAAACAGCTGAGTTGCCCCAGTTTTCCCCAGTTTTGCTTTGCTCTTTGGTTCCTTACAAAAAAGAGTCCTCTGGGCTCCTACAGGCTATGTGCCACAAGCCCAGATGCTTATAAATTCACTAGGGAAAGGACACTCTGTTCATAAGAAAGCAAGATTTAATCTCTACAATCTACAGTCTAGTTTTTCTAAACAGTGAGCAAGAAGCATCTTTTGCATTTTTTATTTCAGCATTTCTGTTTGCTATCAAAACATTTCTGTTTATAGTTTCACTTTAACAGCTAAATTATTCCCAGGCATGGAAATTAATTATCAGCACTTGTTGCAAAACACATTGAAGTTTCTATGCTGGCCTCATATACAGACCCATCTCTTATCACACCTCCCAGTGTAGCAGCTTTCCTTAAGAGCCCAAGAGATTTGGAAACACCTGTAAAATTGGCTTTGAGTTCTTTCTTCAGCAAGTGATCTTCCACAGAGCAGAGTGTTCACTCAGTCAGGATTGCAGGAGGAGGCCCACAGAAGGAATGCAGTTGGATTTTGTCTGGAAGCACAACAGGCAATGCACAAGGCAAGAGTCTTCAGACCTAAATCTTGGAAAACAATACTTGATGTCTTCGGATCAGTGCCCTGCTAATTTCTTCTACTCGCCGGCATCCTGGAGGAAAAGGTGCAGATCAGTTCAAGAGCCTGATTTTCCAACCCACTCTAAGCCTTTTCTTTTGTTGCCTCATAAAAATCTGCATTCTGTCAGATGAAATCCACCCCTTACCAACCAAAGATTTGCCACTACTTTTCTATGGATTTATTGCTTTCCTTGTGAAAAAATAAAGAAAAAAACAAACCCCAAAATAATGTTTTCACCTAATCTACTCAGTTCCCCATTTATAAGGCAAGGATAACAAATCTTTTTCCCATTTCTCCACATACTAACCTGTTTAGATTGCAACCATTCCCCTCATGCAAGTTGCTATAGCATCTTGCTTGGGGCAAATGAAAGCTCTGAGAGGAAATGTTGATGTCCCACCTGTCAGTGCCATTGCCAGGCGAAACTCTTCCTTCAGCATCTGGAGAACTTCTTTTGCTCCTTCCTCACCCTGGAAGATCAGGAGTCAAGGTGAACTATTATGTGTACATATATCTGTGTAGGTATAGACAAGTATATGTGTGCCAAGAAAGGTTTTATGCACAGACATAAATCCTGAGGGTTGGACACAGCAAATTTTAGCAAACAGCAAATCAGATGATCTGGATGCACACAGATGCATCACACACACGCTTCTCTGTGCACACAGACACACATATGTGCATATAATAAGGCTAAGCAGTGAGTCTAGGGCTCTAAAGTCATGCATTTGAGCTTTTCCTCACTTACTTGGTAAGCCAGTCCCCAGAGGACAGGTCTCCCAATGAAAACAGCTTTGGCACCAAGAGCCAATGCCTTGAGAACGTCCGTGCCTTTTCTTACACCACCATCCAGGAACACCTCCACCTTCCCCTCCACAGCCTCCACGATTTCAGGCAAGACATCAATCTAAAAGAGAGAAACCAGGAACACAGCTTGGCTGCTCCTGAAACCCTATTTATTTTTTGAGCCATTTCTTACACACAGGATCCAAGCTTTAGAGCAGCTTAATGAGCAGTTGCATGCCTAAATCTATAACCAAATAACACAGCTTTGTATTGAGAACCAGCAGTGACTTTGAAGGGTAGAAAGTACATGCAAAGGTCAAATTCATTTGGAGAGTCACATAAACGGATTGAGAATCAGCAGGGTCTCACAAAATGGCCATCTGACACAAGCCAGTATCTGATTTTTATGCAGAATATATAAAACAGCAGCACTAAGGAAGCCTTTTGGTGGTGTTACCTCTCAGACTTCCAATCTTGACTAGTTTGGGGATGAAATAAAATCAGTTCACTTTTTAATTAATCATCTTTGCTTCCCTGTTTAAATTTCCCATTCATTTATCCTGAGGGCCAGCTCAGGAGCCCAGAGGCAGGCACTGTACCTATAGACAAGGAGTGAGAAAAATACATGCCTGGAGGATCTTAAGAGTTGGCTGAAAATTCTTAATTAATGTATTTTCCCTTTTGAAAATGCATCTAATTACAGGAATGACTATAGAGAAAAACTGCTTAATATAAGAAAAAAAAAACTTTCCTCTAAGTTTTGAGCAAGATGGGAAATAATTTCTTTTAATGCACAGGTATGTTGCTTCCACTGAGCTCTGCTCATCCCCTTTCTCAACTTACCCCCTACACCAGTGATACAGGTAAGGAGGGGAAAGAATTTTTACTGTTCTCAAGTTACAAGTAAGTAACCAGGGAATTAAGTAATTCCTCTTGCCATGCAAGAGGTCCCAGTGAAAGGATGAGCCTCCTGAATTCAAGCCTGGAGCATTAATTACAGGGCAACTTTTCCTATAAGGCCACCTAAATAGTTCCTATTCATGAAAATCAGGAAAGGAACACCACCAGGAGCCAAGTATTAAAAAGACTGGAAACAGTGTGTGGAAGTAAAACAACAGACACACAAATTCACATCTTTCAAATACGGATGTAATTCATTTCCTTTCTAATGGATAAAAATGACTAAAAGATGGGGGGGGGGGGAATGCTTGAAAGTGCAGTTTGTTTTTAGATTTGGATTAAAATTTTCTCAATGTTTGGCACTTGCTGTGATTTTCCCCCTCCCTTTGGTTTTGCTCTCTTGCCAGACATATTTTGGATCTATTTCCATATCCAGAGACCACTTTTTACATCCTGACAAACTGTACCAACATTAAAGTGCTCTAATAACTAAAGCATGATGCAAACCATAATTAAAACATAGATTTCCTCAATATGTAACTAGACACTAGAAATATTGACCAGCTAGGGTTCAGGTCACGATCTGAAACCCCACAAAACTGAAGCAAATGATTATGTTTCTAAATCAGAACCATTTAGAATGATCTGATACATTATAAAAACAGCATTGTGAAGTGTTGTTCTCTGTACCATAAATCCAGGGAACACATCAGCTTGAGCAGTTCTCCTCTGCCCTGTGGTGTGGCAAAGGAGTAACCCCTAACAAGGAGTTTGCAAATTTCTGCTCTCCAAAATTAATTTGCATTTCTTGAGCTCTCCCACGTTCTTCAAAATGCTGTTTTTAACAACCATATACATTGTTGCTGTTGAATTACCTCACATGCAGGCGTGCCCAAGAGTTTTGAATACCCTCAGTGAAATTGGGGAATACATTCCCAGGAGATGACAAGAGGACCTGTTCCTCTCTCCCTTCAGGGAATCATGATGGAAAACAGGAGGTTTTTCATCGAGAACATATTGGAAATACTCAGAGAGGCACAAATGGGCTTTGATTCTCCTCCCTTTCATTCTCTTTTTATTTGTGCAGCTTTCCCACACCAAATGAAGCAAGATGAGTGATGACTGGAATCTTGGGGTTTTTCCTTCATCCTGAGCACATACTTTTTAATTTTCCTTTACTTCTTTATTTTTTGCCGACTGAGAAATTCTCAAATCCCTTTCACCTTTGGAAAAGTCATGGGGTAGCACGACAAGGAAAAGGAAAAAGGAAAAACTGTAATTTAACCACTCTCTCCCTTTTCCAAAGGCGAAAATATTTGAAAGGAGAAAAATGGAGAGTTTCATTCTGCCTTTAGCTGTTCCTTAACTGCAATTTTTCAGAAGCCTCCAAAGAATATTAAAAGAGAAAGAACAACCCTAATATAACATTCAGTGTGCTGCAAATGGCAACGAGGGTTTTTCAAAAAAGAATGAGAAAGAAGAAATGAAAGAGGAGAGTGGAAAAAAATTTCTGAAAGGTTTTCCAATTTGATCTACTGAGGAAAGGCTGTGTCTAGCTCAGAGTATGATGTGACATACATAGAGAAGTGGAGAGAGGTTATTGCTCATGACTTAAGGCATAGAACACCTATTACAGGTTTTTCCTCCAGCTTCCACATGTTCAGAGGAAGCAAACAAGAAGCCAAAAGGCAGAGAAAATTAGAGATTACTGGAGCATATTGGCATCAGTACTCACAGTAGCAGGGACCCCATCAAGCTGACGTGCTCCATGATTTGACACCAGGATCCCATTCACCCCAATCTTTACAGCTTCTCTGGCATCATCAGCTAGGAAAAAGCCCAAACAGGATGTGTCCTTCCATAACTGGGAGCTTGTAGACACCACAATCAGGGAATGACTGAAAAAACCATTGTCAGCTCATGCAAAGCCACCTTAGGACTTAAGCCTTGCCTCAACACAGAAAAAGGTTTTATCTTTAAGTACTAAGACCAGAAAAGTAGTTTGAAATGTTGGAGCAGAACATTTTATTCCTTTGGATCAGCAGCCACTTTGGTTGCTAGCCTTCATTTTCTCCATTATGCTCCAGAACTCATCAGCAAGACATCCTTCTGCTGAATGACTTTACCCACTGCAAAATTCCTGACATGATCATATTAATGGTGGTGTTGGCGACAACTCCAGCCACTTATTTAAGCAGCTGCTTCCACAAATACCTTCACTGGTGGGTTTCTAACAGTGCAGGAGGAGGTGACAGCTCTTCCCTTGCCTTGCCCTGGGAAGCAGCAGAGCAACTCACCCCTGAGGATCCCTTTCAGCACAATGGGCAGCGAGGTCAGCCCCCGCAGCCACTTGATGTCCTCCCAGCTGACACTGGCATCGATGGCCTCAGCCACGTACACGGCCAGCCCGCTGTTTTCTCCAAAGTCTTTCCCTGAGGAAAATGCCAGGTCCTTGCTGGAGAAGTTTTTTAATCTAAAGTGACAGAAGACACAGAAAAACGGTCTGAGGAGGATTCACTCTAGCCACGATCTGTCCCAAATGCCAGAATCCAATATAACTGAGGTAAAGCTTTGCTGCACTGCAGGGCAGGAGTAAACCAGCTGGTCCCAGCATGTTAAATCCCAGTCCCCAGTGAGCCAGAACCTTTGGCTGACAAAGTACTTGATAATCAACATAAAAACTGGATCTTTAATGTCCCTTGCAACCCATACCTTTCTTTCTTTCTGTGATGATTTTACTGGGGCAAGTTTCTCTGGCACAAGGTAACAGTCCTACTTTAGCAAAAGATAAATGGTTGGGTTTTGTTGTTTTTCAAATCCAGGGAATTCAGCTATGAGAGCAATAGGGGATCAAGTACGTGGAGAGAAGATGGAAGAAATGAAGTTTTCTTAAGCTCCATGAAATAGATGGATGTGCATGAAGCTTTGCAAAGAATTCAGAACTTTCATCTGTCTAATAAGGCAAACAGCCAGCCTGTTGACCTTGTGTCTCTTCTGTACATTTCCTTGTAAAATGTAGGGAGGAGAGGAAGCTCATTGTGAAAGCATTAGCTGTCATTTGAGTTTTTCAGCAACAAAATCTCACAGGTTTTAGCACATCCATGTCCCAATTGCCCTTCTTTTCTGAAACTGTGTCCTGTTCCATGTTGGGCTATTTAATACTCACATTTCACATTTTGGGAAGTGCATGAGTGTTTTTGCATGGAGCCTGGCTGGTTTCACTGCTGATTTCATGCCTGCAACAAGCAGCATTTCACATGGCTTTTCTGTTCAGTTCCAGGCCCAGATGCAAACGAGAAAGGAGCGGGCTCTCAGCAAGATCCAGCTTTTCAGCTGTTGGTTTGTGGAGGGTGGGGTGCCCAGAGGAAAACAGAACCATGGATAAGATTATATAAATAACTGTTGTTTTTCTTGGCCTGCAAAATGCAGATCAACACTTGGATGAATGTTGCCTTACATACATTTCAGAGCACAATGGCACCTTGTTGTTGCTTTGAAATTTTGTTGAAAACCCAAAGCCAAGAAAAAGTTATCACATAAATGAGCAGAGCCCCGTGCTAGGAGAGTTTTGCTGCGGCCTCTGTGACAAAGCTCTGCCCAAGCAGCGTCAGGAATCTGCAGTGATTAATTGGAACCTGGAAGGATTACTCAAATTCCATGTGATTTCATACAGTTCACTCAAAACCTTGTTATACTTGGGCAGATGGGCTCAAAGTGCTTTCTTTTTCCCCACTTTCCTCAAATGGCTTTGGGTTTTTGGACTCACATTCAAGAACTCCTTAACCCCAGGCCTTAAAATTCTATTGCCTCTAAAAAATAAGCTATTTAAATAATTGTTTAATTTTATCTTTTAGAGTAAAAGGTCGGTGTATATTGATAATGTGTCAAACAGAGATCTCTAGCACAATTACAATGTAGGGCTTACACATACCGGAGCGGTACATTCTCATGTTAGCTGCTTTTTTGCTTTCTGGTGCTTTCCTCCTAAAACTGTACTTTAACACAGAAATCAGGGTAGAGCTCAGGTTCCTCTGCCAACCTTCATCTCTTAGCTGCAAGTACAACTGCATGGGGGAGAGGTTTTTGCCAGTGAGGTAAAAAATCAGACTCACTGCAGAGCCCCATGTTTTATCTTCGTTTTGAATAGTGTGGAAAATTAAGAGAAACCTCTAGATGTGATTCTTGCTAAGTACATGTTACATACAATGTGTGTACAGTATAACACAACAGTCTTTGGAGACATAGGAAGAACAATTCCATTTCATTGACAATACTCAAAATTAGTTTTCACCAGAACTCACCTCGAGGTTTATCTGCTTCAAAATACATTAAGCTAGGGGTTTTTTTGTGGATTTGGTTTTGGTTTTGGCTTTTTTTTGGTTGATTGGTTGGTTGGTTGGTTTGGGGTGGGGGTTTTTTTGGTTTTGTTTTTTTTGGGTTTTTTGTGGTTTTTTGTTTGGTTTGGTTTTTTTGTTTATTGGTTTTTTGGTTAGTTAGTTGGTTGGTTGGTTTGGGGTAGTGTTTTTTGGGGGTTTTTTGTGGGTTTTGTTTTGGTTTGGTTTGGGGTTTTTGTTTGTTGTTTTGCTGTTTGGTTTGATTATTATTATTTCTTTTTATTTTTTATTTTTCCTCTCTGTCTCTCCATTTTTGTGTTCATTTTCATGCTCTAAATATTTCTACCATGTGCCATGGTAGACTATGATCAATACCAAGACCTACATACAAGAACTTCACAAGATTTTTAGCTTCAAGTCCTGGATATCCCATCAAGTAAATATTCTACCAGCCAATCCTTGGCTGCTAGAACTGAGCAAGAATTTCAGCATATGTTTATCAGGGGATCCTCTACATTATATCAATTCATATTTACAAAAGGCCAGGCAAATCAGCACCCTTACACACCACTGTAAAGTTAAAATTCTGGTTTAACTCTGTTAAAATTGGATTCCTCATTGGCCCTGCAGTAGGGAGGAACTAGAATTAGTGCTGAAGTCAATTATGGTGCCAGAAATTCTGAGACACAGAAAATGTCCTAAAACACACTTTGGGGTAAAAATTGCCTATTCATGGAGAATTTAGGACTGATACCCACGTGTTTCTGTATTAGAGTAAAAAAAGAGTTGAAGTTGCTCAAAAAGGGGCTCTGCAGTCAACAGCAACGTGGCCCTGGGCGCAAAGCAGTGTCATAGGATAACACAGAAGGAGCCATAACATCTTTTGGAAGGGAGTTTTGGCCCTCTTAAGTCCAGGCCCTTTTAGGAACCCAGCCAGTTCTGCTGCAGGATCCTGGTTCAACATCAGAGCAACTCACTCGGGGCTGTGCCCAGCTGAGGTTTGGAGATGGCCAAGAACACATTGGCACGGGCATGAAGAAATGCCCCACATCTCTTCCTTCAGCAGCCTGCAGCCTCACATTGCCTGACACAGCATCTTTCACAGTGTGCAAACAGCCAGGAAAGCTTAGTTTGGACCCAAAGCAGATCCCAGCCCGAGACCCACAGAGCTGTCACCCAGTGTTGTGGTGCACTGAATAGTTTGTTTAGTTATTATTTTGCACTTGGTGGTTTTGTTCTTTGCAGTGGATAGTTTATGTTGCATCAGGTGTTTCATGTGTTTCACACACACCCTCCTTTCCCCCAAGTCTGTGGCCGTGGGTTTTTTCCTGAGATGTCTCCTCCCTTCACCCCTCCCATCAGGTGTATCATTGGCTGTGACCTTTCCCCCCACACCCTCTCCCTGGGTTTATCTCAGCTGGCGACACCCCTGAGCCCCCTCTTTCTCCTCCCGTGTTTGTTCCGCAATAAACTGTGGGACTCACGACCCCGACAGAAAAAGCGCCTCTCATCTTTCACTTTTATCCACGTAAGCTTGTTGAAGCATGGGGTCCAGACTAGCCAAAACCAGACCCCACAACACCCCTTCAGCCTAGAACAAACCTCTCCCGTGGTGCCCACGGCACAGTCGCAGTCCCACCCGGAGGTACCTGAGGTGCGGCGGGAGCTGGAACTTGTTGCGGACGTCGGCGAGGCGCCGGCCGAGGTACGGGGTGTCGGCGGTGATGAAGATGCCCCGGTAGCCGGCACTCTCAGCGCGCCTCACCAGCGACTCCGTGACCTCCCGCTCCTTGTACACGTAGAGCTGCAGCCAGCGAAGGCCGGCCGGAGCTGCCTCAGCCACCTCCTCGATGGATGAGGTGGCCCAGGAGCTCAGCATCATCCCTGTCCCCACGGCCTGGCAGGCTGGAGGAGCACAAAGGGAGAGGTTCTAAATAGGAGCGTTAATATTATGTGTTTAAGACTTTCAAGTTTTTCAATGTTGCCACGTTGTCTCCCAAAAGTCACCCTCTACACAGGCAATCTAAAGTATCACCCAGCCCAGGCTGCACTGGCTAACCTCATACAGATGTGTTTTTGTGAATCTAGCACTTATTCTTTTTGTAGTAATCTGTCACTTACTGTAAAATAAAGGAAAACATGCTGCAAAACTCAAAAATACTACAGAAAGTCTTGCTTTCCTTGGTCTACCACAGTATGCATATTTTTAAAGTAAATGGACCTCTGTTTCAAGACGTCATCCCCAGCCCATGGAGGAATTAAAAAGTGGTCTTTATGACAACATTTTATTAAATAAGGATTACAAGCCTCTTGGAGTGGAAACTTATGAACAGCTTATTCAAACAAATTGGTTACACCCTCCCAGGGCCACCAGCTAGTTTTCCCTCACTGGAAATCCAGCAGCAATCACTCAAACCTCTCCAGTTTGTAACCATTCCGTTCCTCTCCTTTAAATTACTGGAGATAGTTCCCTCTACATCGGGAATGTTCGGGAGGGTTTTGAACCCAGGAATTGTAAAACCCTCACATCAGATAAGGGAGAAATGTAAATGTTCAGTCTGCCTTCAGGTATCCATTTATTTCCATTTATTCCCAAGTCTACCTCTACAGCCCTATGGTTGCAAAAGCAAAAATTGAGTTAGAAACTACAGGATAAAACAATTTTGGTGAAGAGAAGCTATAAATATAGGTATATCACCATATTCTTTCAACTTAGCTGCAACAGAGAAAATAGTGATTTTCTTTTATTAAAGATTAGGTTTAAGCAGTTTGTTTCAATGAGAGTTCAGCCATTCCAAATGGGTTCTGGCATTTTCATGTAAGGATGTTCAAAAAATTCCCCTTGTCTCTCCTGCAAAGTTCGCAGCTCTCTGGTGAAGCATCAGCTCAACACACATAGTTTAGATCTCTCAAGCAAATCCAAAGTTCACAGACAACATTTTTCAAAGTTTTTGAAATTCCCAGTTCCAGTTTTGGTTGATCTATGCTTTATCTTGATCATTTTAAAGCTTATTTTGACAATTTTCTAGACTTCTGAAACCATGATTTACAGAGGCCTGAAATGCTGCCAGGTTTGGTTGGGGTTTTTTTTCTACCTCAAATTAGGTTTTTCTAAAAATACACTCCCACTTCTCACACATTTAGCTGCAGTTGAAGAAAACAGAAGCAATTCATTTCCTCTAACAATTGTATTTTACACTTCAATTTTGGGGTGTTGCAAATTATTTATTATTTCAAATCAGTCCTACTACAGCCAAATTCCCACAGGATGCTCTTGCTGCAATATGTGACATTTGCCAGAATTTGAGCATGAGATGTTTTTGTAAACCAGCCTTTCCTCATGCCATTTCATGATTGCTTTTAGTTGTTTGTTTTTTATGTTTTGGTTTTGGTTTTGGTTTTGTTTTCCCAGGTCTTCTTTTAATCCTGAGAATTGCCCAAAGGACACACTCACCCTTGTACACCATGCAGGCTCCTGTGGGGCTCCAGGACAGCACAGAGAGCACAGCAGTAGCCACACACAGGGAGCTGGGGAAATCCATGGAATCACAGCATGGTAAAGAATCTCTTCCTCATCTCTAATCCAAACCTGCCCTCTGGCAGTTTAAAGCCATTCACACTTGGGGAACTCAACTGAAGTATTTTACATAGAAACAAATGCAATAGGACACAGTTGGGAGCTCCAGTGAGGAACAGAGCAGGGACCTTTTTTTAGCCCTTTTCTCATCCTGAAGCCTCAGAGCATCCTCCCCCCATCTGATGAGGCATCACTTCCTTACGTGGTTTGGGAAGGGTATGGAATTTGTCCCTGTGGGCAGCTCAGAGGAAGAATACTTCAGGGAGGGCATTGGAGAGGAGCCCAGCTCAAGCTTGCAGATTTTGTCAGGGTTACCTTGTATGGGAACTCGCTTTTTTCCTCTAGCTGGGCAAATTCCCATCATTTCCCTTTTAGGGGCCTTCTGAAGCCCAGCAGTCAAACTGCCCCACTGCAGGCATTTTTCCCTCAATCCACCAGTGAATCCACTGTCCCCAAGCTAAGGGTAAGAGGACATTCCTTGGGATCAACACGATGTCCTTTTGGCACAGTGGTATTTCTCAGGAGCAGCAGCTGTGTTCTTGGAGCTGCATCTCCCAAGAACCAGAGTTGTTTCAAGAACTCCACGTTACTCTCTTGACAAACCACACTTGGCTGAGAGATCCCTGTCAGCCTCTCCTCTCTCAGCCCTTACAAAACCCTGCGAGCGGTGCCTGCCACGCTCTCGTTGACACAACAAGTTTTGTCAGCTGTGCAGGAAGGCTGAAGGGGAAGGGACACGTGGCCAGAATGGATCTGGGATCTGCCTGGCATGCCAGGCTGCCAGGGCACACTTGCAGCACAAAGTCCCCTGGCCACGCCGCTCTCCGAGGGGGAATCAAGGCCAGGTCAGCCCAGGCCACGTTGTCCCATGTGAATACTCTCCTCTCCATGAGTCTGGATTGACATTCATTTTTATTTCTCAAAATCAGCTTCCATTTTGATGATCACAAAGGTAAAGGGTGGGTACAAAGTCCTGCTGTTTTCACTGTGGCTGAGCACAAAATCTAATAAATGGCCAAATCTCTCCTTCCCAGTCACAACCACGTCTGATGGGCACAAGAAACCCAAATTTCACTGCTCACTATCACCGAGAGAAACGGCACAGTAGCAACCTGTTAAAAGCCAAAGGAACAAAGATGTTGCTCCCTCCCTAGTGGGAATGACAAAGCTACCAGAAACTCAGCTAAAATGGGGGGGTGAAACAACTTTCCAGTCAATATTCCTGTTCTCCATTTGGCAAAGCAAACGGTGCAGTCACGTCGCAGGTGATGGTGAAACCCTTCCTGCGTCAGCAGCAGCCTGGAGAGAGCTTTGAGTGCAACTGCAGAGGGCAAACACAACAACTTCAGCCCTGAGCAACTCTCAGTGACACGTCTCAAAAGACCTGGCCAAGAAAACAGTTGGGTTCTCAGCCTGATTTTCAGCCATTCATGGAGAAGCCAGGCACTGCAATGCTGCTGTGGGGTGAAAACATAGGAATTTCAACTACCCACTAAGTGCAATATGGAATAAGCAGGAATATAAACACAAGTCTCAATAAAATAGTACTACAAATTTGTTTATAATCAATTCAGGTTGCAAAAAGGCTGCTATTTCTGGCTGAGCAGCTGGATGGTACACAAGATTTTGAGTCAGTGTGCTCGAGGTGGGTCCTGTTGACACAGGGATCACGTTGGTTTGCAAGCACAGCATGAAGTCAGGGTGGCAAAAGAATGCCTTGGCATGGAGGAACAGTGAATCTGCTGATGGACAAGCAAGAAAAAAGGATCCCATAGAATCAGAAGGGTTCTGTTGAAAAGTGTTTAGAGAGCAACCTTTTGCTCTTTAGTGGCTAAGATTATTCATCGAATTTGGCAAATATTTTTAGTTAAAGACGTTGAAATTGGAGAGGGAAGGATGAGAAAAAAAACACCTAAGTCAAAATGTCATGTGTTGATCTTTTCAAAATGGAAATGTTTTCTCCTGAGCTAACACTTTTGTTTCAAAACAGAACTATAGCTAAAAGCATTAGCCAGTAGGAAAATGAAATAAAACATTATGTTTTGGATCAAATGAAACATTTCAGTTAATCCAAAACAATTTTCCTCCCAATTTTTCAGTTTCTACTGAACAGAAAATCCATTCTTTGGAAAATTGCCACATACACTGATGAGCTACAACTAAAATGCCAGGGAATATACTTGAAGGAAGACCTAGAAAAACTGGGACAACTGCCAAGGTGCATGAAATTGTTTCAAGGACAAGAGAGCTTTCTCTGTAAGGAAGGACTCCTGCTACATTCAGACATGTCAGAGAAAACTAAGGAGCAACCTTATTACAGCCTGCACAGACTTTTAAAAAAATTCATTTATTATTTTAAAATCTAGCTAACAGGAGTACAAGTAAATCCAACACCTGGATTTGAGGCTGTGCAAGGTTTGATCACAACTGCAGTTTATTCTGCTCAGAGTGGAGTCATCCAACCTTTGGAATGACTTGCATTGTGTTGGCTGGCCTGTCACCAGCAGCTCTTAAAATGGCAGTTGGATGTTTTTCCTAGAAAAGAATCTTCACTCCTGCAAAAAACTGCCCGTGAAGGGGTGTTTCAGGTGAGCTGACAGACCCTGCCCCGTTCTGGGAAGGTGCACACTCCTCTCCACCAGCTTGGTTGCTGCAGGAGAGCATCCCTCAGGAAGCAGCAGCCTCCAAAACCCTGAAAAGGCCCAGAGCAAGGGGTTGTGAGGGCAGGGAGTTCTAAGGGACACCATGGCATGCCCTTGTCCCTAGAAGGGACATTTACCCTACAACACGTGGGCAAAGCTGCTGAGAGAGCAGAGCAATTCCAAGCACGACGCTGTCGCTCCAGGAAATCCCTCAAGCGTAGTTCTCAAAACACCAGGAGTTCAGGGGAGGAGCTGTCACTGCTCTCTCACCACCCTGCTCTGCAGGGCAGCGTGGTGTGAACCAGGATTATCTCTTGGGGTTCAAGGCCAGCCAGGAAGATTTGTGCCACTCAGGGAGGTTCCTTTGGGAGCTGCTCTGCTCCCAGCACGAGCCAGGGCACTGGCTGGGAAGGGGCAGGACTCAGGCCCCGCCTCATGCAGCACTTCCTGCACACCTGAGCCAGAAAAAGCCAGGCCTATGGAGCACACCAGGCTTTGCAGAAGCCACAGGGCTATGGATCAAACTTCCCTGGCTTGTGCAAACCAGTGAAGCTGATGCAGAAGCTGAATTAAAGCAACCAACAGTTTGCTCACTTAAACTCTGTGCTACCTCTGGAATAGAAGAGAATTTGGATGTGGCAACCCCCCTGATCCTGTGGGGATCAGAGTCTCAAGTTTAAGAGAACCTTTAAGCCAAATGTGCATTTTACAGCTCATTGCTGTCATCCTAAAAGGTCAAACCAAAAGGTTGGCACTGAGTGCCCACTCCACCTCTACACAGTACAAAACCAGAGGCTTTTTTTTTCTGCCCCAAACACTACTGCAATACAGATAGTGTGATTTTAATACCGGTCTCCTTTGAAAGAAATGAAAAATTCACCAGCTCCAATGGATAAGTTTACTGGACCACACTTTCCAGCTGGTGCCAGTACACTCAGCTGTCCCAGCTTGAAAACCCAGAAACATTATATGCAATAATCATGTGTTAAAGTTTGAAAACGTGGTACTCATCCTTACTGTAGCACTCAACCTTGTGTCCCATTGTGGATTTATGCCTTAAAATGTGGCCAGGCTGCAGCACCAGTAGGAATTTTTGCTGAGAAACATCCTGAATGTTGTGCTTCAAATCTCGCTGTCATCATTGCATGAATACATTTGAACTTAGTGTTTCAGAGCTTCCTCCCGGCACAACCTGGCTCAGAACTAATCCGCAGGAGCTGCCAAAGGATGGGACAGCACCGAGGCGCCCGCGGGCCCTTCCCAAACCGATCCGAGGTGCTGCAGCTCCATCGCGTGGAATGCGCCGGCATCGACAAACAGGGAAAACCGCGTCCGTTTCCCCATAAAGCTTTTGGGAAGGGGAAAACCGCGGCGCCAAACACGCTGTAAAATTGGAGGGGTGTGTTTTTCAAAGATAGCGCTGGAGCTGAGCTGTGACCCACCCCCGCGCACATCACAGCGGTGAGAACTGAGAGCAGCTCCCACTGCAGGGAAGAACTGAGAATTCGACTCGCTTCACACCAGTGTCTGCTGCACTGGGCACAGAAACGGTTTAAGATGAATAATCCAACCGTGCACAGGATTATTTCTTTTAAATATCACCTATTTAGGTTTTGTGCCCTTTTCCTTTCAGCACTGGAGCACTGAAATGCACAGCCCACACCTCTTCCTCAGATTTAGTGCCATTCTACAGCTGGAGCTCAAGGAGTAGGAGACAGTTCCCCATCTGAATTCTCGTTAATATCCTTTTAGGCTGCAGCCTCTCCGCTGGCAACAGCTTTGTGCAGCTTCTAGCCCAGAGAGGCCCTTATCTCACTGCCTCCCTGGGATGCTCTCCAAGAGCTCTCTTCAAAGCAAGGATTTTTCCCAGGCAAACAAAGGCCTCAGAATTTCTGGAGTCAGTTCTCTAATAGGAAGAGCATTGTTGTGACAATGTTTATAGTTACATAGAAGGTACAGATAGGTAGGTAGGCAGATGTTTTCAAGATTTTATATGCGACAAATTATTCCCCTCTTGCGTCCTTCGCTTCCCCTCCCCATTTCACACACCCCAACAAGTGAAAGGGTAAAAAACAAACATGAGAATCAACAAGGTTACCCTGAGCAGCAACTCAGACCCAGGCAGGAGCAAGGAACCCAGCTGGCAGCAGGCACAGCACTGCCCTGTCCTTGTCCCCCGTGGCCGGGCTCACCTCTGGCGGTCGCCGTCTCTCCGTGGGGGTGAGCCATGCGCTGCATCGCGGTGGCGGCCACGCACACGGGCATGGTGACCCTCTGCCCCAGCACACAGGTGGACAGGTCCATCACTGACACGTCCCTGAGCACCCTGGGGTACAGCTTCCACCTGGCACACACACAAGTAAATTCCATTTCAAGTGGCTGCAGTGTGGAGGGAATTTACAGTTCCCAGTGGGCAAGAGCAGGTTTTCCTTGCTGTGTTGGGGCTGGAACAGAATCTCACTGTGTCATCCAGAGCTGCAGCAAAAGCCCTGCAGGGTAGAAAACCTGGAGGGAGCAGGCAAGGAGGGACCAAAGGGCAGTGAAGGTGAAGGAGGCAAAGACCCCTTGGACATTATTGGCTGGTGTTGTTTGAAAGGAAGGACGGGAGGTTCATGCTGAGTCCCCTGCAAGCCTCGGGGCAGAGCTGGGTACCAGAGGCTGTGTGCAAATGGGAAAAGTCATCAGTCACCCTCAGTTATCCCTTCAATAGACTAGGGAATCCAAAAGGGATTTTCAGATAACACAAGCCTGGCCTGCATGTTTGGAACTCTCTTTTCCAAACCAGAGCAAACTAAACCACACTTAACCTGAAATTACAGTTTACTGTGGCCAGGCTGGACACCACATGTCTGCACAAACAGAAATGTACCTTTTTTTTTCCCCCCCACAAAACAGTATCAAAAGATCATAATCCCTATTATGGGGTCAGCTACACACTATAATATTCAAATTTTTATGAGGAGGGTTGCATTCTTGGGCATACCTGTGCCATGGGACTTTTCCCCATCATCCAGGTGTTGTCACAGCGCTGCCACCACTAGAAGCCAAAAGAGGAGGTGCAACACCTGGGGCTGCCTCTGTTGAGCTCAGCCAGGCCAAAGCCCCGCTCCCTGCAAGGACCAACCTCTCACTGAGGTCTCCCTCCCTCCCTCCAAAAGGGCTCCATGGCTCCTGAACTGTAGTTACAGAGAATTAAAAATGTATGCTCTAGTACTGCTGAACTTGAGCAACTGCTCAGCAACAGAATGCTCGAGACTGATAATATTATAATTACCAGAATGGAGAAAACCAGAGCCACTGCTACCCTCTGACAGGGAGTAGGGGTGAGCTTGAGCTTGTGTATTAAAATGAAAGTTCGAAAGGAAAAACCCCAAAATCTCTGTTTTATAGAAAGATCAAGAGATGCTTCCCCAAAAAGCCTGGGGCAGAGCCAGGATGAGACCCACCTTTCTGAAGGCCTGGAGCTTGGGGCCGTGCCAGCTCCCCAGGCATTGCTCCCCAGGGAGGAGAAGGACAGTTATGATGCTTGGAAGGAGATGTGTGGCTGTGGAAGTCAGCTGTGCTGCTCGGTGCCAAGACACACACGGCAGGAATGTCTCCTCACGTTTGTTTTCATGCCATTGTAACAGTTTGTTATTTTTCAGGGGAGGATGGGCTGAGGGTGGGACAAAGAAAACATGACTTCTTTCTCCTCCTTTTTTTCCTAATCCTCATTCTGAAGGCTTCCCCTCTGCTCTGAGGGGAAGCAAAGAAAGAAAGAAAACAAAAATCCCATTGTAACCTTGCTCGTTTATACAGTCAAACCCAAAAGTATAAAGGATGTGAAGCATCTCCCTCTTGCCCAGGCTCCTGGTTCCTCTGACCTGTCAGATTGTTACCTGCCACTGCTATCTCACAGCCGGCCTCTGAGGGTCAGTCCTGAGGTACAACAAACATCCCTGGTGCTTTTAGCTGGGAAGAGAAACAGGAGGAGCCAAAATCCTCGCAGCAGCGCATGCAAGAAAAATGATGCAGCCCCAAGCAGAGATCCCTTATCAGGTCACATCCCCTCAACCAACATCCAGTCAGTGCTCCTGACCCAGAACTGACTGGTCCCACAAAAACACCAAACAGGTTTACTACCTGAGTATCATTATCCTTTAATAAACCCTGATCTTGCTTTGGAAACTCAGGCGTTTCCAGCTCTGAGTTTGGCAAATACTCAAAACCAGGTGTTGTCTGGACAGGGAAATGCCCTTAACAGCAGCAAGGAAACCTCACAGGCAGCATTTCCCAGTCATCAGGGCATGCATTCATTCAGCTGCCATGCAGCACCTGCTGCCTCGAGTCTTTCAGTGAAACATTTCCTGCATATTTTGGAAAAAAAATGGATTTTTTTTTTTTACATTTTAATTCACTTCCTCATCACCCACATCTTTTTCCAGCCAAGTCCACACTCATGTGCTGCAATCAGCAACTGAGAATGAATTCATCCTTCTTCCCAGCTGGAAGTGGGATATGCCACAGTGGGGAAAGCAGTGAGCACTCCCAGCTTGGGCAACTTCAGCTAAAAGCTGTTTTGAAGGAAAGATTAAAGGAAAGGGGGATGAACCTTTTGGGTTTTTTTCCTTTCCTCTCTCCACGCTGAAAAAAATTTCTGACTGTAAATTACCATGCAGTGGTGTAAGAGGAAAGCAATGGCTGCTTTTATCTGGGAAAATATTGAAATTTCCAAACTGCACCATATTTTCAAGCAGCTCCTCTTGTTCCTCTCCTGAGTTGTCCCAAATCCCCTCATGCTGCAGGGCAAGAAGTACATTTGGGAAAAGACACACTATTCAGACCAAGCCTCCATCCTAAACCCAACCCAGCTTCTTGCCCTTCTCTCTCCTACAGTTCCCTTCAGGAGGAGCAGGAGCTGGTGCTGTGCCAGGCCAAGCAACAGCTGCTTTTCTGAAAATTACCTTCAATCCCAGCTTGTCTTGCCATCCACACTCTGGGAATCCAAGGTGAAAGACATCACAACAACATAACTGAATTATTATCCCAAGCATTCATTTTCTTTTCTCCCCCTTAACTTCCTAGACTTATCTGACCATATCCAACTCTCAGCCTTACTATTTAACCATTGTTTAAATTATTTCTGGCCATTATATGGCCATTTTAATGCCTTTAATTGCTATAAGGTAACATCATGTTTGCAGAAAGCCTGCACTGATGCTGGCACTGCTGAAGCAGCAGGTGCTGTTCCTTGCACACAACAGAACAAGGCAGCTTCTCCCAAGGCCTCCAGGCATTCCATGGCAGGGCAGATTAGCAGGAGCCTGCTCCTATGAACACTGATGTTCCCCCTCCTTGGCACGCCAAGAGGGGACACTCCAGATTGATTTCCCAAATGCCATTGAGCTAAAAGTGTCCCCCAACCTTGTCACAAAAATCTCTTCTCCATTCAGGCCACTCACTTCTGTGACAACTTGAGAGTGGATTTCAGCTCCAGAGAGCTGGGAGCACACTCAGCATTCTGGGATGTGGAGCAAACCCAAGGTGAAGGCAGGCAGATGCTCTGCCATCCCAAATCATCCTTTCTGCCCTTAATGCCTCACTTCTGCTAGGGCCATTTGAAAGCTATGAATAAGAAATATTTATCTGGCCTCAGCAGGAACACACTGATGCTAACATTGGAGTGCTGGTTCTTCCCTCGGTCCCAGAAGAACTGGGAGCTGTACCTGGTGTTAAACTCAAACTGTGGAGGCAGTTTGTACTCTGGTGTCTGATTACATCAAGTACCTCAAGGTCAAAAGGCCAAGACATTTGTTTTATAATCCAATGAGCATGAATTGTGCTGCTCCAAAAATTGCATGGAGTGTTCCAAAGATACTGCAGGATCCAGCAATACAACCATCCATTAGGGTTGGTTCTTAATAACAATAGCAATATTAGTCCTTAATAAGATCATCTATTTATTTCTCCAGAAATGAAACCATTTGTTTGCCAAAAAAATAAAGAGAACTCACACATGAACCCAGCACTGGTTTTCCACCCTCACACCTCACCTGAATAATCCTGCACTATAAAGGTACAGGCTAACAATTCCTGCTTCTAGTTCAGTTTTGTGCTTTCTCTTCCACTTAAACTTACAAATATAAATATTTAGTAAACTGCAAACTTGTAAAATCTGACAGAACCCCGCAACTAAGTTTCTGACAGTGGAAATCAATGGGAAATGAAGTTGAACATATGCCTATTTTTCACAAAATTATCTAACTTGGTGATCTTTGTGTCTCAAGGGTGTAAAGTCCATCTGACTTTATATTTACCCACAAGCTGCAGTCAGAAACAGGCATAAACACCAGGACTGTGTGAGGGTCAGAGTGAGCAGCACTTCCCCATCTGTAACAGCTGGGCCATGCTTCTCCCAACAGCATCCAAGGGAAAAAGAAAGGCTTTTCAAAGTCCCTTGTGTCAAATAGGTCTTACAAACCAAAATATTCCAAAGTCTTTATAGCAGGTTTTACCTTTTAGAGATGTATTCCCAGGAAGCCACTGGAAACATGGTCTAAGGACTGTTAATGGCAGCCCTCCCATGTGCTGAGAAAATGAGATCTTGTTTTATTTCAGATAAATATAAAAGGAGGGAGAGCAAAGACACAAACACCTCCCAGTCCCTTCATCCCCACACTGCTGAGGGGCAGGGACCCAGCACCGAGGGACTTTCAGCCACTCCAAATGTCTTTGATTTTTTTTAATGTCTTAGGCCATTCAAGGCACTGCTAATGAACCTCTCCTTCGGTCCCAGGCTGCCTGCAAATGCCAGTTTTGAACCTCTAAAACTGGAGGGTTTTACTGAAAATCTGATAGAAGATTTAGGAAAGATGAAGTAAGCCTGAATCCCACAGGCAACCACAGCCTGATGTAAGGAGGTCTCTTATCAGGAGTCCATCCCTGTGGTGGGAAACAGCTTCAGAGCAGAGCTGCCCTTATCTCCCAGCTCTGCTGATGCCAGCACAGCAAAGGATGTGCCCAACTCTTGTTAGCCTGTCTCTGGCTGCTTTAGATCCCACCTCATCACAATCAGCTTCAGCAGTTCCAAGTAAAATGCTCACTGCTCCCACAGCTTATTGCCTGCAAGTACTTCCTTGGAGTGTAATTTCTCTAATGTCTCATTTTGGTGTTAGGAGGGCAAGTACCAGCAGAGCATTAAAAGGAAGCATTAAAAAAGGTACAGTAAAAATCAGGTGAGTGCTACTCCATTCCCTTCTGCTCCTATTCACTCCTCAGGGCAATCTTCTGGCTTGTGTTTGAGCAGGGAAATTTCTGTGATGGAAGCTTCTGCATGGAGCTAGGAGGTCTGGAACAAGCAGTGGAGGTGAGTTGTCTTCTCCTGACATAAAGTTTCTCTATGTGTGTCCTCAAAATTAAGGTTCTGGGCCCATTCCTGACCTTTGAGATCCTCCTTAATGAATTACCACAGTTTTCTACAGCCTTCAGCTTGCATCAGATTTCCAGCTGAATGGCCCACAGCCTATGGGAAAGCAAGTGGAGCAGTGAGTAGGACTGCAGATCAGCAAAGCAGGGAGGGAAAAAGACTAAGGATAAAACAGGACACTCATGGTTTGGTTTGTTAGAGGAACTAAAGACAAAGCCTTTGCAAAGACAAGTGCAGGGGGTTAAACATCTGCACCAACACAGCCCCTGAAGGAAGGAGATGTCAGCAGCTGTTTGAGCAGCTTGACTGGGCTCAGCTGGGTAGAGGGGAGCAGCCTCCAGCTGCCTCCTTCCCTCTGCCCTGCTCAGGGACATTTGGGAGCAGGGAACTGACTGATGTGATGCCAATTGTGACACTTCCACCGAATCTCACAGCAAGTGCCCCCTGACTTTGTGCTGACCTTGTCCTTCTGAGGCTAAGGGTGACCTGAGCCCAGGTTTTGACAACAGTTCAAGGGGTCAGTCTAAGTCAAAATTTGTTTAGAACTGTTCCCAGCATTTACAATATCTCCTGGTGAAGGGCTGGCCTCCTGCTGCAAACCCCTGAGCACAGCTGGGCCACCCAGGAATGAGCCCTGGCTTTCCCAGCTTGCCCCAGAGCTGAGAAATGCAACTTCTTCCTGCAGGCCCTGCAGCTCTCATCTGGGAAGGCCATGGAACTAATTCAGCTTAGGAGAACTAAAGAAAAGACAAAACTGACTGACAATCTCACCCCAAGAACCCCTTGCTGACACTATAATCCAAAATGTAGAAATTCAGAGTTTCAATAGCTGATTATATTGGAGCTGAAGGACTCCAGAGAGAATTTCTGATAACAAAAGAACCCAAATGCAGGCAAAGCTAAAAAGGTGCTAATGGATTTTAGGAACTGCTTTTTGACAGAAAATGTTAGGTGGAGGAGTGAAAGGGGGGGAAAGAGTTGTCCTGAAAATCATTTCTTTCAGAGTCCTTTTGCTAAAATAGAAAGAAGTTGCAGAAAAATTAAGTTTCGTTCACAGAGGAAAATCTAAAATCGCACCACATCTACCAATAAAGCAGAACTTACACCCCCTGCCTCCCACCCCAGCCTTCAATCATCCTCCTACCTGGAAAATGCTGCAACATTATCTGCCAGAGTTTCCTGGTCATCTGCCCCAGATCGGTAATAATCGTACACGGATTTGGGCAGAAAGGTTTTAGCATACTCCTCAAAATCTGCAATGCACACTGGCTTGCCAGACATGTTTGCCAGATCTTACTGGGTTAGTTTGTTCCTACTTCTCACTCTTTTAAACTCTGGAGTTTTGCCTGTAAATCATTAATATGGGACCTCATCAGGATTCAATGTATCTACATTCCCCCCCTTCCAAAAAAATAAATACACTAACTTCTTGTGTCATTTTGGACTTCAGCACCATCTTTTAGTTCATATGGTCAAGGCCAACCCAGAACACAACAGAATAAAAGATGGTAAAAAGAGAGAAAATGAGGGAGCAAGGAAATAAATATGTAGTTCAACTTCCAATAACAGGAATGTACATTCCCCTCTGTCATCCAAAATATCCAGGAGACTGAAAGCAGAAAAGAGTTTTCTCACACCCAAAAAGCAAAATCTTGATTTCTAAAAGCATGTCCTAGCCTGAACATTTAGGGTAACACCTAACACAGGTGAGACTGCAGTTATTTCCATTAAAATCCTGGGTACTGAGGCCAGTTGCAGAGACCCAGCTGCCAGACATCCTTGGGCAAACTACTCCTGATTTTCAGGAGATTCCATCTCCACAACCCAGAGAGCTCTCCTTATTCTGAAAATGTTAAGGAGTCAGATGCCTTCACCAGCTGGAAATAAAATCATTTTATCAAAGAGACAACCCTCATTCAAAGTGTAAGAGACTTGGTTAATAAGTCTTCATTTCTCCTTGTTTTAAATTTTAAAATATATGCAGAGTTTGCAACAGGTTTGTAGTAATTGTTTGACAGGGAAATTAAGAGTATATCATGTGTATATAATTCAGTTTTTCAGCCGTAGACTGCACATTAATATCAATTTACACACAATTACACCACAAGGCATTTGTCACATATCAGTGTCAGAAACAATTCGAATGCAAACTGCTTTAACCTTGGCATTTCACCGTGCTTGCAGCAAAAAGCTGGGGACATGTCTGCTTGCATTTATTCAAAGTTTGTATCATCTGTGCTAAAAACAGGTATTTATCCTGGAGCATGAGACAGGAAGTGCTGCATGATAGCTGAACATTTTAATATGTGCAGCTGAACTCAACCTTCATAAACTCAAAAGGTTTTTATGTTGGGAAGCTGCAAAAATTTCTGGAGGCAACAACAGTGTTGCCCCATTGTTCCCTTCTCCCCGTTCCATAATGTCTGTATTCTTCAAAACTCTTCCCATCTTGGTATTTCTTTTTCCACTTACAAGTTTCTCTGCCACATTCACAGGATATTGCTGATTTACTTTAATTGCCACTGTTTGCCACTCAGGCTATAAATTCCTCTTCCCTCTCCCATTGTGAAGTTTCTCAGGTGCCACCCTTTATGGATCCTCCCACATGTGCCAGTCATATCCCAAAGCTCCTCTGCAACCACTGAATTCCTGCTGCAATCAGCCAAAACACCTTGGGAAGCTCCACAGAGCTCAGGGGTCCAGCTGGAACTGGAGCCTCCAGCAGGATCCACCACTTCCCATGCTGGCTAGTTGCTGAGTTTGGGTCAGGTGGAAGGTGCCAGTATCAGCACAAGGGAAGCAAAACTAAGGAAAATGTGAAATTTAATGCCAGGTCTCCCCAGCACATCTGACACCAACACACACAGCTGCTCTCCAAGTAATTGGCTCCTCATTTTAATGGATCTCTCCGGATGAGATTTCCTCTGGCTGCTTAATGAGGCATTGGCTGTCTGACCTTTAACCCTGGAGCCAAGGAACGGCATCTTGACTGAACAGCAGAGTTTGCCTCAGCAACCACACAACTCTCACTGCCACAGTCGATGTCAAAAAACCCAGTAGAGTCAGGGTAGTGTGAACATCCCCTCCCACATCTCCTGCTTCTCCCTTGTTCCTTTGGCAGGAACTACAAACAGAGAATGGGGTCACACATGGAGCTCAGCTGAACCAGGCTCTGCAAAGGAAACTTCACTGCGGTTCAAAAGGTCAATCACAAATTCCAGCTGAAAAACCCCACAGAGGGTTATTGAACAGAGACACTTGTGGCTTAGAAAGCACTGCTTCCAAAACCAAGAAGACTTCAGAGAAAAAACACTATATGCTTGTCCTGATGTCTGTTACCTGCTAGAAAGGGAGACTTTGCACAGCATTCCAGTCTGGATCTGTGTCCTTCTGTGGGATCAGAGAGACAACATCAACAGTCTCCTGTCTGCACATGAAAACCTCTGCAGGGGAAGGATGACCCAGCTGGGACTTTCTCCCTTCAGTTAACTGCAGTAAAGATTAACTGGAGAAGTTAAGTGCAGCATAGAATTCAAATATTTTAATTTTCAAGCTATTGCCCATTTCTCAAGACTGTTGTGTAAAGCTGTTTTATCGAGTACCTTATGTAAGTAGTAAAACAGTTATTTTCGTTTCCCAATTCCCCACAAACATTTCTCCAAATAAAGTCATAAAATATCAGTGTTCTAGAGTGTTTTTGGACAGCATCTCACATCAGTCAAAGCTCAACCAATCCATTTTGTCCCCTCCAAGCCAGCCAGAAGAACCAACAGAAAACATTTGTGGAGTTTTTACCCTGTGGCAACTCCATTGTGAGAGTCAAAGGCGTTGGATGCTGCAGGGATGAGGACAGTTCCTTGGCCATTCAGCAGTGAGCAGGTGGCTGGAAAAGGCCCCTGGATGTCTATTTTGGGAAGTCTGGAGACTGCTGGGATGGCAGAAGAGTGGAGCATTGAGCAGTGATTCCCCTGGGAAGAGCTGGATGGTTCCAAGTACAATGAAACCAATCCAGGGCAGATTTACAGTGAACATCTCAGTGTTACTTATTGTCCCTGCAACCACAGTAACAAAGACATAAAAAGTGCCCTTATCAAGAGTGATCTTTTAATTTTTTGATGTGTGGCTGGCACTTGGAATGGTCACTGTCCTTTCTGAATCCTCTGAAAGGTCACTGTCCTTTCTGAATCCTCTGAAAGCATCGTGGTGTGTAGGTTCAGCTCCTACATTCCCCTGGAATCCAGATCACCAGATGTAAAAGTCTGAAATACCAGCAGGCTCCAAGTAATTCTAATGAGCCATAAAAATCAACCTTTCCATATAAAATGGAAATTTAAATGAAAATATTAGGATAACTACATCCCCATTTGTTCTCTGTGCATTTAAAGATGGAGTTTTCCTGTCTCCTCAGGAAAGATGAAGTGAAAGTAAAAGCAGAGAGTTTTAGGTGTTTTTCTAATGGGAGAATGAAGATGTTTGGTTAAAAATAAGTAGCCACCACAGTGCTCACTGGAGTAAAACACAACGTACTCCCCACTGGGGAAGGGAATGACAGCACACACTACTGGGCAGAGCTGGGACTTACCACTGGTCCAGTTTGATAGAAAATCAGGCTCTTCTACCACTTTAGTTCAGCCACCAAAGAGTATCTTCAATATTCCCTCTGCAAAACTTGGATAGAGCTTGGATTTGTCTGATTGCTTGAACCTGATCAAAAGCTGATCCGATTTTGCCTGTGGTATTCCACATGCTGTTTTCATGGAGAAAATTTCATATTCTCACCTCGCAAAAGAGAACAAGAAGCAGCTGATGAAACAGCAAACAAAATGCTCACAAGGCTTCACTTGATACCATTCCAAATTCCACTCTGCATCCAGAAATGAACACAGTGGAAAAAAGAAAACCAAAGTGAGTGGCAAACAGCCCAGGCCCTGCAGCTGCTCCATTCACAGGGAGAGGCAGCTCAGGTAACTCACCTGAGTAGAATGAATCCAGCTGCCAGATCCAGCAGCTGCTCACACCATCCAAGGAGGTTGCAGGGATGGTTCCTGGCAGTCCCCTCTCCCTCTGGCACAACTGCCCCTGCAGCTTATTCTGAAGCACTGTTTGGGATGGGAACCACAACCTGAGGATGCTTCATTTAGGTCTGTGTGTTTCTTGCTCCTCCAAAACCCAGAGAGGGTCACAGCACAGCTTTGGCAGAGTTAGGGGATTTCTCAGGGAGAGGCAAGAGCTTCCTCATGTGGAGGTGAAGCCTTAAAGGGTTCAGTTATGTTGTTTTCCCCAGCTCCATTCTGAACCTTTGAGAGCCCTGGCTTCCTCCAGGGAAACCCTCCAAATGGAAGCAATTCATTGATGTCCAGGCTCCTTTTAAAGATTTTAAGGAATCTTCACAAGTCAAAACCTCTCTGATTAATTGGAAGATCAGCATTATAAGAAAAACCAAAACCTTTTGTTACAGACACATATGAGCCAACTCTGCACTGAGGAAATGAAAATGACTCCAAGCAGGTCATAAATACAAAATTTTATGTGGCATTTCAGTAAAAATATGCCTAAGTATAAATTTGCAACACTTACATGTAACAGACAGCCCTGTGTAACATTTCCAGAAAGAAAACCCACATAATACATGCCACACCCCCATGGGGACAATAGATACAGAGCATTCCAAAACACACATACAAGTTTCACACAGATCCCAAGGACAGGAGGTTTGGACTGCTGGATGGATTTCCAGCCTCTTGAAAAAGGAACCTGCCTTAGCAGATTTTTTCAGTGACTTGCTGTTAAGCTTTTCCATTCCAGTGGCATGCAGCCCAATTGATATTTAAATTACTTCTCAACAATCTTAAAATTTAATTTTGACACACAGCTCTAGTTCACAAGCCTTAGGGCCCTGTCCTTCATCAAAACATTTTGAACAGTGCCAGCAGCAGCTTCTCCAAGGCCCTTTTGCCTTGCATCTTGAGGATGCAAGAACAAGTTCCACTTCTTCATGATTAATCCTAACAGAACAGAGATAACAGAACATCCAGATTGCACAAAAGGTTGATCCTGACTTTTTGGAAACACACCAAGTTTAAAACTACTGTAATAGTCTAGCACTACTCACATGGTTCAATTAAAATGCCTTTTAGTGGAAAAAAACCTGATCCTGGAAGGTATATTAACATGACACTTCTACTGCACAGCTAATAGTTTTTCTGTTAAACACAAATTTTGCCTTTACAGTGTTTGCTGCTCACTGTTTCCCAGATAAACATTACTCAAAACTGAGTATTTCCAGTATCACACTACAGTAATTTACCTACAAACCTAAAATTAAGCTGGAGAGATCAATGGTTGTTGCACAGCATCATCTTTTCTAAGCAAAGCCTTAACCACAGTTCAGTGATCTTTGTAATAAAATCCACTAAAACATATCAAATATGGTCAAACCCAGTCAGCATTAATACTCCCTACTTTATTAATGAAAACACAGGAACAACATCCATCCCATGTTCAAGAACCCTTAGAAGCCTGACCAAACTCATTTCTAGATTCACAAGACAGATCTAAGCTGCTGTCACCTGCTGCCTGCTTCTTTAATCCCCACTCTTCAGTGATCCTACAGTTCAGTCTATCATGATGGAAAACATTTCATACCTTTGGTTTAAATAATCCAAACCCAACTGTGACATGCAACAACAGAGGAAATGTGAGCAGAGAATTCAGATACACCACACAAAAGGGTTTCTGATCTCTCCCACAGTATCTCACAAACCACGTGCTTTTTAGGACAAAGTGCCATTCATGGGTTTGTTTCCTTGTGAAATCCAAAGACACTGCAGGGAAACCCAACTCTTGCAAGAACACCTTTTTGTCTTCAAAGTGCAGTTCTTCTCTTCACAATATAGGGGCCACAAAGTTTTCTTGACTTTTGCAGATTAAAAGTGTAGCTTTTAAAAGGCTGATGTGTGCCTCACCCACTGCTGAATTCTGTGGCTGCCAGCTTTACAACTTTACAACTGCTCAGCTACATGAACAACACCCAAACATCACAAACTGTTCTCAGGGTAGTGCAATGTATAGATAGTATCAAGTCTATGTTTTCACCTATGTGAAAGCACATTTAGAGGTGTCCTCAAACTCCAGACTGGGAGTATTCCATGAGAAATTTCAATTTCAGGATACAGAGTGTAATTTTCTTCTCTGAGCAACCAGACAGATGCAAAGTTTCTACCATATACTTTGAAAACATATGGGACAGGACATAGATGGGAAAGTTGAGCTTTCTTGGCAAATATATTCTTTATGAGCATTAAAAAANAAAAATAATATAAAGATTAGGACACATCTTATGTTCATGGTCATACATCAACAAAGCAGAAACATACAGGATCTCCTTAAGGGTACTCCTTGCCAAAAAAGACTTATATGTTAACCCAAAGGAGTGATACACTGATATGTTTCATGACCCAAGTCTAATCACATCTAATGCTGTCTACCTGACGAGCCATTTTCACTTTACACAGTTCAACACACACGTTTTTCCTAATAGAAGTAGCAAAACCCAAAGCTTCCCACCATTATCCACATGTGCACCCTCTCTTTTCCCAATGTGATGATTCCAAAAGTAGAAAAGTGATCAAAGGGAAAACCCTAAGTGCTTCTTCAGATAACATCACTAAAGCAGATGAGTTCTGCCAAATGCATCCTGAGCTGGAAATGGCAGGACTGCACTGCACATGACAAACTTGTACTGGCAAGAAAAATACAACTTACTGACTCCAAAGTGAGTATTTCCTGCTACAATCTCCTGATGGGAGCAAATCTAAAAGGAGAAAAAAAGCAGTCACGCTTTGGTAAAATCTCCCCTTGACCAAAATAATTTCCTTTAAACCTTTTAAAAATTCCAACACATTTTAAACATTTAGCTGCCACTCTCTTTCTGACTGAGGTTTTTAATTACTCAAACTCCTTGGGTCAAACAATTCAAGTTGCACAGCCTCTGGATCACCAAAAACTGAAACATCTGGGGGTGAGCTGCAGGATCAACTTCCAAAACAAACACAAATAGAAATGGAAGAGAAAGGTGCTTCTGTTGAAAGTGATCAAAACAAACCCATGGTACACATCATTTCTGATAGAAGACCAGTAAGGTGCCTCCTTTCACTAGTGAGTCGTCTCTGTGCTTCTGTGGCATTTGGGAACAATCAACATTCAGACAGAAAAGTCATAGTGCTGCCAAGCTACCGTGGAGTTAAAAGTCCTGATCTTGCCCAGGTCAGTCCTTAGAGGGACACATACACAATGATCATTTCAGAGCTGGTAAACTGAGACTGACACTCCCTTTTTCTGTGAGGACATGGAACAGATAAGACACTGATTTTGATTGTCACAGCTAAGGTCGCACAACACACAGCAAATGTGCTTATCAAAGAAAGTAAGCAAGTACTAAGCTTAAAAAAAGAGGAGCCTGCTGGCAGAGCAGAGCTTTGCGTAAACACCAACGACAAATCAAGTGTAAGCTCCAGCTTCAGACCCTGGAGGGGTCTGACACTTCTTTGGTCCAAGTGTACAAGATACACCAGTGGGAAAACTATAGTTCCTTCTCAGCCCCCTGACTTTTCCGCTGCCTCACTGTGCTTTCAGTCTCTGATTCAGCTAAAGGCTGCTCACTTAAGTCTTCCATTTCTTCTTCCCCTGATTCTTTTCCAAGTGCTAAATCCTCCTCTGACTCATCAGCACTTGAATTTGCCGCATCTTCTCCATCTGAGAGATCTTTCACATCTGCAGCATCATCCGCAGAAAGCTCTGCAGCCTCCTCCGGCTCTTCCAGCGCCACGTTCTCCACGTTATCCTTGGTAATTGCTTCTTCTAAACAAAGCAGAGACTGCAGTTAGACTGAATCTCACAACAAAGCCTTTTAAAGTTCCATCACCAGGGACATACTCCGAAATACTGATGAACATTATAATTGATTAGGATTATTATTATTCCAGCTGGGATTGGAACCAGATGACACCTAAAGTCCCTTGCAACCTGAACCGTCCTGTGGTTCTGTGATTGAAATATTTTCCTTGCTTTTCAGTTATTTCATTGTTTTCAGTAGATTTTTCTTCCACTTTCATTTATTTTCCTTGCATATCAGGCACAGAGACACTTTCATTTTACTCCACCAAGTTACAAACCAAAAACAAACTGATTTTACTTGGCTCCTGGATTACTGGTTCACACCTAAGATCTGAACAGCATACTGCCTTTCCTTCTACAAATTTACACTTTAAACTACAGCTTCTTGCACTCTTGAAGAGTTCTTACCAGGTGTTCCAGCTGTGTATTTTGACTTGGCTGGGCAGATGCAGTCTGAAATCAAAACGAGGATCTGTGGAAAGGAAAAAGGCATTTATTAGCAATAATAAAACCAGCATTTATTAGCAATTGCAAAAAACCCTGCACTCATTCTTTTTAGACATACACAATAAAATTTACAAAATTATAGTCTCTTGCTTAGAGATAAGAGCTAAATAAAAACATGGGAAAAAGTGCTTTCTGTGCATACTAACCAGCATTCCCTGCTTTCTACTACCCATTTTCTGCCTCCTACTTTCCTAAATTTATTCAGTACTGACACTGCTCGCAGCTGAAGAACAGCTCAGAACACAGTTGAGAATTTTTACTTTCTGGAAATTTATGAAAAAATCTTGGTCAAGATTTCCTATATTTTGGGATGTTATTCCATTCCTATCCCAGGCACCTTTCGTGCTCATTATTTAATCAGCCCAGTGCAGAACATGGACACTCAAAATGCAAGAAAGACATTTGTGCCTCACTGTCACATGCTAAGAATACTGCAAAGAAAAAGACAGAGCTGACACCATGTCAAAGAAATATATTTCAATCACTGAAAAGCTCTTTGAAAAGAGCTGGGAGATTAACTTGACATTTTTTCAGCTTTTTCAGTTTGGGGTTTTTATAGTGAAGGAGTAAGAATAAGAGTTTCCTTTAAAACATGATATTCACTTGCTCCTAGTAATACTAACTTGTTTTATGGTGAAAATCTGACATCTAGAAAAATACAGCTGTTGAAATTGAATAATCAAAAGCATTTGCTTGTATACAACAATTCTGTATACACATCAAGTATAAAATTGTGGTTTTGCCTAAATTTAACTTTCAACTGCATTGAAATCACTTCCCAGTACTACTGAGAAATACACTGAGAAAATTTTTCTTTATTTCACTAATATTTGGGCAGAAGGGCAGAGATCCGTGTCCCAGAAAAAACTTTTACATTTCCTACAAGGAATAGTGACTTAGCAGTAGGTTAAACCAGTTATCAGCAGAACTTTTTGAACTGTCCTTGCAGTTACAGAATGAAACTTGTGGAACAGGAAACTAATATGAAATAACTTAAACCCCCAAATCTTCAAAGCCTTAAAAAATAATTTCATTCTTTGATTTGGAGGAAGTGTGGCAGAACCCTTACACTCCTGACTCCCACAAAATCAAATTAACTCTGTGGTTAATAAAACTCTCCATAAAGCCTTAGTGTTCTTAGAAAGTTGGAGTCTTCTCTCACCAACTCTGAGCACTCACATTCCACTTTTGAAGAAAAGTCTTCAAAAAGTCCAATACAAGAATCACTCCTTTTAGTGGATGGACTAAACAAATCTAAACTGAAGCATTTCATAAGAATTTGGTAAGATTTCATAAGAAGGTGACTTGATTTGTATTGAGGGCACTGTCCAAATGCTTCTTAACCAGTGACAGGCCTGGGGCACTGACCAGCTCTCTGGAGAGCCTGTTGCAATGTTTAACCACCCTCTGCTTCCTAAAGTCCAGTCTAAACCTCCCTGGCACAGCTTCTATCCACTCTCATACATTCTGGATGTCACAGCAAGGAGATACTAGTATTTAATAATACATTATTAAAGCAAGGTATATTTAAGTATATCTTATGAGCAAAGTTATTTGGCTTTTTTTCACAAGGTAATGCAAAGCAAGAGTTCTAGTTAACTGAGGAAAAAAGTAATGTTGTCTTACCAAACCCAGGAGCAGGCCAATCAGAAAGGTAGCTAAGATGAAGATGGCATAGGAAATCCAAACATGAACTCCAAGAGTGCCAGTGAGGTAGTTATGAATTTGCTGGAAATTAGAACAAGATACAGTGTAACTTTATACCTAAAATCACTTAGGATTTCTACTGCCAACACCATTACATAAATTGCTGTCTGATTAAGCCCTTTCATTTAACAGTGTTTATACTGAAATCTTCCCCTTTTGTCACCATTAGATCTTGAGGTCTTTACTAATTTGTTCACACTAAAAGGCTTTTTAAGCAGAGGATGCACAATTCCTTCTCCCTAAGACACTCAGCATTAGAGACACCATATACAACCTTTACTGCAGATGGATGGAGGAGGAGCCTCAGAGCTTGCAGGAAAGTATCACAACATCCTTCATCCTTATGTGGCATCTCTTCATTAACTAAACCAAAGCCATTCAGCTCTTATTGGAGCTTTTTAGCTCCTAAAAGGAGGCACACACTCTAAGCATACACTATATAATTTAGAAGTGAAATAAATTATTTCACTTCTAAATTTAAATATAATAACCCAAATATAGGATCAAGATTTCTTTCAAACTTTAGTCTGTTCCTGAAGCCTACAAATTCAGCTAGCTGAGTCAAGCACACATCGAGTCAGACAAGCTGGATGGAAGTCAATTATGACATTAAATCTCTTTCAAAACCAACCATAATCAACATTTACAAGAGTTTAAATACAAAAATTCCAGAGTCTTCTTTTTAAATGTCAGAACATCTTCTCATATTTATTAAAGCATAAGCAAAGATGGCAGAGCAGGAGGAGTGAAGAAATGCACGCCTGAAATATTCATCCAAGCAGAACACAAATTAGAGTTTTTTTCCCCAGGATAGTTAATCTTGAAGGAAGGAAAGATTACTTCAGACTATATAATTTTATTTCACTATTTCAGAGCAACATCAGAAGGCTATAAAAATTATTATCCAGTGAAAGGATCACAGATACACAACTCAGAGCTCTGCTTGATTCTTTATGTTAGTCTGATGCTGAATTGAAGCGATACAAACTTGTTCCAACTCGAAATTACATTTCTTTTTTGAAGCACATGTTACAAAAATAAAATATTTTGCCACAATCAAATACAGTCTCTCAATCTCACTGACACTCCTGACCAGAACCTGAAAGGTCTGAAAATTCTTGGTATTTGGATGCCATGGAAAAACTTGGACAGCTCCCAAATGAAAGCATCTTGTAATATTTTAAAGTAAAATATGCTTTAATATTTTAAAGCATACTTCAGTGTAGCTAAGCATTTCTCCTTTACTCCTGATAATTACTGCATTATCCAAATTCACCATGTTCCTATATAACCCCAGATAGAGAAATGATTACTAAAAAAAACCCTTACCCTCCCTTCTCCCGGGCAATACACATTGCAGTTCTCATAAAAGGATAATAAAACTACTCAGTTATGTGTTGACTTTTAAATATATGATTATTCTAAGCATAAAAAGGGAGTATGGAAAACACTGTACAGTTACTTACCCTGATCCATCCCGAGAAGTGAAACAGCCCTGCCATGCCATGCATCCTGGAAAACAAGGAAACAGAAGGACAGGTTCACAGCAGCCCTGTAGCTCCTCTCCCCATTCCTAAATATCCTACAGCTCTTCTTCCTTCTCACATGAAAAATAAGGACCCTCTCTGGATCTTTGATGTGAATTTACACATAAAGGCTTCGGCCAGAATCAACTGCAGGCCACTCACACCTCTGGTTCATCCTTTGTGTCATGCAAGCTTTACACAATATTTCTAAGTAAATCCCCCTCTCTGAAAACAAGTTCTTATATATTCTGTAAGCACTACATTGTTTGCTATTCCAAAGGGAGACAAAAGTCTCTCTTGTGAAGAAATAAACAAGAAATCCTTAAAGCTAAAGGCTGCCCACTAGCCAGAAATCAAGAAGTAATAATCTACATAAACACACGCTTGATTCCAGGACTCAGCAGATATTGGAAATGCCACTTCAAATAATGTTCAGTGGCTGTATTTCTTCCCCTAATCTCTTTTCAAAGATGACATAAACAAGGCCTAGCAGGCACAAACAAAAGGAAATGCAGAAAATATGCTGCCTTTATAGGTGAGAACCTGGGAATCAGGCACATCAATACAGATCGCTTCTGCAAAGCCTGCAAGTCTAAGGAATTAAGGCCTTTTGTCTTGAAAGTGTCAACACAGGGCCTTTAACGAGTAATGAAATATAAATTGTTGTTCTTGTTAACAAAACCCAAGTGTTACATTATAGAAGATGGAGATTTCCATCCTGCTACAGGCTCCACAGCTTCCCATTTCCTCTCTAAGATGTAGCCTTGAAGATCTTCCAAGGTCCGGGAGCCACGGTATCTGCGGAACACTCCATCATTGGCACTGCAAAACAAACCCCCATCAGCACAGACAGCCCCCAAGCTCTGGGGTAAAAAACCCAGCCACAACACCCACACACATCACAGATTTCACCTGCTCAGAGCTGAGCGTTTGGGAACTGTAATTCATGATGGAAAATGTCAGTTTTTAAACAGCATAGGATTTTGCCATTTATAAAGCTGCTATTATTCTTAAATATTCACTGGCACTACAGCAAATACACAAAGCACATGAGGTTAACAACCAAACTGCTTCTAAACACAACTCAGAATTAAAAGTGCATATATACATGTATTTGTACATCTGCATGACTCATAATACTCTGACTTAATGACGGGTTCAATAGTTTAAGGATAACATCACCTTTCCAGAGAAGAGATACAGCAAATGCCTTCTCTGATCCATTTTTAATAGAATGGATAACAGGGGAACTTGGTAAAGTCACTTAAACTAAAGAAAAGCCTCAGATAAGGATTTCATCATGCACTCAAAGCTACAACAATCTGAGCTCTAATCAAAAGTCACTATTCCTTCATTTCCCCCTACTTTTCAGTTACAGATTAAATGAAGTGACAAGTAGGAGTCAACAGCTGCAGTTTCCAGTATGACACACTTACTGGTAAATTGTAGGAAGTGTTGTGACAAAGAAACGACCACTCAAGCCTAGAAAGGGAAGAAACCAACACAAACAGTTCAGTAACACTGAAATTTCTCAGCATTCTGACTTATCTATAAATACCTACATATCTGTATTTTAGAGCAGGCTGCAAAGATTTCACCATTGTTTTGTAAATACAGGTTAACAGCTTGTCTTCAGATATGCTACAAGCAGTAACAGATACTAAATATCGATTATAAATGAAGGAAAAATGTTTAACTTGAAGAATGTTTACAAAGAGGTAATTTTCCTCATCAATTGATTTGTCTCCTCAGTATTTGCACCGAGCTGAAGTTTTGGACCAGCACAATATTAGATGCACTCAGAGTCCATTAGAAAAAAGCTCAATTCCTATAGCCAGCAACTGCAATTCATATCAAGTACCAGGGTAAAGAGTATGGTTATTTAACTTTGCCTTTTATACAACACTGTGATAATCTTTTGGGAAATGAAGGCCTTTTTCAGCCTTCAATAAAGCAAACAGCTTTAGGCAACAAGATTAGCCATGGAAAAGTATTATAGCAAGAAAGCTTCTGCCTTTAGAGACAAAGAACAGCCATACTGAAATAAGCTGGGTATTTTTAAAAGTTTCACTGGTAATGCTTTCCTCAGTTTGAATTCCTCTATGGAATAGACAAAAAAGGGTTATGGCTTTTGTTGCTGTTTGCTATTTTGTTTGAAGACATTTAAAACAAATGATCTTGAAAGTCCAAGAAAGGAAAGCTCCTTCACTTCAACTTTTCAGCTCTCTGCCTTTATTGCTATGAGAGGCAGGGTGACGAAAAATATTCTGAAACAGCTAAAAGCTGCGCCAGCACAGGAAGATATAAAGCAAACAAACCCACAAGTGTAACAGCAGAGTTAATAAAGCACACAGCACAGCTGCACAAGGAAAACTGGGCAGAGAGTCACAAACAACATAATTAGCTTAAGAACAGAGAAAGTCACCGGAATGAACACTGGAAGGCTCTCTGAAGTTCTTATAAATACCACTCAGGCAAAGGAAATACAACAGCTCAAACCTTTCACCTGTGGCCTACTCTAGAGCGAACATCTCTGAAACAACTCTGAAATGTAAACGTTAGGAATGGCATCTAAGCATCCCCAACATTTTAGGTGGAGCTGTGAGTCAGCTACAAAATTGAAGAATACATTTAATTGTTTTGGTGATTGTTTAATGCAATCTTGAATTGGCTAGAATTAAGCATCTGTGTCTGTCTGCAAATCAAAAACTGACATCCACTATGAAATCAACAGTTCATAAAAAATGTTAAACCCCTGTTATCTGCTGTATGCACACCCCTGAAAATGTACAGAGAATAGAGATGTCATCTAAAACTCCTGCTGCCTTCAGATGACAACTACTCAAAGAAGACACAGAAGATACAAGAAGTCTCGTTGTAATTCACATGTAACTGTTATGATCACGAGCTTAAAAAAGGCACCAAAAATATGCAGAACTTAGAGGTCCAGAAGCATCTCCACTATTTGCTTGTTCCACACTGAATGCTTCAATGAAGAAGATGAGGCAAGAGGAAGCACTTTAAGGCTGGAGCATCAAGTGACTGAAATCTGCTGTGAAGCTATTAAGACTCTGCTGGATTTATTCTTCAGGCATCTCCTGCAATTAAGCACCATGAATGGCCACTTTCTCCTGCCAGTTTGGGAAGTGCCATTTTATGTAACTCTGCACTCGTGGTTTTCCCCTAATTTAACACATTTTGACTACTTTCAATTCAATGAAGGGGTTACATAACTAAGACTAATTAAAGTACTATTGTGCAAGCAAGAAAGGAGACGGGGCACTTAAAAACACAACAACTGAAAGGCTGATGCAAAGCCGGCAGTAAAAATACCTCAGTAACTTTGGAGAGCTCCACAGAACCTCATATCTTCCAAATTACATCAGCACCAAAGGTCAAATATGTCATAAATGTTTTCCAGTTTGGGCATTCCTTAGAGTGCCTGCAGCTTCCAGTGCTGAACTGGATGTTGCAGGTTTATTACTTGAGCTTTGGTACAAATTCATCATTTTTGTCAGTCCTTTGACACAGAAGTTACCCATGCTTAGGGGGTCAGGACTCTCACCAACATTAGAAATTCAAATATTGAGTTTATATCTATTTAAAGAAGATAATAAAACTCACCTGTTTATTACACTTTGTAATGATTAGTATATGCAGCTTTTTGATATCAGATTTTTTCCATACTTGAGAACTTTTAACAAGACATGAACCTATGCAGAGTCTAGAACAGCTGGCATTTTCTTGTCAACTTAGATTGATGATTCTGAGACAAGAGCTTTGACACAGTAAATCTGCTCAGCATGTTTTCAACTAATAAAATAAACACATTTTTCACACACTTTATAAAGCAAAACCAAAGAAAAATCAATAAAGTTTGGCCTTTTTTTTATAACAACATCTCATCTTTCAGTCTTTTGATACCACTGATAAAATCCTTTATCCCCTCAAAGCCCAAACAAGCATGAAGCATTCCCAGGAGATACAGAGATTTATACTATATTAATACTGCTTGTACAAAGACACATTCAAAAAAAACTTTGAAGGGAGTCACCAGTGGAATAAATTAGATTGCACTTGTGTTTCTGTCAATAGTTAGGAAAGTGTTTTTATAAACATATTTGCATATGTGCATCAGCAAGAGGAAACAGCAATAACATCTGGAATGTAAAGCACTGTCACAAGCCAGTCAATAAACCAGCAACACTCTGGAAACAATTAGAAACTTTAATTAAAGCAGGCTTGCTCTACCACACCCTGAAATTCTCCTAACAGGAGGCTACAGAGCTGGAATCTTCTGCAGACAGGTTCGAGGAACGAGACAGGCAACAGCTTCCAGTGAATAAGATTAAAATAGAGAATAAGCCTCTTTTAAGCGAGCATTAAGCCAGATCACCCCCACTCCCAATTCTTTAATCCTTCAAACCGAGTTTATAAACTTCAGAAATACGATCTGTATGGAGAAACAAACTGTGCATAACATTATTTTGACTTTGAAGCCTAAATAAATAGTAAATGGCACTTGTATGGAATAATTCCTGATATTAAAACACTCAGCCTCGAGCTGTACCTGGCTCCTGAGTGACATCCACTTTCCCAACAGTGATGCCGAGCCGTTCGCTCTCCTTTGCAAAGCTCTCCCAGGTCGCCTCCATCTGCTGACAGGCTGGACACCAAGGAGCGTAGCTGAAGGGGAAAAGCAGGGTAAATATTTTAATACTCTTATACTTAAAGACATCTAAATTGATTTATCATACAGAGAAAATATAAACACATCAATCACAAAGGAAAAAACTTACAGTTTTTCTTAAATCAAGCCTAGTGAATAAGACAAAAGTTTTTTTATCAATCCCTATGTTCCTCCCCGTGTTATTAAAACAAATCACAGACTTGAGAAATTCATATCCAAACTCCTCACCACTTGTGATTTATTCTATTTACATAAGAAATAAAATATATTTCCATGGCAGCTACCTGAATTATTGAAGCCAGGCTGTCCTCTGAAGCAGTATCCTTCATGACAACATTTTGTATTGATTCCCCACACCTCAGAACTTCCTGAAACTGCATTTGCTTTAACCCACTACTCCATACATCACAATATGCCCAATTTTATAGCAGTCATTAGAGACTTAAAAAGAGCACACATCAAATTCCTACTGCTCATACTTACTGTCTTGTTTTTACCCAGGATTTGTTTCAGAAAAATACGAGTGCACTTCTCAAGTGCTGAGTTTTCTACACTCTCAATCAGAATAATTAAACCGATTTTGTGCCTATTGGTAATATCAGTCTGGAAACAGAACAGCTAATATAAAGATAAAATTAATGCTAAAATCCCTTTTGCCACCTTTCTGTATTTTAGCCTAACGTGGTTGGCCAAGTCTACATGAAACTTGTGCAGCTTGCCATGCTCTCTCAGACACACTGAAGGGACCAGGACTGGGAGGTACAGACTGAGCAATTGCCCATGCACAGACTCAGCCTTTTATTAATGAGGAGAATCTTTATGGAGTTTAATCTGATTTACCAGGGGGATGGAGGTTTCCAGCAGCAAAAGCAGTGAGTCTAGGGACATCCTCCTTGTCACAGAGCTCCACAAATGCCACCATGCTCTCCATCCATTGCAAACCATAGAACACATTCCCTCCTGGGCAAAGTCCAAGATCCTTAGCACAAATTGGGAAGGTTCTCTGCTCCTTCAGTCTGTCTGTCACCACTGCCATCTGACCTAGGGACTGGCAATTCCTGTTCTTTGGCTGTCAGCAAGAATGCTTACTTCCATACTGGCTGCAGACAAATATCCCCAGCCACCCCTAGATGTTTCATATGAATAAAAAGCATAATGTAAAACAGGTCCTTTCTCACAAAAGAGGCAGAATTAAATTCACTCTGAGTGCTTTGTGGTAGGTTTTAAACTCCCGCATTTACAAAAGGGAATCTTGTCACTTTGCAGTTAAAAGGACACAAATCAAAAGTACTTGCTGTATTTAACTGTACTAGAAATTCATGCTTCTGTGAAAGCCCATATCTTGTCTTTTCAAGTCAACATCATTCTGTGTGAAAGCATCTGAAAAAAGGACATAAATCTTATCCTTCCAAGAGACACCTCCTCAGTATCTTTCCAAAAGATGCTGGAAACATCTCACATGCAGCGATGTTCTCCATTGTGCTGCTGGCCCAGAGAGAGCTTTTAATAACAGTCTGACAGATACTGGACTTTACAAACAGGATTATTTTATTATAGAAGCCTGACTGATAAATAAGAAACTGCAAACATCCATCAGATAATGCAGCTGGCGTTGATCTAAAATGAAAGAGAGATGTTTCTTTGAAGAGTGAGTTTGTTTTCTAAATCCAGTTCCTCTAGATGTCTCAAATTCACACCATGAGATTTACAAAATTGATATATCCTCTAGTCTGTTTAATCTGATTTTGGAATAGAAATTTGGAGCCCATCAAAATTTATATTTACATTTGACATGCATGAGCATTTCTCCTGAATGAAGTAGAATATTCAATACACAACTAACACTCATATGATTGAAAATAATTCCTTCAGTTCAAAGCAGCATGAAAATCTACTCATGTCACAGTTTAGCAGTGACAGGACATTAACAGTGTACTTCACAAAAAGCTGTAGTTGTTGACTAATTTTTAGTATCAATAATGGACATGGGATGGCAATAGTTCCATAGAATGCTACAAGATCCAGCCACTCCAGCTGAACATTAGACAGAAAATTTGCTTTGCATTCCTGAAATTACACATCCACTTCCTGCCAGCCAGGAAACAGCCTGTCCCCACATGTTCAGGAGAGAACTTGCAATAGACATCAGATTTCTGCAAGAGTTACCACTGCTGTTTACCTCAACACCCTCACTTTGCTGAAGCTTTCATGTCTGCATTTGTTGTGCAGCATCTGAGGCATCAAGGAATTCCTAACTACCTCCCGGAAATAACAAAAAAATTACATTACCAAAGCTTAATCGTGTCTCCTTCTCAGTCTTCAAATACTGAAAGGGTAAGTGTAAGGGGAGGTGAGTTACTGAAGAGTAAAATATTTCACACTTAGGGCATCTTTATCAAAAGTTTCAAATAACTTTCTGCACCCTGAAGGACTGAGGGAAGTACTTGATTTCAACAGGGTCTTCTAATGAATCCTTTAGAACTGTGGCTGATTTGTTTTCCCACAGAAGTTATGGTACAACTACCATTCTTAAATTCATAGGAAAAAAATATCATCTGTAGGAGCAGGGACACAGATGCCCATGACTGCTGTGGAACGAGTCTTTGTTACTTTTCAAGTCACAAAATGCAAGAGGCAGGACCCTGGCAAGGGCAGATGTAACCAAATTTCTTTTGCCATACTCCAGACAAGCCAGGAAACAATTAGCACTTTGTCAACACCACCAAATTTAGGGCTGTCACTCGCATTTCTTTTCTCTGAGCACAGGGGGGTCGCTCTATTAACCTGTAGGGCCTGGGGCAAAGTGCAAACAGGTGTGCCAAGAAAACAGGCCTTTCCATGTCAAATATCAAAGTCCAGTGGAATTTAAATCAAGACTTGGGCACTCAGTTAAGGAAAGAAAGCTTTCAATAGTCTGCCCCACATTAAAAGGCAATTTGCTGATTTCCATTATGGCTACAAGTGACACACTGCCAAACTGATTCACACTGCAAAAGTGATTCACTGCAAGCAGGTACTGCACATTCCTCAGCACACACCTCATCCTGATGCTTCCAGACCTCTTCCATAACACAGTTTTACAGCTGAAATGCTCTCACACACTCAGCCCTCCACACATAAGGCTGAAAATATCTACCACTGCAACAACAATTGACCTCAGGGAATAAAATCACTATATCCAGGTGTTTTCTCCTCTTCCTACTCCATTACAATACCTAAAGCTATTTGAAGAAGGCATAAAGAAAGCAATTGAAAAGTAAAGTTTGAAGCTCTCAAACACAGACTTTGCTTTTGACTTCTCTTTACCTCTGATCTAAAGCATAAAAAAACAAGTTTGGCTTTCAAATACCAACAACTTCACTGAGGCAATACAAAAAAACCCACTCAAAACCAGTTTGAGCAAAGGCGCCATTCCCCGTATGACCCCGAGTGGATCAGTAAACACAGAAGGACTTTGCTAAGATGCTCTGATACACAGTTTCCAGCTGCAAGCCACTTATCTCTCTTCTTCTACCTGCCTGGCCACTGAATTCACCATTTCACTCCTTTCCAGGTACATTTAACTGGCTCTTTTTATCTGCCTTGTCACTACCATTACCAACAATATCACTGAACAGATGTAACTTTGAGTACCATCCCACACTGTGCTCTAATGGCAATTTCACCAAGTTGCACAAGTCTAGGAGAAAGGAAAAACAGCTTATGGATATAGGAGTGAGAGGATTTGCTAAACACAAAACAGCAAAAATTGCTCAAACCAAGCTGCTTGATGGAGTTTATATTGGGAATGCTATTAAATGTTGGGACAGTCTCCAACAGAATGCTAAAAGCAGTAGAATGAAATTCATATGTTTATTGTTTTAAATAATTTTGCCTTATTTCTGCAGATCTCACAAGCATAGAAAATGAAAAAAAGACAGTTTCTAAATACAGCAAGGTCTTAAGGCAGGATAGGCAGCTTTGTAATGCCAACAAAAGAAAAGCTCCAGATCAGCTGTGTGGTTTTAATGACTTTTCAAGTGAGCAGGTGGCAGCCAAAGATACAGAAGTTGGTCCCTGTCATTTACCCAGATCTGCATCACCACAACACAAGCCCTGGAAGCTGACAAGGAGCTTCCTGCAGAGTGCCAAACCTCTCCAAACCAGACAAGCTTTTTTTTTTTTTTAAGAAATTATTTTTAAAACAGAAAGCAAATCAATCAATGAAAAATGATGTGAGTTGAGAGAAGATTAAGTTCCATCATTCTGCATATTTTTATGCTCTGTTCTGCATCTGTTTTGTAGCATCTGCTACAAAAGGTATTTCAGTGTCACCTTTTCAGTTTTTGTTCAGCCAATGCCCAGCACAGCACTCAGATGTGTGTTCAGTCATTAAATAAAAAGTTTGGTCACCTCCTCTGGACCCAGCCAGCAGAGCTGCAGAGACTTTGAATCCAAAACAGAGTTTTGGTAACTTGATTTTCATTTCCCCTTCTTTCTGGCTTTTATCGGGTTTTAGGTTATTTGGTATTTTTAAGAAAAGGACAAAGAGAAGCCTGAACACTAAAAAGAAGTAAGAAACCAGAAACCCTTAAGTGACAGAAAATTCTCCATCTTATTGAATTCTTAATCTAACTTACAGTAAATGCAACAGTTAAGCAAATCCCTTGAGATTTTATTTACACAAAGTATTTCAAGACTAATTAAAAGCATTAAACCATCTAAATACCAAAACATTCATTTTTAACACACTCATGTGAAACTACAGACAAAAGGTGCTGCTGGAAGCACTGAACCCTTGCAATCAGTTGGCCAAGGAGATAGTGGGGCAATGTTTAATGGTAAATGACAATGAAAAAATAAAAATGATGGGCCTACACTATAAGCATAATAAGCCTTGGAAACATGACTATGAACTGGTCTCCTGATTTTCACCTGGCTAGAATTAAAATGGACAATGAAGACATTCTTTTTCAGGTACACACAGCACTAATTCTGTGCTGCAACAAGGGGGAACCAAAACATTTAACACCCTGTGTGGGAACAAGCACATAAAGTACTGCAGATGCACCAACAGCACAAATAGATATTTTGTAACCAGAGACACAAGACAACAAGTTCATTGATGGGTTGGGGTTTTTTTGTTTGTTTGCTTGTTTTAATTTACAGCCAAAAGAAGAGCATGTTACATTAAGATAAATCAAGCTTGGAACAAGTTTTGTTTGCAAAAGCAAAATTCACTTTTAAGGAAGCAGACCAGAAATTAGTCTTCTATGTTCCAAACAGACACAATGTTAAAGACAAAAAGAAAACTCCACATATTAATGAATCATTATCTCGCAGCTACAGAACAGAGATAAGGAAATAGGGAAAGTTTTTAATACAGCTCATTCCAGCATCACACTCACAGCAGTCCAGCCCAGACCTGTTTGCTGTGATAGTAACAACATTCAAAAAATGTTGCAATGTCTGGCAGATACAGAACCTACTCCAAAACACTTTTATCAATAAAATGCAGCAGCGCTTCCAGGGCCTGGAATTTTTCCAGCTATGAATTACCAAATATTTACAAAAAGCCAGCCAAGTACACACACCTCACCTAGGAGGAATGAAGGAAAAAAATGCTATTTCTGCTACTGATGCCACACAGAAGTAATTTCAAACTTAAGTCCCTCTATTTGCACACCAGGAAACAACAAAAAAGTGATTTTCCACTTTCCCTAATACAAAAACTGACATTAAACAGCAGCTGTACCTCTTCCTACCAGGTCAGGAGGCTTCAAAAGAGCAGCTGATGAAAATGCTGGGTTTCATTTTTCAATGAAGATGCTACAGCAACATTTGCATTTTAAAAAGTATTGCTTGGAAAACAAAGGTCTTAGAAATAAATAAGAGGTTCTTCAAACAAATGAAGTTCTTAACCAACATTACTGCAGTCCTGCCAACCAGCCTGAGACAGCATGGAAGGAATCCATGGACTGACATGCAGGACTCCAATTTGGATCACTAGCTCTAAACTAGATAAAAATCAGTAGAAGTCAAAACCCATCAGAATGGAAACTGCTGCAAGAATTGGATTAGCCTGTGTTTGCTGCTCTCCTCATTGAAGCCACTTGGGCTGAGAATCCTCACACAGAGTTTCTGCCAGAAGCGCAATCAGGAATATCCAGGCAAAAGGGAACCAGCTGCTGCTCAGGGGAAAACTCACTGGCTGTAATATGCTGTCTGCCCCAGCCTCCCTCCCAAAATAAAACTAAATTTTCTCCCTTCTCTTACAGATATTTTGAGGATGAGCACCTGGAGCAGGGATGGGAGGAAACCCAGATCAGATTTCACCCGGAAAGCCAATAGGAGGAAAAATCCGGACCACATTCTGCCCGGAAAACATTAAAAAAAAAAATCACTCTTAGAGCTCCAACTCTCACTAATTCCACATCAGCAGCAGTGAGTTTGCATCCTCATTAAAGACAAATGCTCCTCCTCAGGAGAAAAGCAGAAAGCCCCAGTAATGAACCACAGGAAACCGTGTGGAGACCCGAGGATCTTTCACACATCAAACACAGCATAAAATTAATTAAGAGTCTGATGAAAGCATTGGAGCAACACGTACCATGCCCAGCTAACACTAAAGGTAACTCTGCCACCATCCCTATTGTCAGCAACCTCTCACTCTGAATCAAAGACCAATTTTTGAATTGGAGTAAAGGCTTCCAAAGGATTTTAATTGTTTGCTATCCCAACCACTTCTATTTCAGTCAGTTCCTCTCTTTTTCCTTCTTCAGAGGCACACATCAGTAGTTTATTTAAATATTTTATTTTAGAAATAAAAACCTCAAGTCACCATAAATAATCTTCCTTCTTATATCTCACCTGAATCAACCTGTGCATGATTCAGTAACTTTCATACAATTGTTTCCACATTGGACTAAGATGTCCCAAGTGACAAACCTTCAATTTAAAACATATCCTCAGAGTGGGAGAAAACATATTTATTTTTTCCTCCACCTTTTAGATCACAATAAATGAAGAGAGACACAAAATCCATTCTAAATTCTCAACCACAGCAGTTGGCATCCCCGGGTCACTATCAGCGGTCTGAAGATTGTTACCACCTATTCACTGATTAACACCAGGGTCCAGTAGGATCCTGAGCACTAAAGCCCTAAGAGAGGTGAGTCCATCTTGCTAAGAAGGGACTGGAGATAAACCAAATTCAAGAGCAAATCAAAACTTTAAGTAGCTAATTAAGTATTTAGGAGGGAGCATGAGTTCAGATGTTCAAACTGTTTTAAACTCAAGCACTTGCTCAGAGAAGCACACATGCCACAATAAAGACCTATTTTATAGCTGCACAGCCCACAGGTACCACGTCACCGTACTGCCTACTTAACTACTTTTTTATTCATTGCTGTCTTATAAAGAAAAGTCCTCAAGCTCCTTTCCCCTCTTCTAAATACCAGCAGGTAAGAGAGGCTCCACCAAGAATACAGTCACCTGCATTTCAAGAACTCTGTCATGTCACAAGCAAAGCCACACCACTCCAGTACAGTCAGACAGAAGTTAATGAAATCTGATGCATCTCCCTTGAATGAGAACTCCAAGCTCGGCTGGGATATTATGTAATACTGCTTTGGAAGCCTACTCCTGTTAAATATTCCCTTCCAAATTCAGCCCTCTTGGAGCTCACACAGAACCCAGCGCCAGCCCCTGGTGGGGCAGCAGGGTAAGGGACAGCGCTGGACACTATTCCCAGAGTGACCCATTTGACCTTGGGCACTCAGATGAGAACCTGAGGGACAGCTGCTTCACAGAATCACTGAATGGTTTGGGTTGGGGGGGGACCTTAAAGACCATCCAGTACCAACCCCATGCCACGGGCAAGGACACCTTTCTCTGGACCAAGTTGCTCCAAGCCCCGTTCAGCTTGGCCTTGAACACTTCCTGGCATGGGGCATCCACAGCTTCTCTGGGTCTGTCATGACAGCCTTTCTCTGTAAATTCCCTTCAGGTACTGGGAGGCCTCAGTCAGGTTACCCAAAGCCTTCTCTTTTCCAGGGTGAACAACCCCAATTCTCCCAACTTTTCCTCAGAGGAGAGATGCTCCATTCCTCTGATCAACTTGGTGGCCTGCTCTGGGCTCGTTCCGACAGCTCCATGTCCTTCATTGCATATCCCTCATTCCCCTCTGTCTGGAGTGACCCGTTTAACCTTGGGCACTCTGTGCCCACACAGGACAGGACGGGAACCTGCGAGGCAGCTCCTTCTGCCCGGCCATTCCTGCAAAGCTCAGGGTGTGCCCGCGAAGGGACCACGGGCACCGCCCGCCGCCTCCCTCACGCCGTGCCCGGGCAGCCACAGCAGGGCTGGGGCAGCTGTGCTGCCCCTCCGCAGGACGGCAAGGCCGGGCTGGCCCCCTTCTCCCCACAGCAGAGCTGGAGTCACCGGCCATGCCCGCTCCTCGCAGGGAACCCCCCTCGCCCCCCCGGCCACGCTGCCTCCAAGGCGGGCGGGAAAGCGGCCGCTACTCACAACTCCAACATCCACTGGCCCTGCAACACCAGGCTCCAGTTGGAGCCGCACAGCACTCGCACGCTGCTCCGCGGCTCGCCGGGGCTGAAGAAGGAGGAAGAAAAGCAGGCGGTGGGACCCAGCAGCGCTACGAGGAGCAGAGCGTGGAGAAGCCGCCGCCCCTGGCGCCAGCGGCCCGGCGCCATGTTCGGTCCGCCCGCCCTCAGGAAGTCGGGGCACGAGCGGCGGCCGCCGCGGGGGCGGCGCCTGCGCGGGGCANGCCCTCCCCTCACGGCCGGAGCGGGGCGGGAACCGTGCCGAGGCCGAAGTCGCGCTCGAACAGGGCCTCTGGGCACCTGCTCCGGCCACAGCTGGCAGTGCTCTCGGTCAAGTTTTCTGAGATTCCTTGTAACTGGGCGCGCTCGCGGCGCCGTGTTGTGGGAGCTGGTTAAAAAGCGGGAATGGCTTCGCTGCGCTGCCGTGAGGCGCTGGTTCTGTGGGATCGCGTTAAAGCAAGTGTTCCCCGTTCCAAGAGACTGTCACGCACTCACAGAATCCCTGAAAAGATCCCTGAACAGTTCGGGTTGGAGCAGACATCAGTCCAAGCCCCCTGCCAAGGCAGGGTCACCCAGAGCAGGTGACACAGGAACACGTCCAGGTGGGTTTGGAGTCTCTTCAGACAGGAATACTCCATGACCTCCTTAGGTTTCCTGTTCTAGTCCTATGTCAACCTGAACATAAAGAATTTCTTCCTCATGTTGAGGTGAATTTCTTATGTTTTAGTTTATGGCCATTGCTCTTCTTTCTGTCTTTGTGCGCTGCATCTTTGCCCCAGGCAGGCAGCCCAGCCATCCCAATGCATTCTTTACCCTGTCCCGGACACATAAAGCTGTGTTTTCCTTGACTTCAATTAGATTCCTGTCAGCCCCATCCTTTTGGCTTGTCCAGGTCACTCTGAATAGCAGCCCTTGCGTGGAAGGACCACACTCTTAGTTAATGGAAATTCAGAAAACCAACTTCTTTGGTTAGCCTGGCAAATTCACCAGAAAAAAAATTAAAATAAAATAGAAGAGATCACTGTACAGGTCTAGGCTGTCTTCTTGTCTGTTGTGAAGATCCCTTGTTTGGTTGGTGATTATCTTGGCACGGAAGTGACTTGTGCTGAACAATTTTCTAACAGTTACTGAAACACAATGCTGATAAGTCCTGTTGATAAAACAGTCACAGTTTTTTTTTTCCCTCAGCAGAAGAAATAGTAGCATTTACCGCCTGTGAATTTGGTTGCACTTTACCAGGTTATTTTATAAAGCTCCTTTACATCACTCCACTATTTCCCCATAGGATTCTGTTCTTCATCAAACCATTCCTTAAAGCCCAAGTATTGGTCTGACTTTTATTGTCACTGAAGCAGACTCAGGGTTAATATTTGGTGACAGAAGCAGAAGATGCCCCTAGCACCGCTCTCACTATGCAGAAATGGAACCATGACAGACTTTTTTCCCTTTTGTTACTTCTCAGGAGTAATGAGACCTCTCCCAATGACTCAGTGATACTCTCCTCACGAGATATTCCAACAGGACCTGCCCTTACCAAAGAAGGGTTTTGCTGACAGTTTCCCAGCACTGCAGAGATCCCCGACTTTCTGAGCAATCTTGCCACTGCAATTAATGCCAGCTGAGGACTGAATAAGAACATGATTCTTGTAATATTTTCTGTATGGTACAAAAACTCTGAGTCTCTATATTACAATTTTTCTAATCCTTTTGTAATTAGCAAAAGGAAAAAAAAAACACCTTTCTCTAATTTATCAGTGCCTTTCCTAAATGGATAGTGTAAAATTGGATGGTTTAGCAATGTTTAGACCTGGGATATGTAGTGAAAAGAAAAAAACCCATACAGCAGTAGAAATTATTTGAGAAGACACACACTTGGCTTAATTTCCTTTGTGAGAAGATATTACAGAAAGGACTTTTTTTTTTTTTTTCTGTTAGTAAGAACTTGGGAAACTTGAGGGAAACATGCTAATCTTTCCATAGATTCTCTAGAAAAAGAAGAAAAAATGATTGGCCAAAGCAGCGAGAGGGTTTAGATGTGGTGGAGCCAAATTAAGAGAATTTATGTGACAAAGAACTGATGTGCAAAAGGGAAGGCTGAGGAACATTTTATTTGGTGGTGGTACAGGGTGGTGAATAATTATAGTTGTGTCATTAAAGAACGTGCACATGAAGGGGCTGAGAAGGAACAACATGTAAAATGATGGCTTCAAATAAATGGGAGCGTTCCTGTGAATTCTAAAGAACAAGGAAAGAAAAACTTTGTAACTAATTTATCAGTAATTTTCTAGCCACACATTCAACACAGAGAAGGTTTGAGTTTCAGGCAAATGCTGATTAGGAAGAAGGCAGAGTTGATTTAGTTACTGAAAGAGAACAGAGTGTTCCTAAACCAGGGGAGACATGTCATGGAGCTGCTAATCCCTGTGAAGTAGGTCAGGCTTGCCAAGATGGAGATGGTACACCTCATTTGAACCTGGTCAGGAGCACCCATTAGGAAATTGATAAAAAGAGAAAGCAAGTAGGGCCAGTTAGAGCAAACAAATGGGCCAAACCTTCCCTTGCTTCTGTGATGACTTGAATTACTCTGTTCCTTACATGATTTGCTCTTTTTTAGCTTCAGCAAGCTTCTGTCAACCTGTACTGCTGCGACTTTTCCACCCTGTGTGTGGTGCTCTGTTGGCTTTTCACAGATCTGGGGAGCTACAGTTTTCCAGCTTCCATACTCCCACTGCTGTTACAGAAAAGCTTCAGGAATCAAGCTGTCTCTTCAGGTTTCCACAGCTGTTGATAGAAGTGTAGCCATGAACCTCAGGTAAGTTTTGGACAGAATTTGATTTAAAAAAAAGAAAAAGAATTCTAGTCTGTGTTTGTTATTTTTAATCTTGATTATAAAATGGAAAGCTCAAGTGCAGTATGGAAAGAACAAGTGAAGCTACATGAAGGGAAAGATGCCAACCTGTGTTTCTCTTGTTCTATGACATTCAGCTCACAAATATTTCTGTACTGGAATGATAATTTATCTGCGTGACCAGCCCTTGCTCTGCACAGATATCACCAGAATACATTGTTTCCTAGACTTCCCCATCAGTAGTTTCACTGTTTCTCTTGAGCTATGTGAGGAAGACAGGGCTTTGTGTTTTGCCACTATTTTCTGCATAGGGAGATTGAACTAGGTGACTTCTGAAAGATCCCTTCCCACTCAGACTTCTATGTCTTTGTGTTCACTGAACTAAAATTTGCCTCCTCTGATAGTGTGGTTTTCTAGTGGAAAAAACAGGGAGTTAAAAACTTAAGAGATTTTAGGTGTGCAGTACAGAGGATAAAGTTGAAAAACTCTTTCTGTAACTTGTTTCTATTAGGTTTATTTTCTACTTTGTTGAATATTGTCCTATTATTAGTTTGTGTGGGTGTCTCATGGTAAGGAAAGGTATTCCAGCATTCTTGACATGTTTTCTTTCACTGTGTGCCATGATGGATTCATGACACTGCCTAGAGCAGAATAAATTACTGCTACACTCATTTTCCTAAAACACATTTGATATCACCAGCTACGTCATTTTCTCCAGTTCTCTACTGGATTTCCAGAACTACACCCCTAAACTTCTGGAATTTGTTCATGATGGATTGGCTGTGAAACTAGAAAGCAAGAGGTTATCATCACACAGACAATAGCAATGTTGATATTTCCAGTTTTAATCTGTACTTGTGTCTAACAAATCAACACAAATAACAGCTGCAATATACTTTTCACTATGTGAATGCTGTAAGAGGTTTATAACTTAAATAATGTAGCAGAGAGTAAACAAAATGTGGCCAAGAATAGATATTCAATGCATTTTCTAACATGGATTTATTAACAATGGAAGCTATTATATTTAAGGAAAATGGTTTAGTTTAGAACAGATAAATCAATAAATACACAGCACTGTTGGGAAGTTGGGAAGTCACCATGGTTCTGCCTTCGATATCCAATAAAAAATGAACAAAAGCTTTTAGACAAAACTTGGAATTTTGGAAAGGAATGTTCTTACAAGTGCTTCTAAATCAGACTAAAGAATTAATTGGAATATTAAAAGAATATACATAAATAGCTTCCTTGTTCCTATTCTTCAAGTTAATGTGAATCTCACCAAAAGGTAGGTATGAAATGAGAGGAGGAAATCATATTTACAGGGTACTGTCCCCATAATACATCCAGCTGAATGTGATATTCAAGAACATCTCTGGCTAACTTGGAGTTTTGCTATTCTTCAGAAATGTGAAGAACTAGGCCTGACAAGATTTGGAGACAAGTTATCGAGGGTATTCAGCATTTAAAAGTGTATCTTATTATCAAAAAAATATCACCTCTCACTTTTATGCTTCTTACACAGGGAAGTTGATGTGCACCAACAGTTCTTCCCTACCCTCCTGAGTGGCTCTTCTTGATCTTGTAGTATTAAATAACATTGGAAATCTGCTTTTTCACCTTCCCTGCATGTCCAGAGGTGGAGTTTGTCATCCAAACTCTGAAACAGAAGTGCACCAGAGTACAACAGTGCTCAGTGTACTACTTCCAGCAGCCAGAGGTATCCACACACAAGCTCCAGGGAGCAGGGATAATACCAGAGCACACCTTGTCCAGGAAGCAGAAATGCCCCTGTGGGAGCAAGAGGAACAGCCTGCTTGCTGCCTCTGGAAAGGTAAGTGCTCAGCAGGGGAGCTGGCACGGAAAGAACAAGTGGAGAGCCTGCAGGGCAGCCTGTTCCTCCTGCAATGCCTCTGTGTCAGCATCTTCCCTCTCTCCCAAGGTTCCGAGGGGAGGGGGAGGAAGGCATTGCCAAGTCTTATGCAACCTCCAGCCCTGTGAAGAGGTGCATGCTGGGGCTGCCTCTCCCCACACAGCACCCCAGCATGCAGGCACGCCTCCACACCCTTCTCTTTGCACAAGGCAGGAGAGACCTCCCACAAGATCATCTCCCACCTCTACTGTGCATCTGTTCATTTTCTGCCTGTCAAGCTTCTTCTGAATTTAAAAGATCTTAAAAGAGATAGGAGAACAAGTTTTCAAGTTTGAGTGCATCAGATCTGGACAGATCTGATACCAAACGTGAATTTTTATTGCTTTGGCTTATATTTCTTCCCTTTCTTTTTTCCAGAGTGGAAAAGAGAGAGAACTTCTGTGTATTGTTGCTTGCAATGTACTTTATCTTAGCAATAAAAATACCTTCAAGACAGCAGTACAATTCTCTTTTTAGGCTTGACACCTCCAAAGCCTGATACACATGGCTGAGTTAGATGGAAAGGTATTATTAGGTTTTTATTAGATTATGATGCAAGCTCAAGCTGGCTAGGCTCATCAGGCAGTAAATCTACTGGCAACAGCTGTGGCCAAATTCTACTCCTGTATTTGTTACTGCTTGTGGTCAGTTTTCCTCTGGTTTTCTCTCAGTTGTGAGAAGGGCATACATGCATACCATGACATGTATAATCTGTCATTGACAGAGTAATTGTGACTGTGCTCCCAAATTAAATCGGGAATAATTCTGTTAAAGGAAGGAGAGTCATTCTTCCTTACACAATACAGGAATCCAAAATTCAGGCCTCAATCACACAACCAGGACTTGTTAGATATGTCATGGGTATTATTTAGACATGGCTTTTACCATCAGTGACTTCTTGTTTCAATAACCTTTTTTCAACTCCTGTCTGGCAGCCATATGTGTTAAAGAAGTGAATCAAACCCTGTTAGTCAGGCAGCCCTGGAGATCTGCTGTTGCCCTCAGCAGGGACTGCACAAGAATTGTGTATCCAAAAGCTGCTCTGGATCCTGTGAACACAGCAAATGCTGTTTCCATTCCAGGCAGTGCCACAGTCCCACTTCAGGAACGCCAAACTCATTTAAAGCCTGCTCTGACTGCTGCAGGAGCTCAGCAGTGAAGCAAAGGTGCAGCTGGAAACCCAGGCCAAGCCCACAGATGTCCTGTGGCAGAGGAGCTGCTGTGCACTCTGTAATACACAGAATAGGTGCTGTGATTTTCAAGGGTGCAATACACCAAGATTCTCTCCTCCAGAAAGAATAAAATCTCACCTGACAGGATGGCAAGTTGGAGAAAATGAAAGCTGTTGTGTCACAAGCCAAATTCTTGCTTGTAGGCAGTTCTTGGCTAAGCATCTCAGAGACATAGTGCAGCCAGCAGAGCCATAAATCCAGATGCCACTGCATGTAGTTCTCAAGCAAAGCTTCCAAAAATCCCAACCTCTGCAAATATCCTTATTTATTAATCTGAATTTGTGCTGAATTAAGAAACTTTTGATGAAAGCAGCAGGATATACATGAAACAATATTTTCCAATGTATTGCTGTATCCACACTACCTTTTCAGAGTTTGTAGCCATTCTATGCCCCAATAAGAAAATGTCTTCACCTAAAAGCAGTGAAAAGTAGTATTTCTGCTCCCCATCTGAACAATTAATGGATATTCTGGCTTGATATTTATTCCAGTCTTCTGAGGCTCCTATAGGATCAGTCTTCTCTAATAATTTTCAAGTTTTAGAAAGAAATGTTAATTTCCAAGTATTTCAAAACAGGTATAAAATCCTTATCCTGGACCTCCTGTTTAACCAGATCTCCTGTTCCTTTCCCACTTACCAGTGGATGATGTGGACCAAACAAAAGTAATGCTCAGCCTCTTTTTTTTCTTTTCCCCTGGCAACCATTTAAACAAGGTAACAACTGCCCAGGATGTTGCAAGGCTCTGGAAAAATCTACCTGTACAGAAAAACTTACTGAAATGCCACTGAATGTGAGGAATGCAATTATGTAACTATACTGTGCCATAGCTTTGCCACTGTAATTCTCCTCCCTCTCCCTTTCCCAGAGACTGTTGAAAATAAGTTATTTGAAAGAAGAATTAAATGCAATATGATCTGAGTTTAACTCAGCACTTATCTTGAATCAGTAGTGTCCAATAGACATTTCAGGCCATTTATTCTTGGGACAATGATCTCAAATTGTTCCTGGAATTTTAGGAACAAGATCACTTTCAGTTAGAGTAGAAAATCAGTAGGGTGATTTTATGATAAGTCAGTTGAATGAAAATTGGAGTCAATCCAAAAAGTTTTCTATACCTCACTGTAAAGCAGGTGGAATTCAAACTTCTTGGTCCAGCAAATATCTTTTTCATAACCAAAAATCCAGGTGAATGATGAGCCAGCTGAACAAAGGTGATTTTATCACCAGGCTGCAGAATTCCTACGAAATGTAATGTAAATATTGCTTACATGTCTTAATAATTTATGTAGTCACAGAAATAGCTCTGCTCCAAAAAGAACTGGTATACAGATTAATAATTAATTATTAATTAATTATTATTAATTAATAATAATTAATGCACCTGAGCAAGGGTGCATTTGTGAGTCCACTCTGCTGCTGGTGAGCAAATGCCTCTCTACAGGTGCCAAGGGGAATGGGCCACTCAGAGAACTGCTTGCAGGCCAGGCTCCATCTGGAGCAGAACATTCCCAGAGCTCACTGTGCTGCTGCTGGGGCTGACAGTTGCCACAGGCCCAAACACTGCTGCTGTCAAAAGAGGCTTTTAGGCAATTTGTCACCTGGGGTAGCACTTGTCTTTCAGGTAGCAGGACAGTGATTGTGGGCCTGCTGTGGCAGTCCCTGTTCCTGCAGAGCTGTTGAACTTGGCAGGAGTCTTGCTTGAGGAGTCACTGCTAGATTAGGCTAAAGATAATTGTTCAATGGAGAAATTGTATCTTATTGCTGAACCACATGAAAGCAGAAGTATTTTAAAATGCAAATGGTCTGCAAAAAAATGAAAAGGCTACTCGATCTTCCAGGAGGCTTAAATTCCAATCTTTTGTTTGCCAAGGCCACAGAAATCTTCACATATGCAATCAGCAACCTGTAATTAAATGCAACTTCCAGAGTGTCCATAAATATTTAAGCCTATTGCAATTTTCAGACATATGGTTTGATAATTAAGGTGATTCCCACAAGGTAAATGATTGATTTTTATCTGGGGGGGGATTCTTAAGCAGAGCACTTGTGAGAACATGAGGGTCTCAGGCACAAAGTCAAGATACTTTTCTTTTGAAAGAAAAGGAAAACTCTAGAGGGTGCACATTTATCTGAAGTGTGGGCTGATGATATGGGCTAATTTAAAAGTTTCTTTCAGAGCTACCCTTTTGCCAAGGAATGCATTAGCAGATATCTAGAAATAGCAGGCTTTATATGGAATATGTTGAAGGTGGTAAGTGCTCAGAGGCACATTTGCCATCCTTCTCCTGTTAAATACTGTTCAGCTCCACGAGTGGACCATGCAAACCAGTTCTAATAACTGGATTATGTATGGTAACAATCTAATGGGTATAAATACATAGTTTTATGTGGCTAGTTCCAGAAAAGCCCTGTCCTGAAGGTGCTGGACATTCTTTAAGCTGATCTTTTACATTTTGTTGTCCCATTTCTGTGGCTTTTTCCATGATAAACGAATAGGAAAAAATGGGAAAGCATAAGACAATGACGGCATTCTCTGTTTATGTCTCAGATTCCACAGGGAGATGTTTTGCTTCTGTTTTGGAGATGCATTTGGGAAAGAAAACCACCAGGAGTGTAAACGTGAAGCCAAAGGTATCTATATGCTGAGCAGACACTGACACTTCTAACACTGCCAGAGCCTTGGCCACAAAGAGAGGGGAAGATTACTTCCTGATTTGGCTTCCTAGGGGATTGTACTTTTGGTAAATTCTTAGGGTATAACTAGAAATTTGTAGCTTCTTTTTGATTTAAACACAGATCCATACACAAGAAACATGTCCTGCTGAATCACAGCTTCTGACAGCACCCCTGGTCCTCCTTTCACATGTTTGGGAAGAAGCTGAATTAAATGCCTCATTGAGGCAGAAGAAAATAATACTCTCTTGCAGCTTAGAGAGCAGTAAAAAATATTTTTAAATTAAAGAACCCTCCAAGCAATTTCTGAAATGCAACCATGTGATTTCTGTTGCAGAAAGGAGAAAAAAAGCCATAAGAATATGCAGGGAGTCAGGCAAGTCCCACCACACCCTAAGAAATGAGCTCTACTCAAAACCAGAGGGCTGTCATTTGGAAATATAGCAGACATTTTTTAAGTCTTCCTGTCTCCCTACCATTTTCTGTTGCTTGTGGCTCATCATTTCCCAGAAAAATCTGGGCTGTGAACAAAAGTCCAGACAATTACAACTTTTTTGGCTAGTAACAGGTACTGGTTACTTCTTCTGCCTAAGAAGAACTCTTAGGCAGATTTTATGCCCAGAATTTCTTTTGGGGCTCAACATTATCCCTTAACATAAGTATCAAAAAAATACCAAGTCATGGGGAACTGTAATGAAAGTATAACTCCTCCCTTAGGGTTACTGCAGCATCAATCTGCTATTCTTACATTGCATTCCTATTTTCTAAGAGTCTCTAGTAAAAGCACAGATAGCTTTTAAACAGCCTGCTTATTTCTCAGCAAAGTAAGAACCAGAACTTTCTTTGAAAACAAAACAAAACAAAAGAAAAAAACGTATGCTGCAGAGGGGGCTTAAAAAGAAACCACACCAGAGCCTTGAGAGCACCAACCATCTCACTTAGTCCTGATCAGCTTCACTTGTGCCCCCTGCCCACACCCTTCCCACAAATCATTGGGCCCTATTTAAGCTCAAGCTTGGGGCCAATGCAGTGATTGTAGTTTTTTAAGGAGTGTTGGTCTCTAGCTGTGCCTGTTTTTAGTGCTTAGCCTGCCATTTTATCTCTAATCCAAGTGGTCCCTGTGCCTGGTTCATCTTCTTGCTGTGTTTGAGGTAGGTGATGAATTTTGTTCTTTGTAACTGGTTTGTGTTGTTCTGGTTAGGTCTGAGCTGGGGTACTCCTCAGTCCTGCTCAAGCTTTTGCTGCTATCTGATATGAGAACATGGATAGAGAAAGGCTAGAATGAAACTCTGGGAAGTGAGAGTGGAAACCATAAAGTTAAATTTATTTTTCTGACACTTTATTAACACTGGGAAGCATCTACACTTTTCTTAAAATTTCTAGATGTGGGAAATTGCAATTTTCTCTACAAAGTAGATTGGTTGAGTGTTTTTAGTTTAATTGGCCTAAGCAAAGGCACAAAGTTTCTCAGATGGCAACTACTCCATCCTGCTACCCTGGGATGTGTGCTTTGTCACAGGTTCCTGACACTGAGACCAACAGGATTAGAGTGTGGGATTTGCTTCTGTACTTCAGGATAGGCTGTTCAGAGGAACAGACTACTGGATGCCAACCTAATCTTCTGAAAGAACCATTCCTCAGTCTGCAGAGGAATGGAGACTACTGGTGGTTCCTCAAGAGAAGGGAGATGTTTAATGCTGTCAATAGCCAGAGCTTTTTGTGTATCTTGTGTGTTTGCCATGAAAGCATGAATACAGGTTTCATGTTCAGCTCAAACAGCCATTTTCAAAGTATCTGATTTCTGTGGATTGTTATCAGCAGGCTCCTGGAGAAATCAGATAAGGAATGTGGATGTATTAATATATCTAGGCCAGAAGCAGCTAAAGCTTTTAGAAGTTTCAGGGCTCATTGAATTCACCCAGCTGCTTAGGGCTGGAGTCTAATTAGCATCACTTTGTATTTTTCTGCAGGGTAGCATAGCAAACCTGGCATATTTAATAAGATTGCCATGCTGCTTCCATGGTTTTAGTTGTTAGCTTGCTTTTTTTCTGAGGAAATGGAAAGGCTGTTTGCTAAAATCCAAGCTGGAAGGAGGGGAGAAGTTAGAGAGGATGCTCAGACTTCTGAGCTTTCATGATGCATGAAAAAACAATGGGAATGTGTAACTCTATATGGGTAACTGCCCAGTAAAAATATTTCTTCAGGTCAAAAATTTCCTTCCTTTCTGACTGAGAACAATCATCTTTCTCTCTGCCAGTGCCTCTTGCTGCTTTGTAGCAGTTTGCAATATGGCTTGCTATCTTTGAGCTGCTTTGTGGTCTCACTTCAGTTGTTGGTTTCTCAAAGCATCCAGAGGAGTGTATCGTTGTGAGGAGTTTAATGGAGATAATGGGGAAATCAAACAACTCATCCTGAATTAATGGAGTTGAAAGAAAAAAATGTTGCTAAGATTGAGTTTGTGGAATTGTCAGACCAGGCCCTCTTTCTCATCTGACTAAACTTCAATATAGGAATTGGAAAGCTGGGTCAGACAAGTTTCTGTCAAACTAAGGATCCTGTCTCAACAAAGGTTAGTAACAGTTTCCTGAGGAAAGAGTGCAAATTAGGGCTGTGTATAATATTTTTATGTTGGAAACACTTGGCACCAAGAGGGGTTTCTGGAGCATTTAATTTGTCTTTAATTATTAGAAATGGACTTGTGTGAATTTATTTATGTATCTATGAACTTGTTCATAGTTTTTGGATCCTTTAGCAGGAGGTTCCAGAACTTAATTGTGCTTCATATTACAAAAGTAATTCCTACTTAAGATCTGTGCTCTCTCAGATCTAGCACTGTAAGAACTAGATAACTCTTTTCTTACTTCCTCTCTCTCTAAGTATTTTGTAGACCAAGTGCTGCTCCACTGCCCGTGGTGGAGGCTGGGCTGGTGATTTATGAAGTGGAAGTAAATTCCTGCTCTCCATGCATTTCCCACCCCTTTCCAGTTAGCTGGCACTGTAGTATGTTAATGACAGCTTGGAGCAGGTGTGATTTCCATTTGTGTGATGAACCAGTTGTGTACTTATCCTTTGCAAACCTGATGACAGATTGGGAATGCATCCAGTTAGACAACCCATGTCCTCCTCAACACTTGCTTGTGTTGGTGGATGCTGAGTTCCAGTCAATTAACAGTTTGTCAACAGCTGATTACATGATGGCAAATTTAAGATAGATCCTCCTGCAAAGTGGATTTTGCCTCCCTTAGGATATCAGTCCCCTGGTAATGATACTGTTTTCAGGCTGAGCTTGGTTTCCTTGCTGCTGCCACTACAGAGCCTGAACAGCAATTTGGTTGAATTCTGGGAAACTCTGAAGGCTTTCTCAATTTTTCTTCAAAAAAAACCCTCAAAACAGGGAAAGCATCACTAGCATTGAAATGTCTTGGTGACACATCAAATCTTAGGTCCCTGTTGAAAAATACTGTTTCACAAAAAGTGAATGGGCTGCTTTAGGAATGGAGTCATAGGAGAGATGAGGTTGGAAGGGGCCTCAAAAGCTCCTGTGGTCCAGCCTGTCATGGTGAAGGGAGCAGAGACAAGACCCTGAAGCCCCTGTCCTGCTGCAGCTTGAAAACCTCCAGTGATGGTGTCCCCACATCCCTGGGGGGAAGGTGAGCTCTCTTGTGAGGTGTAAGCTTATACATGAGCATTGCATGTGCTTCCTCTTTAGCAGGACTACAGGCTTTTGAGAACTTGCTTGTCCTACTCTTTCCAAGGCTTTATTCCCAAATGTGCAGCTGTCTCTCTAACCTGAGACATGTCCACAGCAGCAAGTAGAGTGGCTGGCTCTTTCTCCTTTCATTGTGAGTGTTTGTTTCTAAATATCTGTTTAGACATATCCATATTTCTAGAGAGCTTTCACATTGTCCTTCAGCTGTTTTCTGATGCTAAGGTGATGTCTGCTTCTTTTTTTTAATGTGAGGAGCATCCTGTGTTTATTCGTAGCATTTTAGACAATTTTACAGGTTCAGTTCTCTGCAAGGTCCAGGTCCTGGGCAGCTTGTAATGAGAGACAAATAGAGGCACAGGGTCCTTCAAGGATAAATAGATAAATAGTAATAAGGTGTCTTACTTCTATTTCTGCACTTAATGGAAAGCACTGAGTGCTGTATGGGCTAATGCTATGGCAAATATTTCTATTGATGTAGGGTGGGGAGAGAAACACCACCAGATCAGAAAAGCAGCATTCAATGCTCACTTTTTCCAGGAATATGTAAGTGCCCAGGCTTCCTGGGAGGATAATCAGTCTGAGAGAACAGCATCATCTGACTGTGTGTACAAGTAAAGATGGTTTTCTCAACTTACTCTCAGAATTGTAGGTCACCTTCATAAATGGAGTGCACAGGCTCAAAATGAGATCACTGCTTTTCTGCTCTGCCTCTTCCATGATGCCAGAGTAGAAGTGGGAAGGGGGAGAACTTGAATCCTGGAACTGGGCTGGCAAGGGAGGACTCTCCATGGAGATTTCCTCACTGCAAAAGGAAGGATCATAGGTTGCAGGCAGAATGTTGAACTTTAGGCATCACTCCACATCATATTGTGTTTTGGAGATACTGCTGGGGTCCAGGCAGGCTCTCAAGGCCAGGTTGCCTAAAGAGCCTTTTTACATCCATCCTTCCATCTCTGCATGGCTGAGGCAAGAAGTGGGAATTGTCATCTGTGTGATTGTTTCCTTTCACTATTCATGCTGCTTATCACCTTTACCTGGCTTGCTCAGTCTGCACTCTGCTTTTGTTTGGGAGTAGCACAGGGAAGAGAGTCTAGAAGGAATAGTGAAGGGAAATATGCAAATAAATAATTTATAGTTGTTCATCAGATATGACCCAAGGTGTTTTAAGAATTATTCAGAAAGCTTAACATGAAACAAATAAAAATGCAAGATCAGGATACCCACATGAAAGTGTGTTAAATAGATTTAAGTGTACTGTCCTTCATGGATAAAACCCCTAAACCTCTTTCAGGATCCTTCAGTTCCAGAAAATGCAGTAGCATTCTAAGTATTCAGAGATTTAACTTGAGTTTTTTTAAATGTTGGGAAATTTTCTGCCTTGTCTTTGCTTTAGGAAGAGAAATATGTGTGGTAGTGAGCTTTATATCAAGTCACTTGATAAGCATGCAGCCCATGGTATCTTTATTGGGGACTTGACTGATGTCTCTTCTGCTCTCCCTCTCTTCCCTAGTTCCTTATGGCAGAAATCACTTCTACAATTTACTTTAATGGGACTTTTCCAGGCCAGAGACAGTTGCTGTAGGACTGGTGTGAACTTGAAAGATCTGTCATGCTGAGTGCTTGATGGACTCTGTTCAGAAACACTTTACTTTAGAGAGCTTTTGCTGCTTTCTAACATTCCCATTTTAGTGGCATCAAAGCAAGGGGCTCAGTTTCATTACATAAATGAGACTTGACTTTTCATATGGACTGGACACTTTTCTTTGGTTTTTTTTTTGACCATGTGTTTTGGGGAATTGGAACTTTAAGGGACAATTCCTTGTAGGTCTTGAATTGCAGTTAAACTTTGACTTCAACCACAAGGAATGTAAGAACCTTACAAAAACTAAATAGTGTTACTAACCTGCTATTCTCCTCTTGGGATATATTTGAGCTCAGTACTGGACTCTTGGTGGATGTTGCTCCAATGCACATTTAGAATTTCTTTTGCAGCCTCTACAGAAGTCATCAACTTGTCACCTTGTGCCCTTGTATGTATTATAAATGACAAAACCAACTAAAAGTGAAACTATTAAAATCACAAATTAAATTACCTGCCTGCATCTTCAGCAGCATTTTTAGTTAGTTTTGAAAACAAGTGGAATAAATTAAATACAACAAAATGTGTTCTGTCTGGATTTTGGAAGTTGCAGCTTTTGACAGACAGTCTGTTCTTGGCCTAAGAGAAAAATTCAGCTGTACATAAATATGGGAAATAAAATTACTTCTTGGAGGCCCTGGTGTTAAACAGTCCATGTTGGCTGAAACTTGGCAGTATTGGCCTGATCATCTCATTTATGGAAACAAGATCTGTCATTGTACTGTATGAAAAAAGAGCTCTCTTTCTGGAATCATCTCCATTAATTACCAGGTTAAAGATCAGCTTTCCTTGCTAGAATGAGTTTGGACTTGGATAATTACTTTAAAAGGAACAGTTCTATGGTCTTGACTTTTCTTGTCAAAAAACTACTTCTTAATGCATTACTTTTAATGCAGTAAGTTGAAGGGGAAAAATTGCTAAAAGAGGCATGGTGACAGGTTGAGATTTGAATTATTGTACATTTTTTGGAAGGAGTGAAAATGCCTGTGTCACTCTCTGCTACCAGTTCCTTCCATGATGTGCCTGGAAGAGTGGAAAATGCATTCCTGCCCATTTCTTTTCCTTTGAGGTAACCACCAGGGACATGGAGACCACAGGACTAGCCAGACCTTCAAATTGCTCTTCCACCCTCTGACCCAAGAGTAGGTGAGCAACCAGGAAGCACCTGTGGGAATAAACTATGGTTTTAAAATGCCCTGTGAATAATGAGCACTTTGTATCCTGCATCTCTTTGAAACCCAAGAGAATTAGGCTCTTTGCCAAGTTTAAAAAGGTAATCAGGCTGAGCATTGGAAATCAGATGTTTTCCTGTGTGAATTTGAGTTCTGATTTTTATTTTTAAATAAAGCACTGTTGACTTTGAGTCTGTTACACAAGGACACAAAGAAGAAGGAAACATAAAAAATACTGGAGGCTTCAATAAGTTCTGAGCTGTAAAGCTTCTGCAGGCTACTTGTCAGGCATGTTCCAGCTGTAAAGTAAGTGTTACTGAAAATATCTGAAGATCACTGTATAATTTAGTAAGCTTTGAATGTCAGATCATACAATGGAGCACATGTGCATATTTTAAAATAAGAGAACTGGTAAAATTAGCCTGTTTCTGCTGAGATACTGCTTGAAGACATGCTTGCTTTGAGCTGGTATTGCCTCAGATGTGTGGCAGGGTGGATGGAGCTTCATGAGGAGAAAGGGCTCTGCTCCCTTCTGGAACAGAACAATTCCCCTCATGTTCACTTGCCTGTCTGTAAATGGATGGAGAAGCACTGATAAAAAGCTTTCTCTAAAAGACAAGAGAACAATTCTACACTCCTGAGGGTTTTACTGTTGTACTTGAATCTTTTTCTCATTAGGAAAGAGTATTATTGATTAGCAATGATGTGGCCACTTAGCATTTTTAAGGTAGATACATATTATGTTCTTCCAGTAGTTGTGATTCTGGGGGCACCATAATAATTCAGCTCTCATTGTTCTTGAAATATCTGTAAGAAATTATTTTAAAAAGCTTCACTAGAGAGTAACTTGATTTCAATACTCGAAAAACTATGTTCTTCTGTTTTGTTTTATTGGCATCCAAATGCTTAAAGCATCCTGTGGAAAGTGATCATTTCCTAAAAGCAGCTTTCTCCAGAAACTGCCATCAGTTTTAGGGTAAATGTAACGGCATGTCTACTGAATGACATTTAGACCCCACGTTTTCTGAAAACTAGAAACTTTTCAGAAGAAGTTTTTACCACTTGTCTCCTGCAAATGGATGGCACAATTTATCCCAGATTGCTCCAAGTGATCCAATTTTCATTGTTACTAAAGACAAATAGTCACCAGTTCTGTTTGTGGTGTGCTCTTAGATGAGCAGTCTGGGACTGATAGTCATGCTGATATGCTGAGCTCATGGGAGAAAAGAGAAATATCCACTCCAGTGAAATCCTGTGTGCAGCTGTTGAAATGGAGTGCTGGAAAATGCTATTTCTTTCCTTTTAGTCTACTTTTTGCATATTCTATCAGTTCTGCTTGATTTGCTGATGAAAACAACTTCCTGCATTACATACTGTGGATAAGTACTTAAAAATGAATAAAAATTGGAAAGAAGGTTGTTGCCTCTGAACATTGAAGGAGAAATGAAAGCCAGCAATGCAAATCTGTCGTGTCAGAGGCCTTGCTGATGAAACAATAGTTCTTTTTAATAGATCATATTATCTTCAGAAGGGTAATGGAACTTAGGAAACCATATTTTAATTGCAAATATATTAATTTATGTGAACAAAGCAGTTGCTTAAATGGGAATATCAAAGTATTTTTGCCAAACCTAAGTGACTACATGCTTGTTTTTAATTAAGGGATTTGATCCAATTCCATTCTGCCAAGCTGCCATGTATTTAAGAAAAAGAGAAAAAGACTCAAAGGTGAAGGAAAAACAAACCTCCAGAGCACATGGGAATATATTTTATTTAATTCTTTGGATGTTGGACACTTTTGAAGATGTGTGGGAGAAATAAGAGAATGAATTTTAAATGTTCTACAAATCTCAAGAACCAGAAAGAAAAAGGAGCCAAGAATGGAGCATGAGGATAACACAGCAGGAGGGATCAGGGTCAGATCAGACTCAGAATTGTGGTTTTTAAATAGGAAGTATATTCTAGATGCTTTTATTCCTGCCTTCTGTTTGTGTGTCCACAGGTACCAGTTTAAATTCTTAGCAATTGCTACATTAGTATGAGTTTCCAAGGATTTTAATATTTTGGATATCACTGTCAAACTGTGGGTCATAGTTGCAGCTCTGCTACCCCGTATTTTAGATTGTGGATATTTAGGTGAACTGCAATCTCCTAAGACTGGAGTCTTAAATGCTAGTTTTTAAAGCTTTGAACTTCTAACCAATTAGACTACAAAAGAAAAAGATTATGGAATTATTATAAAGTGGGGCTCAAAAGTGAATTTTATTGGTGTTTTGCTTCAAGCAGAGATGATAATGACAAAATGTTTAAAGTTTAAAAATTCCTTTATAGAAAATGTACAGGTCCAAACTATAATGATTGAAATTAGTGCTTTGAAGGTCAGTAAATTAGGCCTATCTTCACAAGGGAAGCTGAGATTTGATAAAAGCATTTCATCCCTAGATGACGTTGTTTCAGCTGTGAATTGTCATCAAAGTGCCTCAAAGTGATTTCTCCCTGGCCTTTTACATAATCAAAGGTGCGTAGTGGAACTTTATCTTGTATTTTCATTTTAGTTACCATATTTCAGGCATTCAGTGCTTATTCAGAAACTGACATTTCTGTCCAAAAGTCTCCATGAAAGGTTTCAGTTAAAGATCAGGCTTTTCCTTGAAAAATTTACTTTCTGGTGGATTTTCTCCCAGCTCATGAGTCACAGCAGCCCTGTTATTTCTGGTTAGCGACACTATTCAGTGTTGTGTGTTTTTGTGATAGTATGGACTTTTAAAACTATTTAAGCCACTGCAGTTGGAATTGAAGGACTATCATACCTAAAAATAGGAGAATGTTGATTTCATAAGTGTGAATAACAATTGGGAGTTCTTGTATCTCACCTGCTCACTGCTACACAAGGAGAAATGCAGTTCAGCATTGGACCTAAAGGCTTAGAACAGCACGGGTTGAAAGTACTGAAGTCAAGACAGCTCATGCTGTGTGCATGAAAGGAAGAGAGGCCACTGAAAGATGTCTTTTAGTGGGAGCTTCCCAGAAGGAAAACCTATTCCCACTGATGTGTATGTAGCAAACCCAAAGGACAATAAACAGTTCAAGCAGGCCAAGAAAACAACAAAGGGAATTAGAACTGGAAGTAGGCTGGCAGAATGATGGATAGCTACTGGATTAGTCAGTGCATGGAAACTTTATTTGGCATTCATGTAGTCTTAAGCCTCAAAGAAGAACCACAATGTTCCCTTGGGAGATTATTTTAAGATCCCAAAGAATGTATGTGCCATTCCTGGGTATCAAGCCATTTCATCATGTGCTCATCCAGCCTGCATTTTTTAATTTAGGAGTGAAAGTGCAGAGCATCCCCTGGAAGCAGAGCTACTGCTGTTCTGTGAGGGGAGAAAAAGAAAAAAGTATCTAGTTTCCAAATCCACAGTAAGTTATTTTCCCTCAAGATCCATTTTGCAGCACACTACAGCCTTTGGATCGCTCACTTACTTTGTAGTCATGAGCTCTCTGCCACTAGAAAAGGGAATAGAGATCACATTTGGCATAATGCCATTTAGAGGAAAATTTTTTAAGCTGCTAATTAGAAATTTAATTCAAATTAATTGTAAAACTGGTTTCAAGGTTAACTTTCAAACAGATTTCTTGAGGCTTGCTTTTAAAAAGTGGGGATTTTGTAGTTGTTGTTGTTGTTATAGGAATAAGTTGCTTATATAATTAAACTAAAATGAGGTTTGAAGTGCAGCTATATGTAATGTTGGCATTTGGCCATGAATAACCAGATGTTTGATATATGAAATGTCTCTTTCTTGCACAATATATTTTCAGCAACAGCTAAATTAATTATGCCAACAGTAGTTTGCTATTAGTGTATCAAAACTATAGATTATTGTGGAGATGGTGCAAAAAATAAACCAAATATTCTCTAAGAAACATCCAGACAAGTTTTTTCATCTTCCTGCAGGAGTCAAATGAGATGTAGAAGCAAGAATTAAGTGTTCCTCTGAGCCATGCATGTTGTAAGCCTTGTTTTACCTTCAGATACACCTGATTCCCCTGATTCCTGAAAGCAAAACTTTCAGTCCCTGCAGAGTGAAGAACTCCAGTTTTGAGAGTTGGCCTTTAAGTTAAAATTTGGCAAATGTGCACACTGTTCCCTTTTCTTTCTCCACTGTTTCTTCTGCAGATTCAATAACTGCCTGTGCTTTCTCCAGCAAGGGAGGTTTGCAAAGTGTGTGGTGATTCTCTAAGTGGCTATATTTCTAATTTCCTGCTGCTGTGACTGTCAGTGGTTTGAGCAGAGGAATGGTGTTGTTCTAGGCAGGCAGTGTACTCCTCAAATGCAATGTGTGATAGAGATGTGTGGATTTATTATTCCAGGACAGCTGTGCTAATTTTCAGATGCTGAATAAACTTTCCATGCTACATTTCAGTAGGTGAAGGCTCTCTATGCAGGACAGATACCCAGTGGAGACACTGTTCTAATTTTTGAACTCATGAAAGGCTTTTGACACTTGCTCTATTAATTTTCCACTAAGGACAGTGAGTCCTTAAAATAACTGTTTAGCTAACCTCTGTATGGAAGGGCTCTGCCTGTCACTGCTAAAATTGGAAGCACTCATTGTGCTAATGGATTTTGGCTCTTCTCTGCAGCTTCACCTTTATCTCTTAAGCATAGATGTTATTGTTTGAACATTTGGTTTTCCGAGTAAAAAGATAAAATGTACATTTTAAATTAATCCTTCTTATCTTCTTTGCTGCCCTCTTCCCTTAAAATTTCCTCTTGGAAGCTCAGAACTGCTGAATGACAGTACAGTTGCTATTGTGAAGTTCTGTCAGCTGAACCACCACCACAGAGGCTTTGCCTGACTTTTCCTGTCCCTAGGCTGGGGCATATTTTAGTTTGGCCTTTCTGAGTTTTCACTCTCAGGACATAACATTATTAACCCAGCTCACAGAGTCCTCTATTGTGAATTACAGAGAGGTGCATGGGCTCAAAGTTTTGTGCTGTCAGTGTATTACCAATTATTTCTCTGTGTTAAGTATTTTATCCTATCTTGATTTTTCTATTCCACAAGTTGAAAAGCTCAGTGTAAAGGCTCAGGGATGTTTTGATGGACAAAGTTAATCACTTGGTGATTCAAGCCTTCATGCCTGATATATCAAGCTGTAAAATGTATTTACTTCTCAGCCTCAAATCCTAAAATCCCAACTGAAGTATTAGCAGCAGACTTCAAAGTAATTTCAGGACTACCTTGGAGGGGACAGAAATCAGCTGCAGCTGTGTACAAGGAGGGTGAGCTGCATCTTGGAATTGTTGCACATTTGCATGCAATTAATTTTCACCTGATTCAAGATTTCAAAGTTTTTGAAAAGCAAGATGATTTCCCTTTAGAAGTTTTTTATAAAATTGCTGATCTTCCACGTGTCTCTGTGAGGGGGAGAACAAGTGTTCTAGAACAATCTAGGTGTAGTCTGTGAAAAACTGTATGAAGCCATCCTAGCATGACATTATTCATTGAGTGCTCTCAGGAAAAGTTAGATAAAAATACAGAGGATGAATGCATAGTATTTGAATTAATGGCTATCTAAAATTTATTCTAACATCATCCACTTGGAGTCGAAAAAATCCTCAAGGTGTAGCAACTGATGAAAAAATCTGAAATTAAGTTATGCCTGCTGTTCCTGGTGCATACTCTGAGACAGTCTCAAACACTCCTAATGCTTTTTTTCCTCCCAGATAACTAATTTGAAGGTGCTCTCACATTAGGTCTGACCAACATTTTTTCCCCTTCCTTTTTAATGAGTCTTTAGTGCAAACAATACTGTGAGAAGTGTTGCTAGCTCTGTCTATGCTGAGGCCCCATTTTTTCATTTCTGTTATGTCACTGTGGAATTTCTCCTACACTGGGTTGTACTTAGACAATCAACACATGGCTGCTGCCTGATGGATTTCAAAGTGCTGGTGTGAATCTTTTGGGATCTTCTGGGCTTATTTCTAGCAGCACTGACTGGCTTTTACAAGGTGCTTATGGATGGCACCTGGAACATCCCTAGATATTGCATCCAGGATGTTCCCACTTTCTGTGGGGATGGAGGGTGGTGTGGTGGCCCAGGAAGTGAGGAATTTGCATTCCTCTTCTGGCATCCATGGTGATTTTGGCAGCACAGCTCTCACCTCTGCATGCTCAGATCTGTGACAGATCTGAGGTGAACAGGACATTCGGCACTTGCTGAAACTCATGAAGACCTTTCTGTGACTTTCAGTGGAGGTGATGCTGAAATCAAATGGATGCCTGAATGTGATTCAGTGATAGCTCCTCTGTGATTTCAGGAGGACCAGTGCTAGAAAACAGGACTTGCCAAGCTGACTTTAACTGGATTGCCACTGATAAAAATGTCTAATCTGGAAGGGGCAAAGGCTCATGGCTGACTCATGCAGGCATGGACAGAGACCCAGACAGAGGTCCCTGAGTAGAGGCAGCAGGGAGCAGTGTTGGGATAACCTGGACCCTCTGCACTACAGGTGCCTCAACCATCAATTGCTATCAGGAAGTGGAGAGCTGGAAAAGCAGGTCTCTTGAGCAAAATGGCCCATTGGCTGCTGTGAGGTGCTTGTCATAAAATCCTGCACTGTGTGAACAGAACCAGTGCATGAATAGAAACTGAGCTGAGCTATGAGGATATTGACTGCTCTAGGTGTGGAATGAGCACTCGGTTTCCAAAGTGAGTTACAGTGCATTTCAGCAGTGGTAGGCAGTCCCTTAGGCACTATTTACAAAGCCTGCAGCTTCTGTGATACTCTCCACTCTTGACCCCTCCTTTTAATTGTGCTTTTCCAGCTCTTCTGTGATAAAAGAGCATTGAATATCCACTGTTCTTCCTGGAGCAGAAATCATTTGGAAAGGTTGCAAGCAAACTGCCTCAAATGTGCAAGCAGGAGAAAAATTACTATTGGTATTGAGTAAAGAACTGCTTGACTTTTCTCATGCTGAATGTGTTTTGAAGACTCTTTTAGAAAGGCAAACAGAAATGGCCCCATTATAGTGCTGTTCATTCTGAAAAACTCTGCTGTGACCCTGTTGCACCAGGAAGAGCAGCTATTTTAGAGTGCCTTGCCCACACAACTAAAGCTGATGGAAAGATGACTTTCTTTAGAATAGAAATGTTCCTGCCTGCAGTTCAGATGGTTGATGGAGTGGATGTCATGTTTTGATTGCAAGTCACAATAGATTTCAGCTGGAAACAAACCCAGTCTCCATGGGTTTGTTGTGATAGGAAATAAATTTTAATTCTCCAGTTGGATGTATTAAGATGCTAAGAGTAGCAATTGAGCTACTATTTGATTCTTTAAGTTTAAAATCCCAATGAAGAGGTACATGCACTTGTCCCCTTGGTAACTATGCATGTCAGTATTGGGTGCATTTTAGTTTTACTTTGAAATGATTTTCTGAGGCATTTAGGAAATGTGTATATATATGTTGTCATACAGTCATTAAATCTAAATATCAAGGTGCAGTGTGGGCTGATGGCTGGCTGGGGAACCAGGAACCAGCAGGCTCTGGGCATTCTTTGTCCCACTGCCTCTCAGGACATCAGGTCCCTCTGGGGACAGGCCCTGGTCAGCTGGGAGGTCATTTGTGGATCAGTGTTTGGATCAAGGGGTTCCACAGCCAGGAATGGGCATGGCTGTGTGACACAGCTGAGACAGACCCCAGGCAGGGGATGAGGGTGAGAGCCTCAGATTAGAAGGGAGCTGAGGGAAAGAAGAGAGGGGACCTCTCCCCAAGGTATCTTAGCAGAGCTGTTGAGGCAGCTCCTGGCTTTACTCAGAGCCTATCAGCCTTTGGAATTTTAGGGGAGGAGGGAGATGCTCTAGGTCCTGACATCAAGGACCTGTGTAAATAGGCAGAAAATAAAAAGCAAGGAGATCCTTGGGATAACATTGTGCTTGCTCCTTGCCCATTGTGCAGAGCAGTCATTAATCCAGGAGCACAGCCACCTGGGCTGCAGAACTTTGCTTTGCTAGTATTTACTGTACACAAATCATTGTTGTAGTTGCACTAATGAGCTGTTTAGTTCATTGGCACAGCTAAAAGCATTAATTAGCTACCCAGTCGATGGTGGCAGCTCATATGGCCTGGGCAGCCAGTGGCTCCCAGGATGACAATCCTGTTTCCTTCAGGGATTGTCACAGTCAAAGAGGCTGGAGGGGAGCTCAGAGTGGCAGTGACTCATAACTGACAGCAGTGGGTATCACCAGGGTGAGAGGATTAGGATGGGTTGGAATTAGCACACCTGACTGGTGATACAGGTGTTGGAGAGGCTGAATGGCTCATTTCAGTGGCAGTGTGCTGGAGCCAGGAAGGGAGCTGGAGCCTGCCTGCATTTTATCCACACTTCCCACCATATTAAGCCTATTTTGTGTTTGTAGACCACACAATTGTTTGACAAGCATGTTCTCAGGCAGTACATCTCAAAGTATAAATAAAAGTGCCATATGGTTTGTCAGGAAGGTCTCTGCCACCTCTCACACACGCTGAGTCAGAAGAATATTGCATGCAACCCTTAGCACGTGACAGGAGAAGCATCTGCTTTGTGACATGGAGATGTGTGAAATGTTAAGTAAATCACTTGGGTTGGTATTTCTGGAACACCCATCAGCCCTGTTTGTGCCTTGGAGCTGTGCTCTGCCAGGCACTGCACAAACAGAACAGAGTCCCAGATCCAAGTGCTCAAAAGCTTCTCCATGCTGGATTGGAAAATGTACCAGTATGAAAGTCTGTGTGTAAGGAGGAGCCTCTTGCATTACTGCATTGAGATCAGCTCAGAGTGCTAGAAAATATTCAAATATTCTCATCTGCTGCAAACCTGGCCTAACTCAATTGAAATCAAAGCTATCACAGCAAGGTTGGTCTCATTACAATCAATGATTTATTCTACTGTCCAACGCCCCCGCTCTATGTTGCAGCCAGCAAGTCTGCAAAAAAATATTTTGAGAATCAGCCTTTCCTTAGTAAGCCTTAAGAAAGCAGCACAGTTGTTTTAGGTGTTATTTATTAAATATGGCTTAATTAAAAACTGGTTTAGCTGAGTTTGGAGCCTGAAACAATTTCCATTAATTCCTTTGAGAATATTTTATTCAACTTTATTAGCAATTAAATCCAGCCCTTAACCCTTTGGAGACTTCCAATAAATTGCGTATTTGGGGAAAGCAGCTTAGTATTCATTGGTCAGCTATCTGGAGACTGCAGATGTTCCAAGGATTAAATAGATACTGATTGTTTTGCCACTGGGTGAAGTTGTCTGCCAAGTTTTCACCAGATGTCTGTTAAGCTGGGATTTATAAGCAGTTCTGATGCAGGGATCAGGGCAATCTGAGTGACTCAGCTGCCCCTCTTAGCTCTCATTTGAGCTGAGATGCATACTGTAAGCAAATTAAAGTATTATTTGATAGTATTCCCTGAAAACAGTGAGGCTCAAATCCATTCTTATAGCTGGCAAGAGGCATATCTCAAAGGAGCTGTGTAGTTGGCATTGCATGACTTTTTTGGGAATCCTCAAGAGCAGTCATGAAGGATTAATTGCCTTTGTGGCACCAGCAGTGCCCAGCTCAGGCTGCAGTGCATTGCCAGCAGCAGATGGGAGAAGTGCTGCTCTGGGCACTTGGGGTGACACTTGGGGTGAACATTCCCTTCTGAGCACAGCAGTCAGGCTGGAGTGGTGTTTGCTTTGCCAACAGCTGCAGACTCAGAACACCCTGCAAGGAGCAGCAGTCCAGCTGAAATTTAGCAAGAGAAAAAGTCTGAGAAAGATAAGCCAAAATAATTCTTGCTCTTAAGGTTTGCCACTCTGAGGCTGAGCTTTTAAGCAGCTGTTAATTACAGATACAAAGAGGAGAGCAGGGAAATTTAGGATGTGCTTGGGTTTCTTTCCAGCCCATTTCTCCTGACAGGTCAGCAAATAGGCAGGTGTGGTGGGCCTATGGAAGGTAAGGATGGGAGGAGGATTCCTGTGTCCTATTCTTCCTTTCCAGCACTCAGAATGCCTGAAATTCATTAGATGTTAAGTTGCAGTGGCAAAGACAAGAGCCTTCTGTGACTGCAGTTTTTTACTAGTGGTGTGAATGAGGGTCCTAGAGAACTCATGGGAAGGAGTGCAGAGCTGAAGCAAAGTTAAGAAAATCTACCCCCAACATTTCCTGCCAGTGATAGCTGCCCAAGGAGAGAAATTTCAGTTGGCAGAGGAAATATTGCTCCACAAATGTTTATGGTCTTATTTTAGAAACTGAGTCCCTCCCAGCAGCCAGAGCCCTTATTGTGTGCAATTATAAACACAAGTTAACTGTGCATGATTGAGGCACCAGATTTTCTTGTGTTATCATGAGAGTCAAATAAAATCACAGCTTCCAAGATTATGCTTCCTTTCTTCCAGGATTATTTTTTTATTGGCCTTGATAGTTCAGGGAGCTTACTGCTAGAGACTTCTTCCCACAAACATTTGTGTTCCTGTTGCAATTTTATTCTGGTGTGTTTTGTTTTGTTTGCTGCTCTTCCACTAAGTTGTCTCAATTTTCAGTATGAATAGCTACTTCCTTTAGAGCTGTCTCTCCATGTGACCATTGTAGAGATGTTAATTCTTGACAAATAACAAGATACAACAATAGCTGTATCAGAAAGGAAATCCTTTTGATAAGAGAGAGCTGGAGGTGTGACTGCTAACCAGCAAATTGAGACTAAGCACGTTTCTAGCTCAGTCTGGCCCTTTATTTAATCTGGGGCAGTTTATTTCACATCATTTCTTTTTGCTCCTTGCAAGTGTTGGGATAATGGCCAATCATGTGGTAACTTGTTAACTCCTATAAGGTTCTCAAGCTGTGTTGTTGCATAGTATTGAAGCAGAGCTTATATAATCAGAACAGCATTATTACTCCTTTTATTACCTGTTTTTGCACTTTGTCTAAACTGAATGAAAGCAAATTTTGTCTTGCTGCATGTGAGCCTTTCACAGCTCGTGCTCATATACAATGCATAACTCATATATTGAAGAAACAGCTTTTATTACCATGCTAAGTGCAAGCAAAGATAGGGGAGAACAAAGATACATATTTTACAATCTATTAATTCTGGACATTTTAGGGAGAGCAAAATACTGAGTGAATTACTCAGGCTAATATCTGTTCTCCAGGCTGCTCAAGGTCGTACATAATGGATGATGGACCTTTCTGTGTATGATATGCATTATGCATAGTTTTTGGACAAGTTGTAATCAAGTCTAGGAATTATGCCAATTCATTATTGAAGAAATTTATGGCATTTAGCACTTATGTAGCATTTTTGTTTTTTCAAGGGGAATTATAACTAATTAACCCTTGCATATCTGCAGAGTACAATTGTTGCAGGTGTCAAATATAGTTACAAGAAGACATTTTTGAAAGCTAATACCAAAAACAGAACAAAACCTCAAATTGTTTACCCTTTCTAATGTGATCCATTTTATAGGCCTTCCTTTATCTCCAAAAAGGAGTTCCTAAAATAAGGAGTGGGTTAGTGGAATCTAAGAATATTCTGCCTTATTGGCAGGCTTGACTCCCTGGATATTAATATGATGCTAGAGGTGAGCAAGTAAACATTAAATGGATGCATTCTGTCATTTGTCTTGCACTGATGATATCTTGCTTAGCAAGGACCCACAGCTGCCAGGAGAGTAAGGGTTTGGGGTTTTTTTTAATAGATTTACCCCTTTTGATTGACTTGTGGTCTCCAAACACATGAAACCATGAATTGCACGCGATGGTGGAAAGCTGGAGGCTGCACAATGTAACAGGAAGAAGGGATGAGAGAGCAATAGAAAGTTCCTTGGCTAAAAAAGTTATGAGTCATTATTGCCTGGGCTTGCCAAAAATCTTCTGACAGTTTTCTGTTTGCTAATTACCTATGACTCCTGGAATGCAACTCTTATAAAGCCAGTTTCTCTTCTCTTTCCTGGGAAAATAACAATTAAGAATTTACTGAACTAACTTGTAGAACTGAAGTGAGAAAGAACAGCTTTAGATGAGGATGCTTGATGTTCTCTTTTTCTTGTGCCCAGCACCAGCAGCCCTGCCTCTTTAAAGGAGTGCAAAGAAAGTTCTGCAAACCCTCTGGAGCTTCTTGCTTAGCTCATTTCTCCAAAATGCCCTGCTGTAGGTTCAGGACTGGCATAGGTGTAAAAGTCAGACTTTTTCCTCTGTGTGATTTCACTGTATGATTGCACTTGCCTGTGGGATTATATTCTTTGTCACTTTCTATTTCTACTTGTTTGTAAACACTGATAAGTGTTGTATCATTTGTGACGGCTCTGATTCTTTTCATCTGTGAAATTGTGTGAGGAAAGAGCTTTTTGAGAAGTTTCTCACAGTCTGTATTTTGCTTTTAAGTCCATGTACTTTTGAAAAACTGGAGCAGCACAAACCAGCTGTATTGGGGTCTATTTTAGTGTTTTATTGAGACAGTCACTACTTCTCTTTGGGAGGACATTGGGTGAATGGCTTTTCTCCATTAAATTATATTCATTCTAATCAACATGGCTGTGGCTATTCCTGTTCCCATTCAAGTCTAATTCCTGTTTTCTTGCAGATTAGATTTTAACCTAAATTGTATGGGCAGAATAAAGTAAGTTGTAATGAAAGTTAAAAGGCTCAGGCTCTGATATGCATTTGAGGTCACCCTAACCAGAGGTGCTGATTTCAAGTTTGAACAATGAGAGAATGACAGGATAATGTTACTGTGAAAGCATAATTCATCTGGCTGTCTTTCAGCTCCCCACACTATTAGGCCTATTAAGAATCTGAAACACTCTGAAGAAGCATTAGAAATTGTTGATGAGAGAAGTTCCCATCAAAGTCCATTAGCATAAGTGAGTGGTCAGAGTAACTGGGCCTGACATATTTCATATTCTTTTGCTACAAGAGAAAGTTTGAATTTCTGAAGAGCTTTCAGGCTCAGTCTTATTCAAGATGATCTCACATGGCACTTAGCATTCCCATTGCTTCTCAGGCACTTGTGTGAGGAGCAAGCATTCTGAGAACAAGGCATGCATTCACTTCAGTAGATAAAAGGAAGATGGGAGGAGGGAAAAGACCTGAAGCATGGCTGCAAGGGAAGACAGATTCCTGGATGATCAGCTTTGCATACAGAATGCCCTCAAAATGGTCCCTAGGTATTCTACAGAAAGGAAAGGAAAGCTCCCTTTCTGCTGTCAGAACTAGTAATAGATCCTTGGATATTGAAATACCACATGGATGCAGGGAACATCAGAACTTTGTGGTTTAGTAAACATGATATTAGGCATGGTGATACTTAGCAGCTCAAAGGAGGCTGAGCTGTACAGGTCACTGGGAAAAAAAATCTGTAGCTTTTTAAAGAAAATACAAATTAGAGTAACCAATCATAATATCCTACATTCTTGCCTGCAATATAACTTACCCCAACCAATTTTGTTTACAAATATAAGTGTCCACAAAAAGTTACAAGAACGTGGTGTTCTGCCTCAGCTTGCCCATGGCAAAGAGCCTGGATGCTCCACCTGCCAAGGTAGGAGCAGCACCACTAATGGGTGTGTGGCTGGGCTTCCCAAAAGGGCTCAGAGCACACTGGTCCCTGCTTTTCTGGAAGTCAGACAGCCTGCAGTCAGAATGACCACGAGACTTCTGAAATAAAGGCTGGAAAAGCAGTGTCTAAAAAAAAAAAAAGGCATCAAAAAACCTGCAAGAGGGGGGAAGAGACCAGAACTGGATTTGGCACTGCCAGAAGCTTTCCTGTGGCATCAAGACCTTCCCACCTGTCCCTGGCCAAGCATTCTCTGTGGTGGGCACCAGGAATAACTTCCAGCAAGGCAGGGCACTCTCAGCTCAGGGTATGGCCAGCAGGGATCCCCCCTGGTGGGGTGTTTGCATGTTGGGATGTATTCAAGTCCTGCATTGTAATGTTCTGGTGTATCACCAGTGAGAACACAGACAGTGGAATGTGGAAATCAGAAGGATTTTAGAACTCAGTGTTTTAAAGCAGATTTAAGTTGAATTATAGCTGCTCATTCTCATCTTTGAGGTGGGTAGGATGGTAAATCAGATGCTGGATAGTTTATTTAGCTCAATTTCAGAGAGTAGCTCAGCATGCAAAGCAGAGATATATTTCTCCATGCAGTCCAGGCAATTAAATACCCAGCTGTGTTTTCTTCTGGATACTTTGGCATGAGTGTTCATGAGACATGGACCCTCCTAGGGGCTCCTGAACTGTCTGAGCTCTTGGGAAATTCTTGGTCAAATCAAAAGCACAGGGCATGTGCTGATGTAGTCCAGTGCTTGCTTAATCTCACTTAGCTACACACAGGCAGATCATTATTTTGAGCTGTTTTATAGTGATTGAAGCAGGTTTTGTGCTTATTTAAACCATGCCATGTGAACAAATTCTAGAGGAAAATTATCCCTTCAAACAGCATATAAAAGGATTAGGAAATCAAATTTTTACTTTTTGCGTTATAATTTCAGAAATATCTAACATAAAAAACATTCCACATTTTAGCTGTGTATTAGAACTGTTTATACTCTAAGCAAACATTAAATGTTTATTTGTAATTATGTATTAAAATTATTTGCTTAAGGAGGAGAAAGGTCAAATCACTGGCATATTAGAATACATTGCTTATTCATGTCAGCATAAACTTGTAAAGTAGGGAATAAAACTGTAACCTTGATAGCTGACAGTAGAACAAGAATCTCTAATCAGGCTCACATTCTTTGCCAGTAGGTAATCTCATTCTGATAAATGACATTAAACAGGAATGGTATCATCTATGGATTAGCCACTGACTGGTGTCTCAATATTCCATATGAGCATGGATCCTTGAGAGATGTATCCTCCATTTTTGAAGGGATGTCACAAAGATGACTGAAAGCAACATTACTTACCAAATGTTGATCTAAACTAGGCTGTTCATCAATATAGATATTTTTTGCTTTTTCCCTGTTAACATATAAATTCATAGATTTAGGTTATCACAGAAATTGTCCCTTCAATGATTGTGTCTGTGTGTTCTTCCAAATGTAAAAGATGGGCTAGAACTTGCCTTTTCCTCATCCTTGGTCACTGTTTCCCCTTACATCCATCAAAGGATGGAGATTCTCCTTTAGTGTTGCTCTGTTGCTTTGTACCACTTGACTGGATTTTGGTTTACCCCAAGTGGAAAATTAATGGTGAGAAATTAATGTATTACAGGAGGAAGACTTGTGGGAAATGCTCATCCTCTGACCTCTTGCTTCTCTGTGAAATTCTGAAGGCTGTATGTGCAGACATTTCCCAGACATATTTACCCTAGATCTTTGCTCTTGCCATCTCAGTCTTGCAAACTGTGGATGTTACTGTCCTCAAGTAGTTCCTTTTGCACAAGTTCTGTCCCTACAAGCACCATCTTTTGTGCTTTTTAAAATACATGTGTCAGGAGTTTGTCATGTGAAGCCACTTGGGGTACAGCCTGATTAAACAGTTGGGAAATGTGTGCTTTTAATGGAAACAAGCTCTGGTTATCTGTCTTTTCTTTCTCACTTCATGCTTCTTCTATGTAAGACTTGTCTGCTGTAAATGCTTGTTGAGGGACAAGTTATCCACAGTAGATTTGCATTAGATTCTGACTTTGTCAGGAAGATTTCAGGTGACAGCGATCTATGAAAAACAGCAAGGCTGAACCTGAATTAAGGCAAATGTGTTGTTAGTCCAACCTAAAAATAATATATGTTAGAATTACCCTACTAAGACTTTGATGATTTGAGAATAAGCTTGACTGAAATGCAGGTGCCATTGCTAGCAGCCTTATTTCTGAAATATCCTAGTAATAATTCCTTTCATATTTTAGGAGTATACTGTAATTACTAAAGTTCTTTTTCTTTTAATCTGATCTATTGTGCCTGACCAGTTATATTTGTAATACAATACTTGACGAATATTCATATGTGACTCTTCATAAAGTTCTCTTAAAATCAATACTAAAAGGCTGAAATTGTTTGAGAGGTGGCAATTACTGACTGCAAGGAAATTATTCTCCACTGAACACTTGCAACAAGAATCACTGCCAAAATGCTGCTGATGGAAAGAGTATTAAATAGTGAGTGTAAATCACAAAGCTATTATGGTGGTTTATACAAAATAGTTCACTAATGGATCACAAACTGTGGCAGTTACATTTATAATGAGCAGACTCCCGAATTTAGACAAATAATAGGGTGTTTTATTGCATGAGGGCTTGAAGATCACTATATTCCTTTATTACTGGGCTATTTAACAGTTACTAGTAAGCCTGTGAATTGTCTTCACTGGGTGAATGCTCCCTTGCCTTGGACAGTATATTTGACTATATTGTTAAATCAGGCACGTCTTTGAGACTGAACTCTTGGGGGTTGATGCAGCAGTGTCAGCTGGATGTATTTTTAGGAGTGCACCAGAGCTGTTTGGGCACAGCCAGCCAGAATGGTTTAGAGAGCCTGTGGGGCAGAGCTTCCAAAGGCAGCCTTTCCTTTACCTGTGGGCATCCAAGGAGCTTCTACATCCTGTGGTGGGTTAAACTGGTACAGGAGAAAACATTTTCTCTTGCTCACTGATGTGAGGATGGGCAGATGAAGGTGTGTAGATACTAGAGTTTCCTTTAGAGCTTCTGGCAGTATTGCACATGCACTTTGTTTGGTACCCTCTCTTTGTTCCATGTGGGATTTAGCTGTGTCAGAATGGTTGGCTTTTAAATTACAAATTTGAGGGGTGATTTGAGTGTATTTTACAGACAATCAAATTTTACCTACAAAGCTGCTTACCTGAAATATGAAACAAATTTTTGACTCAAATGTGTGATCCGGGTAAAGGAAGCAGAGCTAATAAAGAATGAGCAGTAATGCCACGAGAAACTGAATTTTTATATTGCATTTGTGATCTTAGTGTGTCTGGAGAAATTCATTTGTATGCCATGGCACAAACAAAGCACCCTGGTTTGCCCCTGTGTCAAACCTTGTTAGGCCCTGAGAGCCTTTATAGATTAAACACTACAGCAGAACAAACCCATGGAGTGCAGCATGGTCTCTATGCATGTAGCACACCCATTTCTGCAAGTCTGCCTTCAAGAAAAGCAAAGGAATGTCTGTGTTTATTGAAAACAACTAAAAACCTAAGATCAGGGAGTTAGAAAGAAAACATGTCCAAAGACATAAGGATAGCAACTCCATTATTTCCACAATATCTTCACTACACACTGTTCCCTTTGATAATGTCATTATTTTTCAAGCACAGCTGACCTTGCATCATTTGGCATTAGGGGGACACATAATAGCCCTTTAAATATTAAGTAGTATTTTCATATACAGAGACCTGTTGGTGATATTATATATTATGCATAAGCAACCTTTCCTTTTTCATTTTCCACCCTTAAAGATGTGTTTTGCCCCTCTCGAATTTGAAATGACAGGGTTTTATTCTGAGTAGCTGTGGATATAAAATACCTAGCAGCAAGATGGCTTTTAACTCATTTTTATAGCACTGCAAGGCAGTATCTTCGTAATAGCCTTTTCTCAGACATAGAAATGCTGCCATTAGAGGAGGGCTGTGGCTGTCTCTCTCAACAAAAGATATTGTCTTTCACAAGGGTTAAGACTTTATTACAACTTTATATATTCAAACAAAAATGCTGTCCTGTCTGTTTTCTAAGATATGAGATGTTTTGAAGAAAAAAGCTATGCAGAAAAGCCTCTTGAAGCTAAACTTAGAAGCAGTATGGGCCAAATTCAAATAGCTTTTCCATGTGGTAGGTGCTACCCAAGCATGAATCCTCCACTTTTGCCAAAATGTCAAGTAACTCCAAATCCATTTCTCAGTTATCTTATCAGGCAGCCTCTCACTTAGACTTTAACTTGATTGGTGAGACAAGAATACCTTTATTTGGGAATACAGGAAAAACTTTGCAAATACAACAGCTGGGCATTGCTAAGATGAAAACACGATAGGTGCAGATCCCGGGGAAGATGGGGCTGTGACAAAGGGTCTGTTTCTGCCTCCCAACAACCAGGAGGGAAAAGATGAAGAACTGATGGGATTTGTTACATTTGGGAAGTGGTGGCTGGTGGTTTCCTGAACTAACAGCCTCATAAGCTGGTCTCAGCTGGGATTTATCTACTGGTCTGTGCTGCAGTCTAGCTGGCTCGTTCTTTAATGGCAGAAATGAGTTTTAAGAGGTTGGCAAAAGCAGCTGTAATTGGGCTTGAGGATTTAAGTGTTGCAGTGAGGAAAATAAGTGTTCCTCCTTCTGGAAAGGGATAATGTTGCAAATAGTTTGATTTAGAAAATGAAGAAAAATTTCAGTGGTTTGTCTAGGAGGAATACTTGCATGTTGGGCTGCAAACAACATTTTTAGGTAAATATGAGTAGAAATGTGTACATGCATAGATGGCATGCATATAACACTTATTTTATCCACATAAAGGGGAAAAAGCCCACCAATTCCTTTTCTCATATCTCAGAAAATTCCATAGCCAATGCTCTTGTTAAATACCTAACAACACAGTATGCTGAGAAAATACTTTCCCAAAATGCTAATTCTTGCAAAAGATGTGTGCCTGAGAACAGCGGATTAAAAAAAAAAAAAGTTCAGCTACTAGCAGTGTCTAGTTCTATTTGAAATGCCTTTTTTTTTTTAATGGAGGAATAAACTGTGTTTGTCAGATAGGGACACTTTTAGCTTTGATGGGACTAGATGGTCTTTAAGGTTTCTTCCAAGCCATTTTAGGAATTCCAGACACACAAAAGTAGCTGGGAATACAGAATGCACTGCCTTGCCAGAAACAAGCCAAAGAAAATGGAAATCTGGAACACTGGAAATCTTCTGCCCAGGCCAGCCAGTGCCTGCAAACCAGTGTTTCCTAAAGCTCCTCAAATTCAATGCCCACCCTCCTAGAGAGAAAATCCAAACAGGAGATGTGAGTAAGAAGTTGTTCAGGCTGGTGCAGTACTGAAGAACACTGATCTGCCCACCATATGAGAATGGAAGATTGTAAAGCTCTTCCAGCTGAAGTCTGTGGAGTTCCACTATATCCCAAAACAGTTTAGGAAGGAAATTAAGAAGATTGGCACCCCAGTGGCACATTGGAAGTCAGCCATTTCCTACCACTGAGTGATAGGATGTTAGAGCACTGCTGCATTATCCTCCTGGGGCTCTGAGCAACTTCTGTAGTCTTGAATCTTTGCAGTTTGGTTTGAACTTTCTAGGTGACTCCATGCTCCCAAAATAACCGGAATTATTCTCCTCTATTAACAATCTGGTATTAAAGCACTTCTAAAACAAAGTGAAATTATCTTATTCTTAGTACTGGGGCATAGGCTGAGGTGTACAGGGACTTCCCCAGTGTAGGAAGGTGATGAAAAATTAAGTAGGGAGGTCTTGGGTGCAGAGACTTCACCCACAGAAGAGAGATCAGCTCTGTAGCTGATCCTGAGGGCATGGAATCCGGGGCTGGAGTTCCTCACCTTCACACTTGGTTATGTAAATGAAAGGCCTGACTATTTCCACAAAACTATTACAGGGAAAGTTTTCTAAGAGGGAAGAAAACTGATCCAAAACCAATGCTTGTACCTCCACTGCCAAAACTTGGTGTGTTTTTCTATTTTTCTACAAATCTGGCATTTTATAGCAATATTCCGTGGTACAATTAGATATTCATGACAGCTTGCAAGGCCCTTATCAGGTAATAGTCATGTCCATTTTTTAGGTGAGTGAGAAGGAGATTTTCACTGATGAACAGGCAGAGGAAGGCAAGGAGCTCTGACTCTGGAATGGCTGTTTCACAGGCTGCAAAGCCTGCCTTTGTGAGAATACAGTCATGTTGGCAGCATTTTGCATCTCCTGAAAGAATGAATTCCAATTGTTAATGTGTGTGCAAAAAGGGCCATGTTAAGGGTCTCTTGAGCTCCTCTGTCCCATTTCTGCCTGTGAAAATCACCTTTCCTGAACTGATCCTGAAAGGAAATCAGCACCTATAGCTCAAGGGGAATCAGTGAAGTGCCGAGGAGGTTCAGTGCTGTATGGGATCGAGCACTTGGATTTGAAGCAGGACCGTATTACATTGGCTTTGAAGTGATGAGCTCACATTATTGAATTGGTGGTGACTTTGTTAGAAATGCCAAGCTGAAGTCACATTGCTGTTTCCCTTCTATTTTAGGTGGTATTTCTGAACTTGACTGCAAGGCAGCTATGCTTTAATTTAAATCCTTCTTCAATAATAGCTCCTATTGTGCCAGCTTTGAGATGGCATCAATGACTAGAATTTTATTGACAGACTCGGTTCCAGTACATATTAAACCTACTCATTGATTGATATTTATATAATGCTACTGACAAGATCCTTTCTCTACACTGCTCTGTTGATTCTTGCTATTGTATCATATCTAAAACATCTATTTTTTTTAATCAGTGTTGTGAGGCATGTAGAGCAGAGAAACACTATATGATTAAGTTTCTTGGAAATATGGACCTCAGCTTATCTAAGACTTCTTGTAAGATTGTGGTCTCTCAGGGCAGTGATAATCCTTGCTCTGAGACCACTTCCTTTGTGTCACTGACATGGTAACAAACAGTCCAAATTGCTAAAAATATGTGTGTGCAAAAGGAGGCTGAACTCCTGCTTGAATCTCTGGTTTTCTACAAGTTTAGTAATCACTTAACATATTCTTGACACTGTAAAAGTAAATAATGTCTATTATTCCTTATTTTCTTAAATAAAATACTTTCTTTAATTTGCATCTACATTCAGATTAATTTTATAAGCAGACAACCTGCTGGTAGATGATCTGAGATTTCAGTGTGGTAACACTGGTAGGGGAATGTTAAATTCAAATGAGCACCTGTGCCAAGTATTTCTCATGACTGCTGCAAATCTCTTTGTGTAGAGAAGTCAAGAGGTGTTTATCACAGCCTGTGACATTCACTCAGCTTTGTTTTGCTCATAGTTCTTTAGCTGCTGGCTGCTCTCAAACATGAGGTTTCCTTATAATAATTGTCTTTGCTTTTTTGAGATTATATGTTGTGATCTTATGTGTTTACAAGACTACTGGGAAAATGAATGTTGAAACTTAAGTTCATCATCAGTTTATTCATCAAAACAATTGCATAATCTTAGAAAAAAAGATAATTGCAAGAGAATTTATTTGCTTTCTGAGTGCCTTTTTGAACTTGCACTAAAGCTTATGGAATGACAGTTTAACCTTCTAGTCCTTTTCTTCTCACTTTTCCTGGAACAAAAGGACTTTTGGCTATTGTGGAGCTGAATATCAGATACAAAATGTGGATAAGGCAACTAGCACTTTGGTGGTGATCTTGCAGAGCTATGGAATAGAGACAGTGGCTGTTTCTCCTCCTCCTCCTGGCTGTGTTTTGCTGATAAATCAATATATAGCCCATGGTGGCCTTATAAAAGGCATCTTTCCTCCCCCGTTTAACCTCCTCCCTTTCTCTGACAAAGTCTCAATGTCTCCTGCTTGGGAGGTTGGTAAATGATGTTTCTGATTGCTGATTGCTCAGCAGGCATCCTGTTAAGACAGATTGCCTCCCAGACAGCCAAGAGCTGCAGTTAGTGCTTTTCCTTGCCACACAGTGACAGGACCATCAGCAGAGCCATTCCTGAATCTGCATTTTGAGCTTTCACCTCTCACCTGAAATCCTAGAAAATTGTAAGTTCCTGGTGAAGGGTGCTCAATTTTTTTTTTAGAAGAATGCACTACATGTTGGAAAATGCTTATTGTGGATATTAATAAGAGCATAAGAGTTTGGATAATGGGCCATAATAACTTGCAGCTTATTGTTCAGGTTTATGATTATGGAGGACACTGTTGTGCTTAGTTACACTCTGGAAGTTGTGCTGGGACAGCTCATAGGTTGTAGGAGACTGAGTCATTTCTTCCATTAGAGGTGTTATTAGTGACCAGAGCTTTATTCAGATTAGCAATATTAAGAACTGAATTAGATTTAAACCAGCTTCCCTGAAATGTGACTGGGAATTGGGGTTGTTTGGTTTTTTTTTTGCCACTAAGAGTTTCAATTCACTCCAGGAGATGTGACTCAAAGACCTACATCACAAGAAAATTGTTTTAAGTTTTAGAAACATAGCTGAAAGCAAGTGTTTTCAGCTATGAAAATGGTGTTCTATTGCTTTCTGACTAATGTTTTGTCATTTGTGGAATTTTATCCTTTACAGCTGCAGGTTCTGTAAAATAGCCAAAATGGTCATGAAAGTCTGATTCAGGAGAGAGTATTATAAGAATATTTTGGAAATGAACTTAGGGAAAAGTGTTAGTGGGAAAGGCAAAAAGATTCAAACTACCTGCTTCAAGACAAGGTATGCCATCAAAATCTTTGTATTAATTTAGGAGTATCATAAGATATAACGTGGGAATTCTAAAAATTCAACTGGGGGAATCTAAAAATTGGAAATATGTCAAATTTCCTGCGCAAGAAATTCAGCACAAAATTTCCCCTTAATTTTTTAGCATCTGAAGGAGTTGTAAACATGTTTTGTCCAAATGTTTAATGGAAATTAAATATTCCTGCTGATGTACAGACCCTTAAGTTTTAGAGTACTTAAATCAATCCCTGGTGATCTTCAGAATCCAGGGTATGTGTATGTTGGGCTCTTTGTCTTTAGGAATGAAATGGGCAAGAGCCATCTAGAAGCACCTTAAAGTGGTAAAGAATTCATTTGAGGAAAGAGGATTGAGCCAGATCTGTGAACACTTTCTCACACTTGCAATCTCCCATCTTTCTAGAGACAAACCATCCTGCCACCAGATTTAATATATATTTTAATTGTACCAAACTTGTAAGCTAGAACTAAATGAATTCTCTACCATGGGACATGACTCCACCATGGTAATGGGAAATACAGCTGAGAGCTGTTAGTTAAATATTGCTCTGTCATGCAAAGGCTTTGTGGGAATTACAGATGGAAATCCAGAGAAAGTGTATGCTGACTCTCATTATGTGCATGCTGGGCATCTATCTGTGCCTCTGAAAGATACCATGAATCATCTTTGTGCCTCTGAAAGATACCATGAGATTTCTGTAATTTTCAGACACTGCAAGAAAAGCACAAACCAGCATTCTTCTCTTTGCATCAAGCACAGAGGTCCCATTCATGCAGCAGCTACCTCATCCAGAGCACATAATTTCTGCTCTACAAAAGGGCTGGGGATTTTCAAGGCTATTTCTGCTTTGCAGCCCATTTGATATTTTTGTCTTTTAGTTCACCTCACAGCTCAACTTGGATGTAAATTAAAGCAAGTGAGAAAATCTGATTTTGAGAGGGTTCTAACCTGCTTATGCAGCTGGGACAAAAGTTAAGAGATAGAAAGAGAACAATAAAAAAAAGGAAAAGGTGAACTCATTATACTGGGATAAACAAATGCACAGCTTTCAACTCAGTGGACCTTTGGCAGCTTACCCCACCTATGATTTAACAAACCTGGTAGGCCATGAAATCTTTCATAATTAACTACAACATTCTTAAATGTGTTGTATGTTTTATGGACTGGTTTTAACAATCTGTAAAAAAATGTATTATGCTGTAAATTTAACAGGGAAGCAAGAACAGATTATAGTACATAAAAGGTGAATTAACATTTCCTAGGGAATGCATTAGCTGACTTTTTAACTTCTTGTTCTAACTGCTGCAAGAATAGCAGTAATTTTGGGTTCTTCTGGTAATAGTTTGGGGATTTTTAGCAGAGGTTTAGTAGGCAGAGAGTGTCAGGGCTTGCTGGGGAGCATGGAGAGGGGTCCATGGAATGAAGCAGCATCGAGGAAGGACTGCTCAAACCAGGGCCCATCCCCAGTGAAAAAGCAGGGTAAGAAGTCTCAGTGGGTGAGGAATTCTGTTAGCAGAATCTTCTGTCCAAACCATCTGAGATTCATTCTTCTTCACACAGGGTGTTTTCTGGAGGATTGTGGACTGTTTCTGGTGACACAGAGTGCCACAGGTGCCACATGTGCATCAGGTCAAAATCCATTCAGAATAAAATACAGTCCCAGTGAGTGTAGCAGTGACCCAGCCACTTAATTTACACAGACACTCTTTGTGTCATAATTTCCATCATTGTGCATTAATCTGTATTCTCCCAGTATTTTAAACAGATTTGTGATTTCAGTCTGAGGGGAAAATTAAAATTATTTCAACAGGAAATGGACTCTTGTACAAGATTCCCCTCCCCTTCCAATTTCTGTGTAGCAGCTGCTGTTGCCAGGCTGTCTTTGTTGCTATGGTAGTGGTTTGTGTGCCTGAATTTTATATTCACTCTTCAAGAGTCACCTGATTGAGTGGCTGTGCCACAAAAGTTATCAGGCTCACTAGTAAAGATAAAGGCTGTATCTGACTGCTGTTCTGTATGTATGGCATCTTGTAAAGGGAGCAGATTAAACAGATTCCAGTGGCTGTGAGCTGAGGGAAGAATTAGCAGATATCTCAGTAAATCGATGATTTCTGCATTTGGAAGATGTAATTTCTTAGCACACAAGACAGCTTCACCACACCTTGTGGCTCTCATGTCTCATAGGTCAGGTGTGACCTTTGCTGTCTGCATGATGTGAAAGGAGCTTTTTATAAGGACTGAGCTGTGAGCAGAGAGAGAATGGGTCGTGTTCTCTATATTTCTTTTCTAGAGAGTTGCTCCATAGAACTTAATGATCCTGCTCACTGATAATTAGAGTATAATTTGACCCAATTTAAAATGCAGTTAGGTTGATATACTTCTGGTGAAGATGAGTTCATCTTTAATCCCAAAACTTGCAAACACTTATGTTTTACTCTTAGTATGTTCAATGCACCACTGCAGTGAAGCATTTGCGAGGCTGAGGCCCCTCCTTCTCTTCAAAATCTAGAATTGCATCACTAAACTCGGGATAGCAAGTGAAATACAGATTTAATATGTATTTCTCTGAACCCAAATTTAAACTAGTAACTTCAGGTTGTAGTGCATTTCTTGTATCACTTCACCTATGGTCTTGCTGTGTCTTCATCTGACCTGACTTTAGTCAAAGCCATCTGTTATTTAAATCAGTTATTGCTCCTTTCCTGATTTGTTTACACACATTTCCAGATGTGTATCTAAAACATTGTGTATTCAGTTAGTCCCCCTGGAAATAAAATATTGGTACCTAAGCCCCTTATATAAAAAAAGCATGCTTTATGGGTATATTGCATTCAAACAACTTGTATTATCTATGCAAGGCAATCACTTCACTGTCTAGGCTGAGATTTTTGAACCTAGAGAAATTAAAATATCCTGAAATAGTTCTTGCAGAAATAAGAGACCAGCAGGTATCACATCTGATCTGTATGATTTGGAATAACCACTTGAGTAAGCCTATTGCTGAGTGGGATTTTTTCTAACACTACATCTTTCCTTCACTCTTGGAACTGAAAAGGGCTGAGTGAAGAAGAAATAGAAGATAAGCATTTAGATGTACAACTGAAGCTTTGGAGGAAGGGGTCTGGTTCTTCTTTTGTGAGGCTTTGTCCAATCATTTAATGACAAGATCTTTGTATTCTTTCTGGGTGCAACAATCTGCTGAGTGTGGCTGGTTTTCAGGTCACTGATCCCAAGCTTTGTGGAAAAGGAACTAGATTGAGAGACACTCTGAATTTGTGTTTGCAATATGTACTAGGAACCAAGAAATGTGCTCCTTGCTGGAGCAGATGCCATTTAAGCAATAGCAGTAACACAGGAGCCAGCTATCTGGGTTGAAATGAAAATTCCCACTGATTTCACAGAGCCCAAGGTTTCAGCACAGGCTGAATTGTAAGCACTTTCCAGAGCTGCTGTTTAAAAGGCTCAGGCATAATGCCATTTCCTTTTGTGCTGCTTCTTCCTTTTGATGGAAAATTCATTAGATACATGCCTTCTATATGGCAAGCTTCTCTTCAGACAAATACTATCAGATTAAAGTACTCAAGTGTGCAAAAGCACAAAATTGCTGCAGACAAAACTTCTGTATCTGTAATGACAGGCACCAGTATCAGAGCCTATCCTAATCCACAGGCCCACTTCTTCCATGTTCAGATCAATGGTTGCTGGGAGCCTATGGCATCATCATGAATCCTGAGGTATCATAAATTGTGATTTGTTTTCCCCTAACAAAGACTGTAAGTGAGGCCAGGCCAAGTGAAGGTGGATTTGTTGAGAAAACTGCCACAGAAGTGCCACCATCCCTGGCACTTCCTAGAACTTCCCAAGATCTGATCTCAGTAGACTGCTGGGGATGCAAGAACATAAGGGATCATGAATAAGTACTGTAGCATCAGTACTCTCTGCTCTTATTTTCTGAGGATTTTAAGTAGTATTTTCATTCTTTTGTATGCTACATGAAATGAGATGGAAAGGCAGTTGTGAAAATGGCCCTGAAAAATCTCTCCCTTTCCCCAATCGTGGAGCAACCCTGTATGTCAATGCAGCCAAACACAAAATTGGTAATTGTTTCTTTAAGTCATGGCAAATGGCTGGGAATTAAAGCACAGCAGAGAGAGCAGGCTCTCCTGCTGACTGATGTGACACCCACGTTTGCATGGAAGGTTAATAAGAACAAAAAATAGATCAAATGGGTTAATTGGCCTTGAAACGTGTATGCTTCTTGCATGGGCTATTGTAAAGGAGCAGTTTCACCTCCCACTAAAGGCAATCAAAAGTTTTTCATAGAAGGGGAAGAATCTGGAAAAGGCCCAGAGAAAAAGCTTTAGCAATTCTTTTATAATAAGAGCAAATCAGCAGTCCAATTTTGTAGATTTTTAATTAAAAAAACAGAAACAACCCACACTCAGATTGAAGAAAAAATATTTAGTTTGGAAGAATGAAATTTCAGAATAGTACTAAGTTAAAAATACATACAAAGGCATTTTTTCTGTTATCTGCTTTGTCTGTAGCAGAAGTTTGGCCTGCTGCCCCTAAAATCCCAAGGGTGAATTGGAAATCGCTACAGAGAAATTAAGAATCTCATGTGTCATGTCATCTGATGCTTTATCTCTATGACTGCAGAGGGGCTCCAACAGAAAAGGTCATTGGAGGTGCACATAGAACTTTGTTCTTCAAAAACATCTAGGTTTAGAATTTTGTTGGGTGAGAGGATGTTTTGCCATTTTTATATCTTTTGAATTGAGTATACCTACAACTGAATTAAGGTCACATGCCTTTGTTCTGAGGAAGTCTTGTCATGAGATCAAAAAGCTGTGGTACAGCAATTTCTGTGTATTTAAAGCATGAAACTTTGGGAATTGTTTGTGCCACTCTTTCAATTAAAAGTTGTTCCTCTTTTGGCATCACTGTGCAGACTCAGTGCTGTCCCTCTGCTTTTGTCCTAACTCTTCCCTCAAAACTAAAAGACAAGAAGTTTCACTCAACAGGAGGGAGAACTTCTATGTCCAAGGCAGCAGAGCACTGGAACAGCTGCCCAGAGAGGCCGTGGAGTCTCCCTCTCTGGAGCCATCCCAAACCCACCTGGACGAGTTCTTGAGTCACCTGCTCCAGGTTGCCCCTGCCTTGGCAGGGGTGTGGGACTGGATGATCTCCAGAGGTCCCTTCCAACACCAACCACTGTGTGAATCGGTGCTGACCCCTTTTGCAGCCCGCGGGAGCGCTCCGGGCTACATCTCTCAGCAGGACGAGACGCACGGACACTCACCCTCGCTCCCTTGCTGGGCATTTCGCTGCGGTCCCGGAGCCTCACGCGTGCTTCCCGCAGAGGGAGATGGATCCCCCATTCCCAGCGTCTCCCTGCCGTCCCTCTGCCTTCCGGAGGAGCCGCGGCTGCTGGCGGGCGCTTCAGCCCGCGGAAGGCAGGCGGCGGTGGCGGTGGCCGGGAGGTGGCGCCGCGGCGCCGCTGGCGCTGCCCTGGGCGCGGGGGAACCTCGGGGGCCGAGCCTGGCGGGGCGGGAGGAGGAGCGGCGAGGAGGGGAGGGAGGGAGCGGAGCGAGCAGCGCCGAGGCTCCGTGCCCTGCGTGCGTGCGTGTGTGTGAGAGGAGCGGGCGGGCCGGCGGTATATAGAGGATGTGCCGCCGCATGGCTCGCCCCGGCCGCTGCCGCGCCAGCTCCTTGGGCCAGCGCCAGTGAAGCCTCTCGCCCTCGCCACCCGGGCGGCCGCCTCCCTGCCCGCTCCAGGCGCCTCTGCCGGCCTCTCTGCCGGGTTTCCGGCGTCCCTCCTGCAGCGGCCGCTTCCCGCGGCTTCTCCGCGCCGGGCAGAGCGAGCGCGTCCATGCGGTGCAGATGGCCGGGGCACAGCCAGGGGTGCACGCTCTGCAGCTCAAGCCCGTCTGCGTCTCCGAAACCCTCAAGAAAGGCGTCAAATTCGTCAAGTGGGACGATGTGAGTAGCCCCCGAGTAGCTTCCCCCGGCAGGGGCACGGCGGGGTTACGGATCGATCGGGTGGGAGGGCTCTGGGCCCTGCCCTGCTCGGTGCGGAGGGCAGGTGCGGGGCGGCGACAGAGGTATCCCCGCCGTGTGCTGCCCGAGCCGAGCAGCGGTGTCGAACCGGCGGCTGAATGCCGAGCAAACTTTCTCCGAGGGCTCTCCTGTCTAATTGCGCTTGGCCGGTGCGAGCTGTGTTGAGCCGGCTCCTTTCGCGAGCTGCTTCCTCTCCCGCCTCGCGTGTCTCAGTATGCATGTTGCCATCTCTGTCCTCGTAACATAGTTGTTTCAACCTCTTCTCTCGTTCCATCTCCTGTCTCCTCCTCTCAGCCTCTCCTTTTGCTTCTGGCTCCTGTTCCTCTCGCTGTCTCTCTCGTTCTGGTGGAGTTGTCAAGCCCTGGTTGTGTTCTCCCAGGGCTTGTAGTTTGGATACCTTTGGTCACACCTTCCGTCCTCCGCAGAAGACACTCTTCTTTTTTGGCTCATTATGGCATGAGACTTGCCTCAACATTACCTGTGCTTTCCACTTACTCCTTGCGGCTTCCCAGCCCTTTTCGTTTGCATGGCCTCACGTAGGAGTGCAATTTCCACTTCACCTTTGATAGAGCAGCTGTTCAGCAGCTGGGATTTCTTTCTTGGCATGCTGACTATAGCCAGGACAGTTTCAGAGGAAAGGGGACCTAAACACAAGAGTTGCCTTTCTCAAAACCTGCAGAGAAGGAAAGTAGGATGAGCCCTCTGCTAGCTTTTGCTCTGGCAGTACAACACGGGGTGTCTGTGTCTCAGTTGTGCATGGAGGAGCAGGTGCCCCAGAAAGTCTGTCTGTGAGTGGTGTCTGGAAGCACAGAGGCATTCTGAGACTCGAGCTATGGAAGAGAAATAGTTGGGAAAGAAGGCAGGCAGTCTGAATGTCAGGGGAATTGTTGAGAATGAGTTGTTTTCAGAGCTCTTGTATTTTTGCTGTGAGCTTGGCTGTGCTGAAGACATCCACAGCAACAACTGGAGGGACAGCAGCGAGAGAGAAGGAGCAGTTCGTGTGTAACCGCTGTTCTTGGCTTGTTATGTCTCGCTCTTTTGCCATTGCTTTCAGCCTGTCCAGCAGCCAAATGTGTGAGCCTGACCTCTGTAAACCTGTGATAAACACTCTCAAGGGGAGAGAGAACATCAGAAACCAAACAACTTGTGGTGTGAAGTTTTATTTACCGTAATAAGCTAACACATCTTTAAAAGGCTCAGCAAACTGACCTTGTCCGCAGTACCAAACAGTGGCTCGATCCAAGTTCTTTATGCTCAGGAATGTCTAGGCTTGAGTGACTTGCCTGAGAAAACGTTTTCTTTTGGTTGACATTTTCCTTAGGGTAGGAAAAGGCAGCCTTGTCATTGAAGTTATTGTTTTATTTTTGGTAAGCAACCAAGGAATTTCCGTGTATATGCACAGGTCAAGTTAATTTGAGTCTTCAGACTGAAAGTCCAAGCTATCAGGCAACAGTTTAAATTATTAGAGTGCTATTTCCCAAACAGTAATTGTATAGATAGAATTAAAAGATAAAGAGGTCTTCATGCTCAGTGGATATTCACCTGTCTGCTATAGGCTAGTTGGTAAAAAGACTTAAAATTGTGAACTTGAAGGCTGCAGTAATAAAACATGGCTAAGTTCTGGAGAAAGACCTGTATTTTGGATTAAGGGTGTTACTCAGCAGTACACAGGTGTCACCTGGAATGTGTGACTGTGTTAAGTCCTGTTGTGTTTAGTGAGTGCTTTTATTGGCAGCCTTGTGAAAGTCGATGCCTATTTAGCCACACTGTGATGAAGAATTCTAGTGTTAACTCATTGTTTTCTGTGCATTGTGTGTATATCTGCACAGTTCCCACTCCTCAGCCCTCCTGTCTTGCCTGTAGTGTTCTCAGCAGTGGAAACCTCACAAAATCCAAGGTTTCAAGGGAACAGATTCTCCTGTGCCACTCTGGCTGTATGAAGGCATTCAGACAAATGCATGTTCAGTGGCTTTGAAAAGTATTTGCCACTGAGTAGCCATTAACATTAACTTTGGAGTCTTATTTTTCTATGAAATTAATCTGCTGGAGGGTATTTAAAAGGATGCTGATGAATGTGAACCTCTGTGGTCTCTCAGGTAAATACACGTGCACAAACTGGCTAGTAAAACAATAGGCTCTAATAAGAAGTAGTAAACTACAACATGTAACTGTAAAACACAATTGATCATAATGAGTTCTTTGGCTTGGCTGTGCTACCAGGGCTTTTCAGAAAAGCCAGGCTCCCACACTGATGTTTATTATGCATCATTTCTTTTCACTGTGTGAGAGTGGCAGTTCAGTTCTTCCACATCGCCCCTGTGCTTAGGCAACCTCTATCCTCCCCTTTTACCCTCCCTGCTGTTTTGGGTTGCAGTTTAAAGATGGTCCTGCTGACTTGCCTTTGCATTTCATGAAGCAGAAGTGGTTGTTGTGAATTCCTACGACTTGTACCAAGTTTTAGCCCAAGGGAAAATTTTTCTAGCTGTGCTTCAAACCACTGAGAATTTTTAAGTGAGAATGCTGGAAGCATTTAAACCAGAGCATGAGAGGCGTTTCAGGAATTTTGTGTTGTATAGAGTAACAATTGTTACAGAAAGTGTTTGCCTGCTTTGAGAAGGGCACTGTGGCAAGGTGTGCAGAGCAGTCTGACAAAAGCTGTGGTGATGCAGACTTGAAAACTAGTCTATGTGTGGACTTCTCATCTGTGCCTGATCAGTAACTGAGGTGCTGGTAGCAGGTGTGGTACTGACAATTCACATGAACTCCCTTGCTGAGGAATAGCACCCAAATCACCCATGAGCCTAACCCAGTGCCTGCTGCCCCTGTGCTGTGGGGATGATCCAGCTGGAAAGAGAAATGCTGTGCCTGAGCTTGGAGAAGTGGAGTGGAGGAAGTCACATCAGCCACTCCAGATCACAGACAGGCAGGTGGAATGTTTGGAATTGCATTTCCTCTGCAGATCATCTTCAGTTTCTAAATTGAAAAAACATTAGGATCAATTAAGCAGTTCTGGCTTTGCAAGACAAGTCACTTTTTCATGCCTTGGGATTGGATGTAGTACTGCTCTCATCTCCAGTGCCTAATACAGTGTTCACAAATTCCTTCTGGGATCAGGATGTAAAACACTGAAGTCAGACAGGTTATTGTTGTCCTGTAACTCTGCTTTTCCTCACACTGTTTCTGTTGTATTCTGTAACAGAATTCCAAGTCAGAAAGCAAATTTTAGAATGATCTGTTGCTCTTGGTGTGTAGCTCTGGATTCACAAGACCCTGAGCAGAAATAGCTGTTCTAAGTATCTGTGAAAGATAAATGTGGCTGCATCCATGTGTGTGGCTGGTTCAGATAGTACTTGGCTAAGCACTTTCTTCCTCAAGTTGTTTTTTTGAGTTCAGCCTCTATGGCTGCTTCTCCCTGGGTGCTGGGGGAGAGTCTGAGTCTCCTGACTGCTGGTCTGGCTTTGGGCAGCTGTGCTCTTGTATTCCTAGAGAGAAGTGAGGGGTGGGGAGGCTTGGGAAGAACTGGCTTGATCACCCCTGCTGTAGTGATACCCAGGTTACAGCAGCTTTTCCTCACCAGAGCTTAAAATAGTTTAATAAATAAATGTAATTAAGTTAATAGGTGGAACTTTTTTGATAAGGGGTTAAGCTTAATGCAGCAGAATGTGTTGACAGGCTGATGAGAAGGGGAAGGAAACTTCAGTATAAAGAGCAATTTCTAGGAATTATCTGTTTTGAGGGCTGAAATCTGCTCTGGCTGACTTCTTTCCTTGTTTTTGTCTGGCCTGTAGTGGGAACAAGATAGGCATAACTGAGTCCTTAAGTAGCTCAACGGCCAGAGCACAGCTGAGCTGATATTTTCTGAGACCTGTAATTGGCACACTGTAGCAAGTTAATATGATGGTGTATGTTCAAAAATAGGTTTGTTTTCATTTCTTGCTTAAAGGCTTTCTTATCTTCCCTGGTGATATGTACTTTGCATAAAGATTTTGACTGATCTCTCTGTGGCTCACACTATTTACTTTCACTTTGAAGTTAACTATATTGCTAAGGTGAATTCTACCTAAATTGAGGGCCAGGATTCCAGTTTTCTAGCCATAGCTTTTTTCTAAACATTGGATTATGGCAGCAAACCTCCTGACAGGTAGCACTGTATAGTGGCTACAGAACTTCCCCAGGTCAGCAGCAAAATAGAACCCACGTCTTTTAAATTTTTTTAATGCCTTTCTCTTAGAGCACTTCATGTTTAATATAGCAGATTTGGGCTCAGAGTGAATGCTCTGGAAATTTGCAGGCTTCTTTATCTGTTCAGAATGTTTTAAAGAAGATTATCAAGAGTATCCCCTTTGACCTTACAAGTAAACATAACATCAGAGCATCTTTATTATGGATAAGCTGAGATGAAACAAATAAACAACTTGGAATTTTTCAGAAGTTATTTTAAGTAACTTTTTCCCCCCCGTCCTTTTTTGTTTGTTTTTAAACTGCACAAGACTGCCACTCCAGTACATTAGTGAAGACATGAAAAATGAGCAACCATTGTTCTGTGTGTATAAAGCTAAAACAATAAGCTGAAGAGTTTATTTTTTTGTGAACGCTTTCAGTCTGGAGCGAAGAGGTCAAGTCTGACATTCTAGAGTTTTTTGTTGTTCTTTGTTGCTAATCTTTATGTAGTAAACAAGTATCAGCTCTGGGCTATTTAAAAATATTATATCTAAATGGGTGTAAGTTGTGGTTTTAGGTCTTTTGCAACACTGGAGAATTTACAATTTTTAAGAGTTAATATTTAGTAAATGGGAAAGCCTGAACTTGGTTAACTCCATTCAAAAGCTCTTTATAGCTTAAGTGTGGTGGGAATATAAGATTTAGATCTGCTGCAGATTGGCTAGATGCCTGCTTGGGAAGATCTGATGTTCAAGTCATAGATGACATCTCTGTTAGTGGAGTTTTGGAGCCCTTTGGAGTGTTGGTGGATACACGGGAAAGTGAAAACCACAAAACAACTCGTAAATAAATGAGCATTCTTTGGGAAAGGGACTGTGTTAACTGAGTTTGGGTTGTGCACTGTGTGCTTTCTTCACTTCAGTGTTTAAATGCTCAAGACTGTTTTGGTTTTATTAACAAAACCTGGAGTGAAATAGTTAACACACAATTAACTATTGCAGTCTATTTCTAACTCTGCAGTCTTTGATCTGTTGTAAATTCAGTGCTTCATAAGCACTTTTTAATTTATTTTCACGAGGCTTATTAAATGACAAAATGTTCCTAGTTGTACTGTTGTAGATGCAAAAAAAGGCCAGCATTTAAAAATCTCTGAATTTTTAATCTGTGATTAGATACCTTGGACCTAATTTTCAGCCTGCAGTGCCATACTACTGGGTGTTCAGAATGCCTCCCCAGTGATTACAGATGAATTTGAACTCAGTATCTCTGAAAATTAGAAAATGAAATGTGGAAATACAATTCCAGTGTTCTCTCAAAATCAGAATGCAGCATTTCTGCTGATCAGCAGCCTGGTTTAAGTTATTTTCTCAGCATCACACAAGAGCTCTCTGACCATGGTCAAAATCTTCCTGGTTGACATTTCACTGCCTTTTTTCCGAAGTTCTCCCTTTGTCCTGGCTTTCTTGACTGTTTAGCTTGCAAAATTTAAGGACTCATGCAAACAAATGCAGTAGGAGGATCATTAGCTTGAGTGTGAGGATATCCTGAGAAATGGGTTGGGGTAGGACAGACTTCTGTGAAATCCCACTGAAGGCAGATCTTTGAAACTTGCAGCCTTTGATCAGCAGAACGACAATTTGTCCTTTGGTGCCATCACCAAAGTTTCTCCAGGATTTTAACAGCTCTAATAGTGAAGGATATCTACTTGCATGTTCCTATTGAACAAGTGGAATTTCATTTTACAGTTCTTTAAGATCAATTCTAGTTTTGATTTTTTTTTTGTCCTTTCAGCACTCATTTTGCCTTCCCCAGCACTTTCTTCTAGCAACCTGTTCACTTGTGGCAGACTTTGTTCCTCTGCCCTCAGTAAAAGAGGGCATCTTTACCCTTCCAGGTTATTTCAGGGATGAGAACTTTCTCCCTTTCACTTGTAGTTCAGCTGTCAGCCCAAAAAAGTTCATAGTTCTGATTGGGTAATCCTGTTTAGTTCCAGTCTGAGTACTCAGTGTATTGTGGACTTCACAGCTGATGTGTCTGCTGACCCTGTGGAAACTGGAGCTCTGCTCTCCCTTCTCCTTTGCTCCTCCTCTGCTTCCTCCAGGCCTGGAATCCACCTGATTTGTGGGATGGCAGGAGAGCTCTTTTTAGGGACTGTCCCCATATCTTACACCGTTGCTCCACCAGATTTTAGGCCCTTTGGCCAAAGTGAAAGAAATGTTCAAGAGTATTTTGCCCCTGCCAGAAAGAGTCCATATTTCTTAGCTTTGTGTTTCAAAGCAGTTTGGCAGAAATTTTCCAGAAAATTCAAGCAAGTTGAAATAATGATGTATAAAAGTTTTCAGGTTATACTTGATGATGTTCCATGTCTCTGAAAATCTGAGGCAAACCAGGAAAGCACAGTCAGCCTTAATAAGGCAGTGTCATGAGCCCCATCTATCAGAAGAGCTGAGGACAGAAGCTGCTCTGTGTTTCTTTTTAAACTCTGTTGATGTGAATTTTGACTGCAGCTGTTTCTAAGAAACATCATCATCTATATGTGATTTATTAAAACACAAGCTTTTCTGCCTCGTGATGGTGGAGTAAAAGATTCCATCTTGTGCACAGCCAGGTCATGGTGGTGCTCAGATATATGGTCAGGAAGGAGCTAAACCAAAGTTTTTACCCTTTTTACTGATTATCTTTGTATGATGATCTTTACTGGTCAACAGTAATGGAATGGAGGTGGCACTTTGTGCTCACTGGTGTTACAAGTAACCTGAGGGACCCACTCTTAAAATCAGACCTTGAAGCAGTTAGCTCAGAACCATTTAATTAATGGATTTGTCCATTGATCCTCTGTGCTTTTGTTCTGCTGTGCCTGGCTGGTAAGGATCCCAAAGTTCCTTGTGGCACTTTCTGGGCATAAAGTTGAAACCTCTTTATTTAAAAGTATAAACCAAAGAATATTGTTAATGCAGGATCTGAGGTTGAGCAGCCAATTATGAGGCAACTCAATGGAGTAAGTATAGAACAGCCACATTACTCATTTGAGGCTGTGGAATTGGAGGAAAGCAGAGAATTGGCCTGAAGTCAGCAAATAAAAAGGTGGAGGACTTTTAGAGGTGAAATTAAAAGCCCTTCAAGAAAATTATTCTCTTAAGCTGAGACCAGCGTGATACACAGCACCCTGGGACTGCCAGGATCTTTCAAGGAATTTGCAGGAGCAGTCTCTTGGAAACCAGGCCACTGCTTGGCATCAGCACCCACGGGTGCCATTTATAAAGCCTGATAACCCACAGTCATTTGCACCATTGATTGGGCCACTCTCCCTTTCTTGTTTTCCTCCATCTCTTCTGGTCACAGCTGATTTTTGCCTTGGTCATCTCCTCCTGTACCTTTTTATCTGCTTGGAACTGTCCCAGGAATCCAGCCTGCTGCTCAAATGGCTGCTTGATTTATTGATATCCAGAGGAATGGATATAGGATATAGGCTTCTCTCCTACTACACATTTAAATGTGTTAATTTTCAAACCCTTCAGCTCTAGAGATGAGTAACACATTTTTATTTCCTGTTTTATTCTCAGTTTTGCATCTGAGTGGGTTAGGGGAGATGTGAATGTCTGCCCCTGATGTGTTTGTCCTTGAAGTTTTGTTATTTTAATTTTTCTCCTCCTCTATTGTGTTCTGTCCATAAACCTCTTCTTCGGAGTTGTGTGTGGTTGATCAGTCTGTTCAGGAGAGTTATGAGGTCAGCTCTTTGGGTGAGGAAATTGAATTAATGGGCTTCAGGATACTCATAAATGACTACAGGTGTGTCTTATGGGTCATAAACGACAGCCATTCCCTTGTAGTACAATAATGTTTGTAAATAAATGCACCAGACAGTTGTTGGTGGAAGCAAATATCTATTTCAGAGCCTTGAAATGCTGCTTTTCTTGAATGTATGTTGCAAAAGGGCTTTTTCAGGGGTCTTTTTGGTTGTTTCCTTTGCAGAGTAGTATAAAAGCAAGAGACCTGTCCCAGGTGACAAAAGACTCTGCTTTACTCTGGAGTAGGGAAGGACTTGCAGAACTGACTCAGTTTATTTCTATTCCTCCACACCCAGAACTGAGCATGGCAGTTGATGTCAGGGATTTACAAGATAATTAACTTGTAGAACATATAAAAAGCCATGCACATGGCTTTTATTGCTGCTGCTGGCTGTGTGGAAGAGTTCCTAAGGCAAGTGTTGCACAAATACATGTGCAAAGTTTTTCTCAGATCCTGTGTGACAGTGTGTGGTTCTCAATGTTCATCAGCATGTTAATTGTGCTGTGCCTGATGTCATAGTAGTAGAGTTAATTAAAAAACAAACAAAAACCCGGATAGATACAACCAAACAGCTTTCTGGAGCAGAGATGCCCAGACTAAAACTCACCCTGTCATGATAAAATTTCCTTTAGGCACCTAATAGATATTGAAGGTTCTTTCCCCTCATCCTCTGTCTCCTTGAGTCTGATTTTAGTCAATATTTTCCTACCCACACCTACAAAAGCATTACTCTGATAGTTGTGTGTCATCAAACACACTTTGGTTTGAAGCAACTGATTTGAAATTATTAACTAGCAATATTAGTTAATCCTAGCCATAACTGCTTCGTGTCTGTTTCCCACCACATCTTTCTCTTTGCCCCTGAGGTTGCTTTCATCTCATCCAAAGGCAGAAGAACACTTAGGCTTTATCTTTCCTCATTTTATATTTTCATGTGCAGGCTACATCTGGCACAACAAAATAAGATGAAAGAGGAGAGTTATGTCTCCAGAGCAGGGATTTTTTTCCTCTTTTTGAATGGTGGAGGCCTAAGAACCCTTTTGTAGGTACTTGTGGGTATAGACAGATTACTTCAGGGCCTGATATATTTTAAAACCAAATTTGCATGTCACATCAAACTCTCAGGTGTACAAGTTGTTAGAAGCTAGGAAGCAATGGAGAGCTGGAATAATATTCTACAAATTCTGTATGTCTGTTCTCTTAGGGAAGGGCAGGGCTTTAATGAAGGGTCAGTGACAGGGGTCTGGGTCCACCAGGGACATTCCTATGGCACTGGCACAGCCACACTTGTTCCCAACCTCTGAAAAGTCCTGTGGCATCATTTCAGTGTTGGTGAATCCAGAGCCTGGATCTTCCAGTTATAAAAAGATCTTTTACACTCATTCATCTTGTACTTATTAATGTAGCTCTTGCCCTTCAATTTGCATTTCTCTTGTGCTGAGATAAAGATATTGATGTCGTTTTATTCTTTCACCTTGATGCCCAGTAGGCTCCTGGCTGGTTCTGGGGCTGTCACTGAGCTGCTTTGGCTCAGTTTTTCTAGCTGTGAACTGGGATTAGTTCATCTACCCTATTTCAGGAATGCCCATTGCTGGGAGTTTAGTGCTGTGTCAGGGTGACATGGTATAGGCAAGTGTTCTTGCATCAGAAATTATACTTAAAGCTTTTTTTATTCATAAACAAGTTATTTATTTTTAAATAAAACTCTATTTTAAAAATAAATAAAAAATCTAAATAGAAATAAACTGGTACAAGTTTATTTATAGATTTATTTATTAAATAAATAGATTGTATTTGTTTATAATGGTGTCACTTCCACCAGCTTTCTTTGTGTTTATACTCTGCATTTAAATATGTTTGATTTAAATTTAAATGGATTACAGCCCATTTTTTTTCCTCAAAGCAATATAGACTGCCCTCCCATGTGTTACCACTTTGGAAATAGCTGAATGTTAAACCTGTAAAATACCTGTAGCACTTCAACAGAAATAGAAATCCTGTCTGAGGAGGAACTGTGTCTTTAGCCTGGGTTTCTGGGGAGCTGAGGCTTAGGCAATTTTTCTGTATCCTTGTCTTTTTCCATTCTGTGCCCCTTCCATAACTTCTAAATTGAGTTTGAAAAATGGGTAGAGGTCTTGAGACAACAGTGTCTTTACAGATGCAATAAAAAGTAGAGGAGAAAGAGAAGAGAAATCCTATTAGGAGCAGGCTGCACAGATGTCAGTTATTGTTAGGCACCAGGGAATCCTGATGTGAGAGATGGGATGAACTCCCCCACCTGTGGAAAAGGTTTGGGTTAGAGCTGGTGTCTCCTGAGTCAGGTACTGCTGTCAGTCAGAAGACAAGAATTTGTAGGTAACAAGGCTGCCTTGCTCAGTGTGCTAAGAAATGGGCTTGTTTTTAATTGACCTGAGCTATGGATGTTACCAGACTAGGCAGGTTTTCAGCCAGTCTGAAAGCGAGGTGGAGTACAGTTATATTCCCATGACTAAAATTTTCATGGTTTGATTACAAAAAGATACATTTTAATGGAATGTTACTGACAAAAGTCTTAAGGTAAAGAATGCTATTCTGTGTTTCCTAGGCAAATTCAGCCTTTTTGAAAGTAAATTTTATAAGTATTTCATGTTGATATCTGAAGGTGAGGTCAGATCAAGGTGGAGGCAGTGGACACGAAAGAATAATGCTTTTCTTTTTTTTTGTGGGCTCTAGTTTGACAATCAGGGTATTTTGCCTGTTTAACTTCATCTACTTCCAGCTTTTCTGGGTTGACTCCACGTGTTGACAAGTTTGGAGTTATTTAGGTGCTGTCTCCACAGTAATGGAAATACATTATGTCAGAAAAATGGAGATGAGGCAGGTGATACTAAATTCTTCCAGTGACATCTTGCTAGTGATACCTTCAGGGTAATTTCTAGATGTTGCAATTCATTAGCACGGATGGCAAAGCAGCTTGTGCATAATTATGTGTTCTGTGTGCTGACATGGATATTTTGTTTGTCCTCTCTCTGCCAGGACTCCACTGTTGTGACTCCAATTATCCTCAGAACAGACCCACAAGGATTTTTCTTCTACTGGACAGATCAAAATAAGGTAAGAGAAAAGCTTACAGCTCCAGAATGGTTCTTCCTTTGCTCTGTGGTGTAACATGCAGTCCTGGCACAGCAGAGAAGCATTTTATCAGCATATGTTCCTCTGCTCTGCAAAGACAGCAGGGCTGTGGCTCATCCCTGTTGCAAAAATCTTGGAGAGATGCATGGAAGGTTTGGTAAATTCCAGCCATGTTAATGCTGGGATGCCCAGTGAGGTGTATAATTGTCCTGGCAAGGACAGGAAGGATCCTTTTGGGATGCTGTTATGGATCATAATTGGCTTGTGGATCTTCCTGCCTTCTGCACATTGAGAATATTGTCTGTGGTGCATGACATACCCAGAATTCCCAGAGGCCATAGCTCCCTTTGAATTCTTCCTCAATAGCCACGTGCTCCTTGGCCATGCCTGGTGGGCCACATCACCAAGTTCTTCCTAATCCTCACTGGACACTTTCAAAAACATTCTGGTGTGCTGAGCTCACTCCTGTGGCTGGGGAGCAGTTGGGAAAGCTCATGGCCTGATTCATCGCTGCCGTGCTCCAGTTTCACATCCGTGTCACCCCTCAGAACCACCCCTGTTGTGTTCCCAGCTGTTGGAGGCAGGAAACTCAAGGAAACACAGGGAAAGAGGTCAGCACCCTGAGCACTTGGGTACAGTTTGTTTCATACACAGGTTTATAATAGAAAATTAGTGTTGCAATTGTTATTGTAAAACACTTCGTTGAAACTGGGAGCTGAATGAGTTTCTCCTCTTTATACAGATGAATTATCAAGTAAGTGCTTGTACTGGCTCTTTGTTAAAAATGGTGTTGAACTTGGTGGTGCTTGAGCTTTGGCCTTGCATGAGTATCTGCCAAAAGACCTGAATGTGTGCTTGTAGTATTCTGGCTGCAGAAACCTGGTTTACCAGTTGTATAGCTGTTTTTCAGGAGTTCTTGTTGATTTTATGTTTAGATACCAGGGCGAAAATAGCTTGAGGAGATAGCAACCACAAAATGTGCAGGCACATTGGAGAGGCAATTTGCTATTATATTAGACCTTGTTTATCTTCTTATGTTTGCTTTTGAGAGGAGATGGAGCACGGTTTTGAGGGAGTATATTTGGAAATCATATCGTGGAGTTTATAATGAAAATCTTGCCTTTGCCTGTGCTTGTGCAAGGTTGTGGTGGGTAATAGTGAGTTCATCTGTTGACAGTGCAGAGTTGTTTTAAATTACTGCCCAGAGCAGCCAAGTGAGTGCCCTCAGAAGCTGAAGGCTGTGACTGATTTACACTGACCCAGTGGCTGTGCCAGGACACAGTGCAGCCTTTTGGTTTGTTCCTTCTCTTGCATAAACTAATTGTATAAGCTAAAAAATAACGATGAACTTGGTAAGAATAAGTGGAAACCCAGAGTTGATTGGAGAGTTTATTTCACTTTTAATAGGTTTGGCACTAAGACCTCCTTCAGTTTCCTACTGTTGTCTGTAAAAACAATGTCTTGAAGCCATTCTGTGAAGAATTGCTATTTATAGAATTGTTGTTCTCATATTCATGAAAAAATTTATTTATAATGCTCAGGGCATTTTTTTAAAGGTTGGGTATTTATACAAGAGGTTTAAGTGTTAGTTTGATTTTTAAACTTGCAAATCAAGACTCCATAAAGAACAAGAGGGATGTTTTTCTGGTTAATAATTCATGACAAGTAGGTGAAGCTTGTTTCTGAACACCATCCTAGCAGTGCTTATTTAAAGAGAGTAAATTTATATCTACTAGGGTGCTGATAGTGCAAGGACTGGAAAGGAAGTGCCATTTTCTGCTTTTACTGAGTATATGGGTTCATGTTGATTGTGAAATTGCAAATACAGGTAAAAAGGAGCTTATATAGGAGATTCTCTTTCATTTCCTTCTCTTTGTGTGAAGTGATCCTGTGATGATAGTGGAACTACATGAAGAAATACGAGGACAATACAACCTCTATGTGATCACTTTCTCTTTTTTCCCCCATGTGTTTTTTTTAAGCAGTTGCTTTTGTCACGAGCAAGGCCTGCTATTTTTCCGTGTGTGGAAAGATAAGCTTTGCTAAACAAAGTGATGAAGTGGGAGAAGCCTGCTGCCAGCTTCCTTGATCAGGCATGTTTTTCTGGGAGCTAACCACAAAAAGTGTGGAGATGAGGCCTGAGTAGCAGCCATTTCTCAAGCCATTTGTGTGTCCCGTTTGCAAGACACTGTGTGAAACAATAAATCACTGCCTGAATAATAGTGTGCTGCTGAAAGCAGGAATCTGCTTCCTTTGCTTGCCTTATCAGTAAAGTTACAAAAAAATTGCATGAATCACTGAGAGGGAAAAATGAAACAAACAGAAAGCCACTCCCCTGTGCTATATTTTTATTTAGCTTAGAGAACTGATGGTTGTAGCCCAGCAGCTTTCCCTAACTTTTGTTGGCTGGTTACTCTGCTTCTGGCTTTACTTTCTTGTTCCCTTCCTTTTCTGTTTCTTTTACGTTGCAGGGAAAGGCAAATCACGTGTAGTGTCTGCTGTCTAGCTGTGGATCTGGACACTCTGAGATTGCTCTTGGTGCAGTCAGAGCCCAAAATTCTGGTGAAGATGCCTGTGGAGAGCAGCCCTCTCTTGGTGTCACTGACCCCATCTTGTAGCTCTCCACTAGCCACTGATGCTTGCAGGGTTTGCAGCTCACTCAGTGAGTCTGGGTAGTGCTGCAGTCGAGCAGATGAGGGTCCAGAAGGCTGCTGAGGGTCAAGTTTTATATACATGACCAGTGTGCACTGCTCACTGGCTTTGCCTTGTAGCTTTCTGATAAATAAATTGGTCCCACTCTCCAATGTATTCTCAGGGGCTGTGTGTTCTTCATGAACAATCCCAGATCCATTGTTTCAGCCCCATGGAGATCCTTTCCACTGAGGATATACCACGTGTGAAAGACAATTTCAATTGGTGTGGGGATCTGTTAAGTAATTTCACTTAAGCTCTAATCTTGCAGTTAGGTAAGACCCATGTGGTACCCTGCATTTTGACAGGCTCACGGTGCATTTGAATATTTCAGCTTATGTTGCTGTCATCAGTAAGGGTAAATCCTCCAAAATCAAGGCATCCATAGCGTTTCCCTATTTTCTGATAACAGCAAGAACATTTGATACCTTTTGTTTTGAACAGATGGCAGGACAGCTTTCTGATGTTAATTGTATTTTCAAGTATGAAATTCTTTTGTTGCTGAAGATTCTGGAATATTTTCTTCATCTGTATGCAGAGCGCTGGCTGATTCCATATTATTACTTGACTGATTCTCAACATAGGCTTTAAAAAGAAAAATTAATTAATGTGACAAACTTATGTCTGTTACTTATCTTATTGTTTAGGTAATGTTTCTTAACTACAGCAAATCCAGACAATACTCATTGTGGTGTTGTATTTTTATGATCTAAAACATAACTCAAATGTCTTTATGCTTTTTTTCTTAAACATGTAATGCCATTTCTTCTATTTGTTATTCTAGTCATGTACATGGAAGGAAGATAAATCAAAATTTAACCAGGTGAAGAGAGTCTGCTAGAGTAAAAAGGAATGATAATCAAAAGTATTTTTCAGGGGCTGAGCAGAGGCTGGAAGCATTTGGTGTGTTTAGCCCAGCTAGCAAAGCAGAGCTTGACAAAGACTGATTTCTGTCTATGGATAAATATATTAATGGATGCATAGGCAGACTAGGAGAAGAAAAAGATATTGTCAGGCAGTTTGTGCATTACCTTTGTCTGGAAGTTGTTATGCAATCAAAAGGATGTTGGGAGAAGGCACTTAGCCATTGATTCTGAAATTCTCACACTGTGCAAGGAATGGAGGAAAGCAGCCAGCAGCAGTTGTGGTGGATCCTTTCAGGGGTTTAAAAGTCTGATGACAGTGAGTATGCTGTCCTCTCTGTCGCTAGCACATGCTCATTTATTCCCCTTTATTTTAAAAGCTGGGCAATTGCAGTGATGTGGTAGCATGCTGAAAACACAGAGGATGCAGACCCTGTCTCACTCACTGCACCACAAAAGAGATTTGACAGTCTGTGTTGTGAAACTCAACATAAGTACCCAGTTCCTGGGAGTCAGCAGCAATTTCCAATGCCTATTGTAAACAGACCATGATCTTGTTTGTCCAAAGGAAATGTTTGTTGAGAAGCTACTGCGAGTGCTGATACTCTGTGGGAGGGGATGTGAGGCTGGAGCTTCCCTCCTCTCAACCCTTTGAGCAATTTGAACAGCAGGACAGCCCAGCCAAGGGCTTTAGCTAGAGGGAGATCCAGCTTCAGGGTGTACATGGCACCATTCCTAGGTCAAGATTTTAAGTGTATTTGAGGGAAAATGTGATGGTGAAGCCACAGAAATACTGACAGGCAGCCATTCCTGCCAGACTGACAGGCAGAGAGACTTGATCTGTACAGTTTTTAATGACAGTTTGGTAGTTTTCAAAAGAAAAAGTGGAGTAGTTTCTCTTCTAAAAGAAACAGGCTTGTTTTTGTGTGTGAACATCACTGGCAGAACTGGTGCCAGCATGCTGCAGCTCTGCCACAGGATATGAGCTTGATACAAGAGTCTGGAGCAATAATTCTGTGCCTTGAGCTGGAGCTCTCCTGTGCCATGAGAGTGCATGAAGTGGTTCCTTATGATAAATGATGACAGGACTTTTCTGACTTGGAAGATCCTCTCCCTTCTTGTGTCCTGATGTGATCCTGAGTTCCTTTGGGCCTGAAAACCCAGCACAGATGACAGAGGGAATGTGGGAAGTGGAGCCCACGGGCTGTAGGTAGGATTTGGAGGGATTAGGTTTGGCCTTCAGCATGTTTGTAAATTCTGTGGCAATCCCATTGCCCTCATCCAAATGGAAGATGATGTGGCATTTTTCCAGCTGCTGGGGATTTTGCCTGTTATGTAAGAGAGTTCTTTTATGTCTCTTTTGAAGTGGAGCTTTAAAACAATTGGGTCAGTATTTGTGTTGCCCTATGGGTCAAAAATGTTTACATTACGTCTGTGTATGCTTTACAGTACATTTGAGAGGCTTACAATAAAGTTAATAGATCAATATTTAAAATACACCGAGTAATCTAATGAGAATGGAGTATTTGCTAGTACTAGGTTTAAAAATACCTGCTCCAAATCTCAAGTGTTTGGCTTAATTTATTCAGGAGCAAGGTTACTCAGTTGTGCACCTCAGCACTGAAAACATCTAAGAAGTGCATCATTAAACATGTATTCACACTTCTCTCTGGAATGTAAACAGAAGAAAAGCTAAATTACTTAAACCCTAAAAACACTTGAGACTGTAAATGTAATGAATTGAATGAGAAAAAATAATGCACATGTGTCTTTATAAAAGGGTATTTTAATGTGTACAGTAAAAATCTCACTTTTCTTGCTCATTCTTGCAGCATCCTTAGCAATCACCATCCCTTTCTGTTAATTCTGTTTCATGATGAGTATTGGATACATGGGCCTCTAGCATCTTTTGCCATATGAGCAGATTTGCCTTTGCTTCAGCTGTAGAACACAGGAGTTGGAATTACTTGGCTCCATGTCCTGGCATTCTACCAGGCATGAACAAGACTTGTGGAGGGTTTTTTTTTGTTGTTGTTGTTTTTGTTTATTTTTAATTCTGCATGAGATACCTTGTATTCTCAGTGCTCTACTACTTCAGAGGCTTCTCCATGGACTTCTGTAAAAACAAAAAACAAGCTCTAATTTGCATCTGTGCATTCTCCAATGTCAGCTGGGTACAAGGGGAAATAATACTGAAACTGGGGAAGTTTTTTATCCATAGGATACTTTTGGTATTGGATCATAATCCTCTCCTACTGAAGGGAAAGTAAAATTAATGAATGAATGGTGTTGCTCTAAGCATGCTCCATTCCTGCCCATGTGAACTGAGTGCAAAACTGGAAGGGAATTGTCCCTGATTTTTGAGAACCAGGGGTTGCTTGTTTTTCAGTTGGAAATTTAAGGATAAGATGGTTCTGTGGTGTCCTGCTAATATTTTCCTTGGAAATCTGTATGAGGACTTCCCTGGGATGAGGAGTTGTGGTGATTTGAGGTTTTGTTTCTTAATGACACTGGAAGTTGGGAGTGAACCTGAAGCAGACAGTGAAATAATAGTGGTGGCACAGCAAATAATCTGAGTTTTGCAGTCTTTATGATTGATGAATTTGAGGTGTGACATCAGGAGGCACCATGGTGGCATTAGGAATTTGAGAACAGCTCATATTTTTTTCTCAACTTAAAAATCGACACGTGAGCAGAATAAGAGAGGACAAAAAGTGGTAGGGAATTGCTGCAGACAGTCAAAATGGGAGGAAATCATTTCATGGAGGTCAGCTTCCCATCAGGCTGCTGATTTAAAGGAAATCTCTCTGCTTTCAAAACATGGAAATTGTTCAAGGCCCATTAGGGAAATGGTACTACATCAAACACAGATCTCTAATAAGCATTTCCCACTGCTAAACATCTCCCCTCTTGTGAGGGAGGCCGGAATAGAAAATGAAATGTTGGATTTTAATCCACAGCACAGGTCCAGTTGCTGAAGGGAGGAAGCCAAAGAACCTCAAAGTGAGAATGACTCTGGAGTCAGCTGAATTTCTGTACTGCTGACTTCTCGGGCACTGAGAACAATCCTAACTTTTTATTTCATGTGAGAATATTATCCTTGCTGTCTTTTGAACATGGGTTGTGACTTTCCTATGAGGATGAGATTAGATTGCCTTTTGTTTAAAAGGACTGCAACTTTGTAAGCTTTGGCTGTAGATGGATGTAAATGTCAAATGTTACCAAAAATCAGAAACTTGAATTTTTATGCAAGTGATTTTTATGATCTGTGTATGCTGATCCAGTGTATGCTGGAGACTGTTTTGCTGTTACAATTTTCAATTTAAATACCTCAGTAAAGTTGTCTAAGTTGATCAACATCCCCTAAAGTGCCTTCCTGGGCTGGTGTCTGTTTTCTAGCTGAGCAGGGCTTGCAGCAAACAGAGCTGCTGGTGTGTTGTAAGCCAGCCTGCAGCCTCTTTTTTTGCCTCCTTAATTAAAAAAAGTCTCTTGTGTTCGTGCCTGCAGCTTGCACATTGATTTGGTTGAATGTGCAGCATCAGCTTTGCTGAGTGACCTATTATATTAGCATAGTTCAAAAATTGGCTCATAGCACATCAGTTTTCCTGATCTTTGGAAGGATAACTGATCTCCTGGCGTGCCTGTTGGATTGACTTCTCTGTAATGCTTTGCATGCTGGCTGTTTCCTCTCCCTATTATACTTTCAGGGTTTTTTGTGCAGGTATTTTTTTTCAGCTGTGTAAGAGACACTGCTCCAAAAATAACCATCTTTAAATAAGATAAATTCTGTCTCCATACATGTGATCTTCCTGTGTGAACATATGCAATCCCTACTAATCAGTGCTATGGAGTAAATGTTAGAAATTTGGGCCTTTTTTATTTTTTATTTTTTATTTGAGGAGTTTGAAACATGCTCTTGAAATACAAGTGAGTGGCCATAAATGTCAGTTTTTTACTAATGCTTGCCTTAATTACCTTAAGGCTTTTTACCACTAAAAACATGGACTTGACCCTGCTTCCCTTTCCTGCCTACTCCTGCAATTCTGGGATTTGACACACTCTGCATGCTTGCAGCTGGCATCACACAGGGCAGAAACACCCCTGGCCTTGGATGTTCAATGGTAAGAACATGCTCCATTGTACCAGACTGCCTTCCTTTTTGGTTTGGGGTTAGTGTGTAAGGACAGAAGGCACTCTGTAGCTTCCTTTCCTAGGGAATCATCTCAGTAGATTTATCTTCATTCACATCCCTGGAACATTTCCAGTGCCTGGATTTTTATTGTGGAGGTTGGCCCATGCCTTTCTGCAAGGTGTGCTCTGTATGATGTGAGAGGGACAGGGTGTTCTGTTTTCCCAGAGACCTGCTGGAGAATGTCTGCAAATCCTGACTCTCCAGGGCATGTCAGACACTCAGCTGCCCAATTATCCCAATGAAGTTGGGGGTATATTTATAGCACTGGTATTTCAAGGCTGCAGTCACACATCAAAAGTGAAATTCTAGCCCTGTGCTACATCCCAAAGAGGTCTTGTGCTGTCTGAGGCTGGGGATTAGCAGAACCTCCCCCTGATCCTAAGGCTGGTCACAGTGTGCCTGCAGAGCTTTACTGAGCCAATTGCTCCTGCCTGTGCAGACACTCTTGGGGTGTGACATCCCTGCTGTCCCTGGACTGGGGTGTGACATCCCTGGCTGCTCCAGGTGACAGAGCCTACCCCAAAGCTGGAGAACTCTGTGGGCTGGGAGCTGTTTCAGGTTCTGTTTATTGACAGCCAACCCACCACTAACTGAGGTGAACAAACTGTGGGAGTTTTAACGTGGTTACTGCACAGGATTTCTCACTGAAGGGGCCTGTGGATAATTTGCACAGGTGCTTCACTACCCAGGGAGCTGGTTATCTCTGACTGATAAACTGCAATAAGTGCTGTAATGAGAATCATAATGAAAATATTGATTAGCAGGGTACAGCTGCTTGGTACTGAGTGATGCTTGTTGAAACCTTGTTAAAACAATAATGAAATTCTGCAGGAAGCTCTTGTTCTTTAATTCTAGCTGCCCTGTGTTTACACAGGACAGTTAGACATTGGGCCTTATTTAATAAAATATATTATGAAGTGGAACACTAATGCTTGGAAGTTAGGAGTACAGCCCAAAATTGAGGTAGTTTATCTTGGCACTTTCAACTTTGCAACTAGGACATTTAAAGCTTACTCTGTATTTAAGACAACTTTTAGAACAATGCAGTGATGGCTTTATTCTTTGCTCTCCCTAAAAATAGAGATAAGTGAAATAAAAATGGGTTTTCTACTTTGAATCCAGTTTTGCTTGCTAACTAGTAAAATAAGAATAGGGCCATGTTGCTCACACAGAAAATCCCTATAAATTAAGGAAACATACCACAGTAGAGAACCAGGCAGAATCATTAGAAATCATAAGTGTGTTCCCTGACACAGGGTTATGATGATTGTGAAATTTGAAGATAGGGGAACTTTGCCTTTCAGTTCCTTGCTTCAGGGCTTTTCTCCTGAAGCTGAGATTTTTTTTTTATTTAGGTGCAGATCCCCAATTGATATTTATGTAAAAAGCAGCATTTCTTTAAAAACAATGTGATTTGTTATAATGCTTCAATGGTCTATAATTCACTGAGTTGATGAGTAATTGGTGCTTGGCAGCAAAGGAGGATGCTTTAGCAGCTGTTTTAAATGCTGTGCCTGTCAGTGCCCTGTGCAAATGGTGTTCAGAGGAGCTCAGCAGGCAGTGCCCTTTCTGTGGGTGCACATTCCATCACTCCACTGCAGTGTTTGGCTTTGGGTTGGCTGGAAAATACTTGTTGGAGAGCAAGCTGGATTATTGACACCAAATGCTGGCAATAAGGGTCATAGTTTAAAATGATCTCAGCTAAATCTGTGGCTTTGCATCGTTCCCTTTTGCAGGCACCTACAGACACAAACCTTCAGGCATTTTTGCCAGTAAAAATGGCTGGGAAGGGCCTGCCAGAGATGCTGCAGTAGGACTGTGTGAGGGTAATGATGCCTTACATGCTAGATGGATGAGGTGCAAAGCTCCTCTCCTCACTGGCATGCAGTATATTCTAAAATAAGGAAAAGCAGTTTGAAGAGTGGCACTGCTTTTCTCCTGCCAGAAGGAGAATTTTCAGTGTACTGACTGCAAATTTATCTTGTCACTGACAACTCACACTGGTATCTCTTGCATAGCTCTGTGTTGCATACCCAGATTTAAATCCCTCTGTCACATATATTGGACTTTCAGTCCATGTTCCTACTCAAGTGAAGGACCCAGGATGGGACTATAGGTAAGGTAAAGAAAGCTGGAGGCCAGCTCAGCTGTTCTGACTAGCAGACTGATATATTTGCACTTTCCTCCATAGTGTGCCTGTATTTCACCAAATTTAGGTTTTGCAGCCTTTGGGTAAGGGGAAAAGTATTTGCCCTTTTGTAGTCACATCATGTGTGTGTGCAAGTATCTAAGCCTTATCTTAGCCCTGTTGCAAAGCTGATTGTTGAAAAAAAAATCTCTTAATTTCTTGAAAATGTTTTTTACCCTTTGCTGAGAACTGACCTTAGACATTTCATAATGCTGAGTGAAGCTTTTTCACCCCCTCTCTGCCTCCACTTTTCCCTGACATTTCATGCAATATTTGCAGAGGTTCAGGCTGAAATTGGGGGTCCTTCTTCCTGTCTTTGCTCTTCCTGCCTCAAGTTCTGCTTCTCAGCTTTGTCTCAAGTGATATCAGAGTTTCTTGGGCATGCCCAGTGTCCTCAAGCAGGAATTTTGCCAGTGCCAAAGGATGGCTTTTGGCTTTTCTTTCATTCTAGGAGTTGCTGTGCAGTGCACAGGGACTGTGCCACTGATACATTTGTGATATATTAAACCAGCTCTTCACAAATTGCCTTCAGAGCAGGTTTAAAATGTGATAGAGACATGGTTATGGTTGGACTGGCAATTACAAATGTAAAAATGTAACTGGGTACAGCATGTCACTTTGTCACCTTCTTTAGAGTGCTTGGACACGTTGATAATATTGTATCTAAAAATGAGGGCCTGAAAATAACAATGTAAGGCTCCTACCAGTGAAGAATGCAGGAATTTAGCCCCAGCCATCACTCCAAATCCTTTTGTTTTATATTGGTGCTTGGTTGTGGCTACTCAGCAACTTCCCTGGATTTCTGCCAGGAGGATGGCTAATGGAACAATCTTTTTATGATCTGTTTAGCTAAATGGCTATAATAATGTGGGATATTAGAGTAACAGATGCTGTTGACCATCCTGCAGTAGATCAAAGTTTGCATATACAGGAACTGTGCACTTCCTCTCAGAGTCATGCATATAATTTGGAGCTTCTCATTTGTTGCCATGGTATTATATTATCAGAACAATGAGAAACAGATTTTAATGAACCCTGTCAAAAGTGCCAGTCTGCAGCAGTGTCAGCTCCAGAGCCTGAGGAATGGCTCTTGAGTGCCACTAGTAACACAGAAGGGTGCTCTGTAGGTGGCTGCCAGACACTGGTGGCATCTGAGGATTTCCAAGGCTTGAAATATGAACCCAAACTTGCTAAAGCTGTCCTGTGTCATGAGACTGGAGCCACCTTTGGCTCATATTGCGATTTTACGTGACCTCAGACTGTAACTCCTGCAGGACAGCTGGCCAACACCTGGAGCTGGCATTTGTATCCCAGGATTCACAGGCTGGCCTCATTCAGCTTTACCTGGCATGTGCAGAGCGTGATGGTGGCTGGCAGGTCACTCACATCCTGCTCCCACAGTGGGCTTGGAGGTGGGGAGAAGAAGGAGAGATGGAAGTGAAGCATCCAGCTGGTGGCACTGACCAGACTTGCTTCTGGGAACCACAGAACAAAATACTCGAGTTTTGCTGTTGTATAAATTATGATTGACCAGTGTGAGATTCCTCAGGGTCTGGAGAGACTTAAGCCCCCATCTCCCTCTGCCTGATTCAAAAGAAGGATTTGAAGCACATCTGTGTCTGAGATTGGTGATACTGAGCTGTTTCAGCCACATATTAATTTTGTACATTTGAATTTAATCTGCATAATGATGACACCACGATGAGGATAATCTCTGAATCATGAGGGCATTATAAGTTGTAAATTCCCTAGAGACTAAAAAATGCCAATTATATGTCTATGACTCGAAGAGTAAGATCTATGGGACTAAATCATATATGATCTTCATGGACTGGTTCAAAAATTTAAAAATCTACTCCATTACTGTAATATCCTACTGGCATTAGATAAGTTGTGTAATTGGTTTGGCTTTATGTTGAGAATATAGAGTGTTGGGTGATCTTGAATGTTCATATATTGATGTGACTAATTTTCATGCAAATGATTTATAGAATTAGTCTGAGAACGTGGAACAAGCTGTTAGGTCCTAATAAAATTATATGCCAAAAAAGGAAGAAAATAACATTGTTTCAAGTCAAAGACTCAAACTGAGAAGGCAGCTTCTGTCCACCATTGAAGGTCTAGTAGGACGCAAAGTTTGTAAAACTTGAGAAAGGAATTGCTGAATGAAAGCCCCACTGGCTTTCATCTGTATTTGTTACCTACAGAGGTGGAGATCTCTCCTTTGGCTGGCTGGGCAATGAATCAGCTGCTCATAAAAACCCTCCTCATGTGTGGAGTTCCAGTTACCAGGCATGTGTTGCTGCGTGAGTAGCAAGGACAAGGGACCAAGCTTTTGTAGCTCAATAGCCTCTGGGAAATGTCAAAACCCAGATATAGTCCCTTGATTCCATAGCTGGGTGTTTAAAAGTGTTTTTTAATACTTGATTCTGTAGTGAAAAACTAAATAGGTGAACTTGTGGAATCAGGCTCATTGCTCTGAGCTAAGGAAGCAAAAGGAATGCTTTTGGAAGTCTTGAATGTCATGTTTGACTTCAGTTTAGTCATGGGGAGTAGTGATAGACATTAGTTATCTGCTTACTGTCATGGAAGGATAATGAACAGTTCTGGTTTAAATCCAAACTTATTTGGATTTTGTTAAGACAAATATGACGTTATTTTTATCTACATCTGTACTTTAGCCTGCACTGATTACTTAAGGTGACAGTGCAGCACTCTAACCTGAATTTGCCTGAAGACACAGGCCATACTCTGATGTGGATTAATAAATTTATGTTCTGTTGACTTTAGGCATCAGTCATATCTCTTGTGTCTGAATGTGTGTGGTTTGTTTTGTTTTTTTCCCCAGAGGTTGTCTAAAAGGAGATTCTGGAGTTTTAAATGTGCCACAAACATAGAGCTCTGTGTACGTGCTTCATTTTTTTGTTTTTCTCCCCCCACCTCCTCAGCTCCCAAGAAGTTAATGTACTTTGAAATGTGTGATTTCCCAGGAGTGGCCTGAGAGTGTCTTTGACTGATACTATGATGGGAATGGCAGTGTTTGCTCCAGAGACTCAATTCCATTCAGACAGCTACTGATGAACCACTGCACAAATCAACAACATGAGAGAAAACATAATATACTGCAAATTCCTGCAATTGTGTGACCTGTAAACCTTTGTTAACTCTGTGTTCTGTCAAACTGCATCCTCTAGGTTTTTTCCTTACTTACAGAGCACATTACTTGGTAATGGTGTATCAGAGATGCTTCAGTAATTCAGAATCATAGTGGAGTTGTGGACTGACACCCAGTGCAGTGTTGGACTGCTGGTCTTACAGTGCTGGTGTGTGCTGTGGAGAGTGGGAATTGGGGATGGAGGAGCTCTGCTGGCTACCTGGCAGCCTCACAGCTGTAAGCACACTTCTGCTTTCCAGTCACTTCAAAATGTTACAGTGAAGATAAAGAGCTTTTGAAATGGAAACCTTAGATCAGGAGGCAAAGAACTAATGAATATTGCATTAAAGTGCAAAAAATCGTCCCTTTGCAAACCATGGGGAGATGGCTTAAAGCATTTTGTTTGAACTCCAGAATCTCTTTCACTTAGACCATTTTCTAAGCAGGCAAGCTAAACTGTGGGTTTTAAACTTCAGAGTGAGATGAAGATGTATGGGTGTACAGTTACACAGCTGGGCATTGGAAAGGTCCTTCACTGAGGGAGGAAAACATGTTTGTTCTTTAGTTGTATTTATTTAATTTTAGCAACAAGCATAAATTTGTCTGAAAATTCAAAATCATGCCATATATAAGTGAGTTCCTGTTGTGCATGCTGTCAAGATAGAAAGTAAGCCAGTTACTTAGCTTGATCTTTGAAGCTAAATCAGTTTTCAGAGATGAACTTTTATGTGTTATCTTAGGTTTGTGCCCAGGGATTTTTTTTTCCTAGCAAGGTACCTCCTTAAGAGAAGATAATATAGTTTATGATTATTCACATCACCAGCACACTCTGGGGGAGAGATTTGTGTCCTCAGGTCTTTAAGCATTGTCCAGCCTTCTGTGTGAGTGAGAAGAATCACATTTGGGGGCTTCTGGCTTTTGCTGAATTCAAGATGTTAATTTGGTATCCTGGCATAACTGGAGTGTTCCTGTTTCATGCTGGTTGTTTTTATGAGGTTCCCATGGGCTGTTCCTCCTCTCAGCCCTTGCTGATGTCTTGCATTCTGTGGGATCTTGCAGGTGAGCTGCCACACAGGCTGGTCATCCATGTGAATTCATTCCTGGGCCTTGGGGGACACCACCAGGTGCTCCCACCCAATAGGATTTGCTTGAGGGCAACCCTGAGGCCCAAACAGCTCCCTGCAAACTCCCCTGGGGCGTGGGAGTTGGCACAGGGAGAGCAGCCTGGGTGATGCTGGCTCCAGAGAGAGCCACGAAGGAGCAAGGAGACTCTGTTGGTTCTGTGACAGTCTAGATGTGCTGCTGTCACATCCACAAAGGGTGTCTGGTAGCTGTGGCACTCTGAAATGCACTTACTTTCACAGGATCACACAAAATAGGTAGGGTTGGGGAGGATTTTGTCGTTGTTAAAGTTCTAGGTGAATTTTTAAGGATTTTCATACATCAGGCAGGTGGTGAGTTCTGTAAAGCATTGTGGCTGTGCTGTGCCACACAGGCTGGCTCTGATCCAACAGTAATTAGAAGAAGCAGCAGCAAGTTCTCCTGAGCACCCTTATTCCTGATGGTAAGAGAAATTCCTTCAGTGTACAGCTGTATTAAGGCAGAATTCAATGCACATCATTGTTTGGGAAGGAAAGAAACATTTGGTATTTTTTTTTCCATTTTAAAATCCCACATCTCCAGGCATTGTCTGCTTTACCCTGTGTGTGAGGCAAGGCTGCTTCTTGTTGGCTGATGCTGTAAGTATTGGTTTCACTCCTGCCTCTGTCATGGGACGGGCTCTTCTCTGGGATCTGACATTTGGCAGCAGTATTTCATTCCTTGATAATCAAAAAGTCAGTTAAAATGATGGAGATATTGATGCTCATTTCCTCATCACCTGTAGCTGCCTAATCCTGGAGTGACAGATCAGTGGTGGCCCAAATAATTTGAAGCTTCCTTGAAGGCTCTCAAAGCAGTGGATTAAACTTCTTTCCTTCCTTGTAATCCTGCAGCAGATGGAGGAAAGGGAAAGTCTGGTAAGGCAATATGGAACATATTTAATTACTGGTAGGTTATTCAACCCTGAATATAATTTCTTAAGACATTTTGGAGTTTTTTTGAAGTTAACTTGTCATTTGGGACAAAGGTGAGATGGGCCACCAGGCAGCCTCTAACAGAATCCCCAGTTTCTCAGCCAGAAGCTAAATGTAGTTGTTTGCTGGTGTCATCTTCTGGGAGACAGTACTTAGGTTGCTACCAGAGGATTTCTGCAGAGTGAAGCTTTGTCCTACCATCTCCTGTCTGTGTAGAGCACTGCAGGCTCCTGGAACTGGGAAATGAGGTTTTTCCTGAGCTCTCAGCACCAAGTAACTCTTCAGTGTCACTGAAGGTTTTACTGTACCACTGCTACAGGAGCAGACAGTGTTAAATAGTCTGCTGTGAGCACTGCTGAGCACAGGTGCTCCAAGCCCTTGAAGGGTAGCTATAAATGCACTTTTAGGAAGTGGAAATCAAGAGTGTGCTGGTCTGAAACCGTGTGAGATGCTGATAGCTTCCTAGGAGAGTGTGTTGTTCGACAGGCTCTGTTTCCTGGCCCTATCACACCTCTGTGGAAAATCATTAGCTGTGTCTGAATCTTCTCCCCAGGGCACTGGGCTTCCTGTTCCTGCAGGTGAATAGCAATGAGGCAGAATAGAGCCGAGGAAAGGCTTGCTGCCAGCTGTGGAGAATCCACACCTGGTGCAACAAGTGTAATCATTAGCTCGGCCTTTGAAAGTGACTGGAAATAATTATCAGGATATTAGGTGCTAAGAAACCTTCCAGGCTTCTTCTGGAGTGGTTGTGTGGCTGATTGTGGGTAAACCTTGAGAAGTTGTGTGCTCAATGATGCTGAACTCTTCTCTGCAAGTGTGAAAGCCAAACGAGGAAACTTGTAATTCTGAGAGTGACTTGATCTGGTTCTTTCTTTGCTGCTGTTGCCATTACTACTTTCTCTGCAGTTCAGATATTTTCCATGTGTATTCCTTGCCCTCTTATGGAAGGTGGAGTTGGGGAGACTGCAAAACACACAAGCTGTTCTTGCATAACTCTTGTTTGCAGTGAGCAAAATTAAGTGTTTTGGATGGGTGGTACTGCAGTCTCTTCAATATCCACATGGAGTTGCATTTGGCAGTAAAAATGTGCTGAAATGATGCTGCCCTAGCAGAGATACTGATGTTTTGTCCAATGAAGTAATGCTATATTTTAAGAAAAAACAGCAGTAAATCAAATTTTTGAAGTAGAAGTACAGCTATAGTGGCAGATGTGGTGATTGTAGCTTTTTTGATGTTGTCTTAGGAAAAGTAAGAAATGTGGGAAATGTGAGTGAATTTTTTATTGGGTTGCTGTCTGGCATCTCTGGTTACTTAAACTTTTTTAAAAATAAGGAGAACAGGTTAAAATTTTGGTTTTAGGTTTAAGTTTTGTTCATGGTTTCTCCTCTGTTAGTATGGAGGGAAAATTACTTCACTGTGTGATTACAGAAACAGTTGTGCTTGCTGTGTGAGCTGGTACAATTCCCAAGGCTCAGGTTGCATCCACTGAAGGAAAATTCTGGAATTAATGAGTATACTTGCTTGTTTTTTTAGGAAGAGCAACCTGTTAGTTTACTTTGGTAGGGAGATGGAAACTGAAGCTGTCTTCTGAAAATTGTGTTTGAACTGTGGAGAATTGGGAGAGGAGTTCTGTGTATGAGCCACATCTTGTTGGATTCCACCTTTTCTTGTCAGTTTGGGACAGGATCAGTTCTGATAACCAGATCTGAATTCTGGGCAATGCCCTGACTTGTAGGTCACAGATCTCACTGTGAGATTGGAGGTTTGTGTTAACTTTTGTGTATTTGGGGACAGTAATTTCTCTTGAAAGCAAAGTGGCTCCACTGCTTCAATCAATGCATTCAGTGAAGAAAAGTAAAAAGAGAAAAAATGTCTTTCTACTTTTTGATTGACATTGACTGGAGTAATTAATGAAAATAAATTTCTAACATTAAAGCTGACAGAAATGTAATCTGATGTCTTGTCAAGTTCAATGGCATTACTTTGCAAGAGACTGATTGACAGCTCTGGGGGAAAAAGCTGTAATTGTATTTATATGGAACCTACAGCATTTGGCTTTTAACTTCTCAAGCAAAAGTTATTGAAAATGTCCCTAGATGGTTCTACAATCCTTAATGTTGAAAGGTTTTTATATTTTTAAGACAAAATGTCAATATAAAAGATTTTGTTAACTTGGACATGCAGAAATGAGAAAATTTGTGGGTGCAGCTGAATGAATGAAGTTTAAATTCTTTAAGGTGCTCACCTTAGAGTGCAGCTATTGTGGCAGATCTCACCAAGTCCTTGTGAAATCTCAAAGCTTTGATAGATGGATCTCAAGAGGTAGAGCAGCAGAATTCAGATCCTCTGTTTTTGAGGTGACTATTGGTTTGATATTAGCAGCTGCTTCAAAGGGTAGAAAATGCTTCTAAAAGCTCCCCTTTAATTTCAGTGTGAGTCAATGGAGTGATTCCATTATTGTGTGCTGGCTGGGATTTAGGAAATGCTGGATTTGGGCTGGGCTCCTTCCCTGCTTTGTGACAACACAGACCTCAGGTGAAGCAATGAGAAGTTGTTTTGTGGTACTACACTGAAGAGTTTAATATAGACACTTCAGAGTATTTAAAATACAAATCAGTGTTTTATAAGGTCCACTTTGGTGTGTGTTTGTTCTCAACACAAATCCTTTGAAATGGTGTCATTTACTGTTAAATTCCATGATTTTTAAAATGAAGTTCTGGAAAATTCATAACTAACCTTTACTTGACAGAAGTAAGATGAAGCCTGCCCCTAGTCTGGATTCTATCCTTTAGATGAAATTCTAAAGCAATAGCAATGTCCCTCTTGCTGTAAAGTCATAGTTGCTTTGGCAAGGGGGAGTGATAATGTTGGTGGATGGGCCAAGAGTCCCCCTTTGCCAGACTGTAGCAGTCAAGGCTGTTCTGCTGCTCTTCCAGTCCCAACCCCAAAATAATTGACAGAACGGGATCCTGACTGGTGACTGGGTGCCTTGCAATCCCAATAATCCATTTTTTTAGCAGTTTCTAGTGTGTATGTAATATTTGAAGCCTCAAGTCAGAAGTAAAAAGCTCCTTTAGTAGTTGCTAAATACTTTTTTTATTGGCTGTTATGCTACTTTTCACTAGACATTTAGAAACCAGAGGAAGTTTGGAATGAGTTTTGTGTTTTTAATGCCTACCTGAAAGAAATTCTGTAAGTAATTAGAAGAAGCAGCACTGTGTGTTGGTGGGGAGAAGCTTTAGAACTTAGCATTTCCATATAATTGTTACTTCACTGATACCCTTTGAAGAATGAAAATGTTGTTACAATTCATGCAATACTTTTCCATTTGATTTGATATATATTTCTGATTGCAAAGTATGCTCTCTTATTTTGCATAGAAATAATAGTAAATCAATTTCTATTGCCTTCTATTGTGTATCATCCCTAAAAGTTTCAGCCATTTGAGCTTGTTTTATTGAGTGTATTTGCTTGTATTGAATGTGTTCCAGCTCTTCATTTCCCAGGGCATATAAAATTGGTGAAATTCCATGGGAAAGGATTGTTTTGAGCATGTAAACATAGTGTCAGGGGTTTTTAAAGCTTGAGAAGTGCAGGCACTTAAAAGCTGTGAGAGTTAAATGCATCTTTGTGTGCTCGTGCACATTTCTCAAGACAATGTGTTGTGGTGGGACATCACAAGATGGGTTTTGTTTTGTTTTTGGTTTTGTTTTTTTTTTTGAGATCAAGTTTCCCCCAAGTCTTTTATCCATCTAAAAGAAATCAACAAAAAAAGTTTGCAGTTATTTCCTGGATCATATGTATTTACCTCCTAGAAAAGTTATGCAATAAAGCAAGGCTTGGCTTGGCCAACATTGATGGAAGGTTCCAAAGGAAATGTCTGTGAATGGTTAGTGCTTTTGTTGAAGCTCTTGTTGCACTTGTTAAAAAGAGAAGTAGACCTGTGAACAAAGAAGATGAGCTTAAGTGAGGCTAAACATGGAGATTTATTTTCTAATTAATCAGATATTTATTATGAAATGTGTAATTTGCAAGTCTTCCTTGCAAGATAAACAGTAACTGTCACAGAAAACAGCATATTTAAGTGTATTCATCAGAACATTCCATTTTCCAACCTGCATCCTGTCCTTCAGCCAGCAACCAAACCTTAAGGTGATGTGCTAATTGGAAAATGTTTTGTCTTTTCCTTGCTCAGCTGCTGTGCAGTTTGGCTGAGCCCAGCCCACGTTTTTCCTGTGAGTTCTTTGTGCCTGGCTCTCCAGCCAAGCTCTGTCTCCTTCAGGCATCAGCGGATGTCCCGTGGGTGGCTACTGAGATTTCCACCGAAATTCCCAGTCCCAAATAGTGAGGGATCAGAAGGAAAGGATCTTTGTGGTCTCAAGGCTGGATCTGTGACCAAAAAGCAGAACAATTTAGCTCGTTGTGAGCTGAGGGGCTGCCAAATCACTGCAAGAACAGGGGTGGTATTTGATGGTGTAGGGATTGTTTGGGTGTGGAGGCAGAGGGCACAGGGGCTGTTGGGTCGTTAGCTTTGATTAGTGGGGAAAGGGATTTGCAGGAAAGGCAGTTTGTCTCCCAAAAAAATTGCTTTTGCTGAGAACCCTGTAAGAATTTACCATAAAAGTCAGTGTGCTGTGAAGTCCTCCTCCTTCCCACCATCCTGCTGCTACTTTCTTATTTATAGAGCCTTTCCCAAGAACCTTTTTGTAGTCTCGCTCTTGTGTGTGTAGAAATGCTGGCGAAGCAGCACAGGCTGCTTTTTACTTCTGTACCATCCTCAGTGAGAAAAGGAGCCCTTTTTTCATGTGGCTTTGAATAAGCTTTGGGAAAGTTTTGTCCTTGCTGGTGTCCTTTAAAATTTTTTTTTTTTCTGAGGGAGTGAACTTTGAAGTAATTAATTGGACCTTGAAAATCGAGTGATTATCTTCCAGATAGCATGTCTGAGATGTATGTCTGTGTTCAGAGAGCAATGCCTCAGATGCTTAACATTTTCAAATGCCACTGTAAGTAAACAATCCTTGGAAGTGTTTGCTGGAGATGTCACTGCCAAATTAAGGTAAAAATTGTAGAATCATAGAAGAGAAGCTCCTGAGGTACCATCAATATAATTTCTTCTGGAATATTTTCAGAGGGTTCAATAGGCTACATGGAGATTTTCTTTGTGGATTTAACAGGTAGAATAGCACAGAAAAAGTTTTTAAAAAAGCAAAATGCATAAATAGAGATGAATGGGATGATCACTGGAAGAGCCCAACACTGCTGGTTTAGCTTTTTCAAGTGACAAGGGTGGGGAAATGTAGTGACAGGTGGCAGAGTCCTGACATTTGCAGAAACTCCTGTCTTTTTGACCAGCAGCAAGTGCTGTTTGTCTCTGGAGTGGTTTGGGGACATTTCAAATCCATGTAAATAATTTCAGCAGGTATTTTTAGAACAGCCACAAGAATTGACGGCAGAACTTTTACCTGAAGATTTCCAGGTAACTCTCCAAGTTAAAAATAATTATTTAACACTTTTTTTGTTTGCTATTCTTTGACACCTTACTCATGAGTATTTTTGGCCATCTGACAGTTCAGGTTAAGTTCAGGTTAAAAACACCAAGGCTTGCAAAGCTCTCTTACTTCTCTGAGTTTTGTCATTTGTGTCTGTAATCCTCAACAGTGCCAGAAGCAAGTTTATAATATGCATCCTCAAGTACTTTGAACAGCATTTGAGCTCTTATTTACTGGAAGATAAGTGCTCCTTGAGTGTCTCCAAACTTGGACTGGATGGGGAGTACCAGATTTAACACTGCCTCATACTGACACTAATAATGTTGTTGAACTGTTGGGCATCAGCAGAGCTCAAATCCTTGCTTGTTCCCTTCCTGCTCACCCTACAGCACAGTAAATGTCAGGAATTATCCCCACATTATTTAAAATGCCAGTGCTAAAGGCAACTGCCTTTAAATGCCAGTTCTACTTAAACTTGCAGATATTGTCATTATGTTTAGGCTGGAAGGGGTTTTAATGAAACAATGACCTGTGGCTCCATGAAAGTTTAAATAAGTGATTTCCTTTGCTGGTAACAGAATCTCATTTACCCTCATGTGTGATTCCAAAGAAATATTAATGCTTGCAATACAAGGTTTAATACAAGTTTTGTACCTTTGAGGTGTCTATTTTAAACATGTGAAAATAATGATTTAGAATGGTGAAGTCAAGTCCTCAAGGTATTTTAGAATTTTCTTGCAAGATTGCCATTCTAACTTTTTAAAATAAAACTTTTTCTGAGGAAAAAAATAAGCTAAACCAAATCCTGATCAGACTTTTGTGGGAAGCAAGCCACTGGCTATGTTCAGTCATCTGTCTGGTGTCTTTGGTCTATCCAACAGCATGTTGCTGGAATATTTCCAGTTTCTGGGAATGTTGTGATCTTGTTCTAAGATGATGAAAAAACCACAGATGACTTATCTGTGTGTGCTACTTTTCCTCAGTGTGGATTGGGATGGCCAAAGAGGGCATGAACTCCTCTGCTGGATTGGGTGATTTCATGGCATGTGTGTGTTCAAATTGATGAGGAAGTGTTTTTAGGCAGGAAAGACAGGATATTTGTTTCCTTTGGGAATGTGAGATTCTGGTTAGGTCATAAAAGAATCCCACAGTTCTGAGGAGCAGTGGGAATGGAAGGGACACGTTCCTTTGGCCATAAGGACACTTCTGCAAGCTCTTGTTAGTTGGAGCAGCAGCATCAAAGTGCACGTGGAAAATGTTGGAATTTGTGCAATGTAATAACTGCAGTGCTTCTGCTTCACTCAGTAGTCAATTGCTTTTGGCAGAATAAAAGAACTCTTCTTTCATTAATGTTTTGGACTAAAATTGTTATTTTTTCAACAGCAAGCACTTTGAGGGGTTTTTCTATATACAGTCTAGGTGATGAGGTGGAAGAGGAAGGAAGAATTGGCACAAAATGTGGAGTGTTTTGGTGACTGTGTGCTGGCAGTGTAGATGTGTCCTGCATTTTACCTGACAAGCTTCTGTCTCCTGACTCTCAGATACTCTCAGGCCAATCTACATTTGAGTTTCAGTTTGTGTTCTCAGTTTCTAGGAACTTCATTCCCTCTGGACACAGACCAATCTTGACCTTTTAAGTGTAGCTATTTTCAGAAGTTAAATTTTCTTATTAGTTTTTCTTTCTTTCTGTTTCTTCCCTGGCCTACCTGGAATTTACAGACCATAATTTAGTTCCTTCCTGTTTTAGCAAAAGCAGCTCCAAAGAACATGGGCCATTGTTGTATGGGTGCAGTGTGAAATCCTTTGCTCTTGTACACAACTGTAATATTGGTAACACAAAGTTCTCATACATATCAGATTAATGAATCAATTCCATGATATCATAATTCTAGATGAGTCTGATGCCCAAAGGAAGGACTGGACAGGCTTGCAAATTTGGTGTCCAGTCATTGTGCTCAGAGGGATGAGATAAAAGTGTTCTCAAAATGTGGGAGGATGTGTGGGTTCTCTTGGGTTTGTTTTGCTTGTACCCATAGGTTCTCAGAGCAGCCACATCGCTCATAATGGGCCCTGGGTGTCATCAGCTCATTGCCCCAGAAGTGCCTTAAATGACATTTTGGAGAGGGACTGATGACAGCCCAGTGGTGTAGCAAGACCTGGGTTAAAAGCTGATCTAATGTACTTTTAAGCACAGAAGTTTATTTGGAGCCAAAGCCACGGTATTTGTGTCCAGAGGTTCCTGGGATTGGTGGAAAGTTAGGAGTTCCTGGTTTTCCTGTCATGAAGTGCTTCTTCCCTCAGTGCTCCTTGGTGAGCTGCTGTACCTGGGCAGGGTTCAGGGTCTTGCTGCCAGTGCCTGGCACTGCCCCACTGTCACCTCCTGTGAGGCTTTGCTTTCCTGAAGCTGATTTCCACACCAGGAATTTCTTCAGGAAAGGGAAACTCCAGAATCCCCTTACTGTGTGTAAAAATTCATGTGATTATGCACGCTTCAGCCCAGATGAATTTTCAACCCAGTTGTTTTAATGGCATGTCCTTAACAAGTTATAAATTGCCTGATACCTTCCAAAATGTTTGTTCCAGAGGGAAGGAGGCTTCTGAGTTGCAGAAATTGGGGATTACTTCCATGAGTGTCCTTCCTGGTGGTGTGTGTTGGTTTTCATTCTGTGATTGCTTCATTCTGAGAAATGGCAGTCTTCTGAGCCACACACAGCTCTGTCCTTGAGCTGAAATATAGTGTAATTTCCAGAGTGTCTGCTGTGCTCACAGAGCCTGACACCAGAAAAAGAAGTTTGCATCCACAGACCTTAATATTTGGCTTTCACATCAGTTACATGACACGTCATGTGAATGGCTTTATGCACTGAAATTTGTTCTGCTCCTTGATGCTGACTGCTTAAAAGATGATTTTGTGACATTATCTAAGTCACTTATCCTTGTTGTGCATTCTCTTGCTGAAATGACATCAAGGTCTGAGGGACAACTTTTGAAAAGGCTGGAAGAAGGATTTATGTCGATAATCTGGGCTACAGCTGTCCTATCTACCTTTCTATCTGCTTCCCAATGATTAAATTGACAGGCAGCAGTCAGCCAGCTGTTTTGGCCAGCTAATGAACATGGTACAAGTAGCAAAAGCTGAACTGTTTGTTCAAAAACTTCAATTTCACGTAACCTCAGCATGAAACTCGCTGTTGCCATCTCTAAGGTTGAGTGCACCATTGATTTCACGTGCTTCCGGCAGTGAGTGATCATCAGAGATTAATTTAAGAAATATTTTTGAAATGCGACTGAGTAAAGTACTGCCAAAGGCAGTTCTGTTATTTTGTGGCACTTTCTGATTTCTGCTTAATTAGAAATACTGAACTGCTCTAGTGTATGAGCAGAGAACTCTTCATCAGGCAGGTTTTTGTCCCTGACATCTCTGTTGCACTTAGTGCTATTGCCTCTGTGATATAAGGAAAATTGGTGTGAGAAATGAACTGGGTTTCAGAATTTTCCAGTTTCTACTGTCTGATACATGCTGGTCCCTTAGGTACATAATACTTAGTTACATAATAGGTACATAAGTCACATTCCTTATAGCACAAGAAATTAGTGTATTAACCATTAATCTAGAATTGTAGTTGAGACATTAATTGCCAGCTATGAAGACTATTGGATACCTCTTTTAAGTACATTAAATATTGTCCTGTTTTGGCAGGAAAGGTATCTTTCCTTTGGACTGTACACAGCTACTACAGCTGCAAGGACAGTGGAAAATGACAATTTTGAAATGTGCTTTATGTTCTTTCACTTTTGTAGCTCAGGCAAAGCTTTCTTACTTGCAGTGGAAAGTATCTGTCAATGACAGGATTCTTAAAATTCCCTGTTTGATTAAAGACATTGTGATTTCAGATCAATATTTGTAAAAATAAGTCTTAGGCGTGGAGTTGCCTCGAGATCAAGAAATATGAGCTCAGAGTTGGTTTGCGAGGAGCTGACTTGAGTGATTGTTTATTTCTGTGAAAATTGCTTTTTATATCCCATAGACACAATTAAAGCTGCATTTATTGGAATGAACAGCCTCGCTGCCATACAGGTGAAAGACAGATTATAGAGACATATGTGATACTGTAGTGAAGCCCCCGAGAATGAATGATCTAATCAGGATGAAATCAAATTGTCTGGGTGCTGAAATGAGAAGACTCAGGTTTGCTTTTATCCCTCCAGCTAGCTGGGAATACTCAGGGCTGCATTTTGCAAGGGGAGATTTTGCTATCATTTGGAGATCATTATAGCAGCAACAAAGAGAACGCAAGCTAGCTCCAATTTATTTTGGCCCACTTAGTCCAGCATTTGATGTATCTGATACATTGTTTACACTGTGAAGTTTAAATATTTTATCTGTTACATTTAAATGAAAATAAACAGCCTAAAAGGAGGGAAAAGGCGTGCTAAGTAAATACTTGGGGGAAAATATTCCTCTGTTCTTACAGCACTTTAATAAGGAAGGGAAAATAATGCCTGTAATGCATTCTTGTGATGTTTCTTTTATACTTGTTAGCTCCTCTGAAGAGCAAGTTAACACAGTGCCTAATTCTAGAATTCTGCACTCATGGATCAGGGGAATACAGGATTTTCCATGCTCTCAAATGGATTTAGACTGTAGCTGTGACAATCCTGTAGCTCATGTTTGGGCCTTTAGAAATGTAGGTGCCACTCAGGTCTGGGAGCCTCGGCAGGTCAGGGCCTCGCTCTGCCTTTGCTCTGGCAGGAGGGCAGAGATCTTCTTTATTGCATGGCTTCAACATGGAATTCCTGCTTCTCAGCCTCCTCTGGGTGCTGCCAGCAGCTGGCCAAGCTCTGGGACCTCCTTGTGGCCTGTTCAGCTTCTGTCCCCAGGCACGGCCATCGGGCACCCAGGGCCAGCCCTGCTGGCTGGGCAGCTTCTGCTGTGAGCCAGGACAGAGGAGTGTTAGCTGCTGGCTCTTAACTCTGGAGGAACATTTAATGGCTTGCACTGTAGGAATATAAAGAGAACTCTTGGAGAACCTGGATACCTGTACTTTTCACAGCTATGAGAGCTGTAACTTTCAAACAAAGTTCCTTTCTTTCAAGATACTGAATTACAAAACAGAGCCATCCCAGCCTAGTGTCAATGCAACATATTAGCAAAAACTTAAGCATTCAAAGACATTCAGAACTGTCATACTGAGAATTCTCATCTAACTTAAAGTGTTCGTGTATTAACCCTTAGTTCTTATCATTTTCCGTTTAAATTGTGAATGTACAAAACCAAGCACTTAAAAGGCAAAATGAAGTCTGGATTCTGAGGTTATATGGATGTAGGACTGCAACTTAATATTTTGAGATAAAATGTTACTATTTTTGGAGTCCCTTCACTTTCCCAGAAGCAGAAGTTATTTAGTAAGCTATGAAACCATCAGATTTATAAGACTGTCCAAATCCAACTCCCATTTTTTAAATATGCTGTTTGTCCAGCTAGAAAGGCTTTAGACTCTATTGGGAATACTGGCAGTGGCTTCAGTGCCAGGCAGGCATGGGCTGAGGTTTGCCTGGGTATTTCACACATGGCCTAAAACCCTTTGGGGTTTTATCCTGCTTGCCATAGAGGCCTGTTGGGTTTATTGCTGACAGGTTCTGTCTGGTGGGGTCTTTCATACCAGGCTTCTGGAAAATAACCTGTGTTTTTCACAGCAAATTTCATAAATGTGAAAATAAACTTTGTACTGAGTAGCCCTGTTGTCTCTAGAACTGTCTGGACATTTTTCTGAGGAAAAAATGGGATAATCAGAAGACACATTCTTCTTAATCTTGGAAATAAATGGCTGATTGCAGTCATGGGTTTTGCCACCAAAACTTCTAAATACCTGTGGCCTCACACATGTGAAAATACTTGGAGCCAAACCCCTATAAGTCACACCAAATTCTCTCCTCAGTGCATCTGGCTTGCTTTTTTATTTAAGACCTCAACATCAGCCATAATAGAGAATGAAGTGTGTATGTTTTCAAATTATTGGATGGATAATTTCTTCAATGACCATTAATGAGCAAAGTGTACTTAACATCTGAGTTTCAGGCTGTGTTGGATGTGTAGAGCCTCTGTGATGGACAAGTTCTCCCCATTCATGTGAGGACACTGCTGGGGTTTCAGTTCAAAGTCTTGCATGTTCAGGTCTCATTTTCAAGACTCTCCAGCAATATCACTTGAATTCAAGATTTCTGTTCACTTCAAGTTATAGAAATCATTCTGCTGGAGTGCTTAGGTTTGAAAAGGCAGTGAAGGCAAATTCACCCTGGTTCTGTGAGCTTGAGAGAAGAGGGAAGGGTGTGTTCCTGCCACCTGGGCAGATGAGCACCTGCAATGAGTTAGAATAAAACTTTATAATATCAAGTTCCAAACTCCTACTGAGGGATTTCTGCTGTCATAGACCTTTCATGGTGCAGCTCTGGCAACATAGTGGCTGTTCAGTCTTTGAGTTACTCAGAAGACTTAAACTGGTTTTTGTTGAGCCTGAACTAATCAGCATCTGTGAGAGACACCACGTGCTTGCCTGGGCTGAGTACAGCACTGAGAGAAACGAGCAGGTTTCCCTCTCAGAAATTCAGGGGAACTCTCTGGAGGCTCTGCAGGCATCCCCTCAGCACTGACCTTACAAGGAACACTGGGAAGATGAAAGACCCTTTTTTGCTCCTTGCTCCTAAAGCTTAGCAGACAAATTCAGTGCAAATTCACGTTACACTCTGGAAGACCTTGAATGAGTCACTGCAGAATTCTTTGGCTGATGGCATTACATAAGGATGGAACTTGGAATGGGGTTTCATCTGACCATTGCCCAATTTCATGCAAATATAGAAGTTTTTTGATTTAACACTTGTTTCTTTTTATCTGACACTCTTGTAAAATATTTATCTGCAGGTACTTCAGTTTCCTTTTGTATGCTTAGTGACTGATTCCAGTGATAATGCAACACTAGAGCAGAATTGCTTCTTGGTTGACTCTCTTCCCACCTGCACTTTATGGCTTAAATAATAATAATTAAAATGCCTGAGCATTTATTTTTATTGTCTTGTATATTCATTGTATAGTATTCTCTGAGGAACAGCTTGTAGCTCAACACAAGATCTGGGAAGTTTCCATCTTTTGGAGGGCTGTAGGATCTGACTTTACATTAGAGGCAGTACTGGAATACAATGCAGGCTGAGAAATTATATGGAGTGATAAAAAGATGAGTGCTAATACACCTGATGGTGTTTGACAGGGTGTGTTATTTTTATGCCTGGAGAGAGGAGGAAAGTAAAGACAACATCATAAATGGGCTGCACTAAGTAAAGGACAGCAGAGTGAGTAAATGATGTCTGTGATATCAATGCACATCTTGAACTTGTTTATTTATAGCTTGCATGTGTCATATGTTTGGAAATAGAAGAGCTATTTGGTCACAGCCCTGCACATGCTTGGCAAGGTGCAATAACTTAGTGCTTTTATTTTTAAATATTTTTTTTAGTATTTATTACTTCTAGTACTTTGTAACAGTTTATTAATTTGGCTCTTCTAAGGTGAGTGTATTTCTCTCAAGACTGACAGTCACATACTGTTTCTAAATCATACAAACGCAAAGCCATCATTCCTAATATTCTGGCCTAAACTTGAGATGTGTGTTAGCTTTGGCAAAATGATAAATTCTGGGCTGAGTCCAAGGGCTTGAGATTTTACCATATCTGGATGTCCCCTTGCCTGTGTTTGTTCTCCTTTGGCTTTGATCTCTCACCAGCTCACTGCAGCAAGGCTGAGGGAAAAGGGCAATCCGAGTGCCAGACATGGAGTGCTCTCAGTCAGGGCTCTCTGAACGAGCAAGTGCAGCTGTTCACCTCAGAAGTTTTGATTCCCAGAATTTGCCTCCTTCATTTGGAGAACAAGGAGAGAGTGGTTCAATGGCTGTGCAGCTGATTAGAAGTAACTGGGGCTACCCAAACTCAGAGTGGAGACAGCTCTCAGTTGCCAAGCGAGTTAAAACAGATTGTTCGCTGGCACTCTGCTGGTTTGATTAATGACCCAAATCAGCCGGCTTGGAGTGTATCACTGCCAGAGTCTGTTAAACAATGAAAACAGGAAACTTGTGTCTCTTGAATCTCTGTGCTACCGTGGTGTCACCAGACATAACAGAGTGGAGGAGGAGGATATTTAGGAACTGATTATGCCCCAGCCACACCCGAGCTATGGATGGCGCTGGGATGTGGGAGCTGGCAGCGGCCTCTGAGGAACCACCTGCTTCCTTGAGATTGCAGGGAGACATCCCAGCTTTTGCTCTCTGCCCCAGCATATGTTTCCTGCCCTTGGGTTTGTGCCTGTGAAGAGAGCGTGGCTGGAGGAAAAGGAATTTCAGAGGTGCCCTTGGAGTGTGTGGAGCTGTGTATCAAATGTGCAGGGGCAGCTGGGCTCCCTTCTCCTGCTGTGCCCACAGGGAGGGAGAAGGGGAGTAGAGCACAACACAGAATGTGCCTTAGATGGTGTGGCAGATACTGGGAGCAAGGGGCAAAGAGGAGGGGGAAGTCAAGTTTGATGGGGAGTACTCATTATAATTTTTGTTGTGACTGTACTAGGAAAAATTGCACCAGCTCTTTTGCAGGCAAACTTCTTGTGAAGCATCGCAATCTTCCCAGGAAAGCTGAGGGGATTTGCCTTCTCCCACGGTTGCTTCACAACAGAACACATTCAGTACTAGCTAAAAACTTTCACCACGGGATTGTAAGTGGCTGAGAGTGAAGCTGTTGATGTCCACATGGGAGTGGTTTTCACAGAGAGCTTTTGGAAGGGTGGTGGGGCAGAAATGAGTGTGGGAAATAAATTTTCTCATCCCTGTGGCTCAGCACTGGCCTGGTGACTTAGGCTGTTTGCTTCCAGATTTATTTGAAGTTGCTGTGAGTAGCAGGCAGAGGATACTGTAGGTATGAGTGGCTCCTTTTTTATCTCCTGTGATACCACTTTCATCTGTGTTAAATATTATCACCAGCTTCTATAAAATACTTTGTATTAAAGTGCACTACTAAAAGCAACAGTGATGATTAAGTAATTTCCAAGGTTATTACAAGTGCAAACCTGAGAAAGTTTAAAATTTTTTTATGTCAAATAAACAAACACACAGAATTTATAAATTATCCTTATAGAAATATCTGAAAGTAAGACAAATACAAACAAGTCTGCTTGCTGATAAGCCAGGACCAATGAATTAATGAAAGAACTGGTCAGCCTGTTAGTTTAAGTACCTTGAGCAATTTCTTTTCCCAGAGAATTTTTTTTGTGAAACCAATTCCCTGACAGAACTGACCAGCATTTGTCTTTCTGTGCACAGTAGTAGCAAGCAAGGTAGAAAAGTTATTTTTCTTGGTACTAAGTTGCAACATAACCAGGTGAAAAAGTTTTAGTTCTAGGCTTTTAAGCAAAATATCCCTCTATTTTAAGTTTTAAATAAACATTTTCATTTAAGCTTTAATAGTCTTGTTGTTTGGGTTTTTTATTTGAATAAGTGGGTAGTTTGGGCCCATATTTTGCTTGGATACATGTGGCTTAAATGAATGAATGCTTTCTGGTATTCATGTTGGATTCAAGAGTAGCCAGGCAATGAAGCAAATTGTTGTACAGGATCAGGTGGAGAAGACTTCCCCATTCACCATTCTGAACACACATTCTCACAATTCTCCTGGTAGATGTTTTACAGCTGTGTAAATACTCAAATTATGTGCTGCTGCTTATCTTGCTTGCTTGCTCCATTTTTAAAACCATAATACTGGTCTTAATTCTGTGTGTAATGTCTTCCTACCAACTCAAACAACTCCTTCCCCTGGGTTTATGTTTCTAATTGCAGCTTTAGATCAACTCTCTTCAATGTTACATTTCTTTCCTTTTGATCTTGATGCCTACTTCAAACATGTTGTAATTAAATATGCATCTGCCACATCCTAGGCATTTGGTTTGGAGAACTGTTCTAAAGATGAAATTGCTCTCTGTTCTTACCTCAGTGAGCCAGGAAGGTCTAAAGAAAAGCTTGTGAGCCACTGATTTTGTTTATACTGTTATTTGAGGTGTTGTAATAAATTTGAGTCTGCTAGTTTTAGTTTTGTTGTTTTAAGTGCTATGAACTTGTATCAGACTACAAGAGAAGTTGTCAAAGCACTTAAATAACTTGTAAATCTAGCAAACAGCTTATTAATGGATGTGGTTGTGGGAAGATGTAAAAAAAAATGCAGAATTGTGGGATGTACCTAATTCTGTGCTGCTGTGCCCTGTTTCTTCATGATGCACCAGCATCTGACTGTAAGGTCTTCATCCCAGTAATGATGGGTCTGGTTGTGTTCAGCTGGGAGCTGGATGTCCTGCTCCAAGCTGTGCCTGACTCCTTGCTCAGGAGTGCAAGAAGTAATGGGAACTATCACTACTTTTTCCCTGATAAAATACCTGAATAAAGCACTTGATGTGTTCTGCTGGAGGTGGAGATTCACAGATGCACATGAATAAGGTACTATGAAAATGCATTTATATGCCCTACATGCTTCAAGTCTGTTCTGGGAAGTGATGTTTCTTTCACAGCTCTACTGAGAGACCTCTCCACCTTGAGTGCAATGGTGTCTGCAGGATTTCTGTGCAAACATGGCAGAAAGGCTGAGGTTTAAAACTGTCTGGGAAAAAAAGCAATACTTTTAGAGTGTTAGAGATTACCTGAGACCTCATTCTGGATTCTTCATTCTTTCTCTGCCAGTAGGAGCTTTAAATTCCAGTGTCTAATCTTGAGAAAGAACATGTCAAAACATCCTTTCAGCCTTACCTGCCTTGTCTTTTCCTGAGATGTTTGGTAATGATTTAGCCATTATGGTTTGACTTTCCTGGTGGACTGATTTGTGTGAAAGGCTGGATAAGATGTTAGAGGGCATTTATAGGTGGGAATGTGCTTTTTGGTGGTTCATATGGAACATGGTCTCTGCTACTGAACTTATTTGGCCTTAAAGCAAAACAGAAAGGTACCTCAGATCCTCCCTTCCCATCCCCTCAAGTACTTCACTGAATGTCACTCATCAAATTCCAAAAAAGGGTGAGTGTTTTTCTAGTCCTTTAGTATAACCCACTGAAATACCACAACAAAAATACTTTCTTCTGAAACTGGATGGCTTTTCCAGGAACCTCGCTTTAATTTAGTGATTTCTTCACATTAGCAATTGGAATACTGTAATGTGAGAAAGTGAAATTCCACTTAATCAGGTTAATAGTGTTAAAACTATAGCCTTTCTAAAGGGCTAGTGAATGGAAGAGCACATGGGAAAACTTATATTAAAAGCAGCTTGTTGCATTGCATGAAAACTCTGTGTGGATGCTTTTCTTCACCATTAAAGTGGCCTAATTTCATTGAGTTCACTTCCAGACTTAAGTAACGAAATCATATTAAAGTCACTTTCATACTGAATGAAGGCATCCCCATAGAATTTAGCTAATCTTCTTTAAATCCTATGTTAAACTAATGGCAGTTGACTTTCCTGAGCATCCCTAAAAGTCATGTCCTGAGGGCTGGAGACCTTGTCTGAGAGCTTCTCTCAGCTTTAGTGACACTTTTATTTCAGATAAATGTGGCAGTCAGGCCCCTCTGTATAGTGTAACAAAAATGCAAATATGTAATTAATTCCTACCCTGTAGACATGCTTGCTATATCCTAATATGGTTTGATACAGAGTTAATGAAGCTCTAAAGAAATGTTTTTCAAGTAGGATGTTATAATTTGTTTCATCATTATGCATATTGACTATTGCAGCCTTTTGAAATAAAGACACGTGAAGTATTTCAAGTGCACTTTGCATTTCTGTTACAGGTGAGACAGTCCCTGTTACTGGTTAGAATGTCAAAATTGGGATTGGTTGCACTAAAGTAGCTGCAGCCTCTTCTATGATTGATTTATAGGTTTTTAAAGGTAATAAACATGTTATAGGACCCAAGAGGCTCCTTGTGGACATCATTGAATAAATGCACTCATAAATGTCTTCTGCTGGGAGAAGACAGTGTGTGTTTGTCATAGTCACATAGTTACATGAGCCAAAGTGAGAAGATTTTCTAAGTATTGGTACTGTTGTCCCAGAAATTTTTTGCAGAGGACAAGCACAGGTTTGTTTCAGAAGTCATGTGCAAGTGTTCAACTTCTTCTTTTAGTGTTTTTCCTGAAGTCTGGAGCTGGAGCTCATCAAAGACTTGCATTGACCTCGCTGGTATTTTTGAAGCAGAACTCAACCCTCAAGAAACATCCTTATGCTTTGATATATTCCTTTCAGCAGACTCCAGAAAGAAATAGCTTGTGAATATCTTGGCAGATAAAAATGCTAGAAGTATATAGAATGAAGCCTCCAAGAAATCCTGCTCTGACTGAGCTGGCATTCAGTTTGGCAAGCAGGAATCCAAGGATTCACATATTCCGTGTGCCCTGATCCCAATGTTTCCGACAGCAGCTGTAGTTGATCTGCTTTTTTGGGTTTTCATCATCGTGTCACAGGTCCCCTCTTTAAGACTGTGCTGCAAATAGTCATCAGAGGAAGGATGCTGAATTCCCAGATTTGGAATATTTACAGGAATCTTGGCTCTGATTCAGCAGGCTGGGCTTGGGGCTGTGTGTGGAAGTCAGTGTTTGTGAGGCATCGATTGAATTAGGGCATGAGCTACTGGTGCTTCAAGAGCTCAGTGTAGTTCTGTTAACTTGCTGAGTGTCCAGGGTAAACACCAGCATAAGATTTGGTGAATTTGGGCCCTAATTTACTATTTAGGTTGATTTGTGAGATGTTTTCAAAAGTGAGAGACTGTCCTGGAGATTAGTCCGTGGCTGCTGTGTGCCGCGGGGTTTGGCCGGTTTAGCGGCAGTCATGGCACTTCATCTCTGATCTGAGAGGAGCGTTTAAAGCCTGTTAATATGTGCTAATTGTAACCATCAGCAATCACAGCCACATCCATAGGTGACATGATGGCCTTGAAATCCTGAAATGGGTCAAGAGCTGTGTCACATAAAATTATTGCCTTTGGAAATGCAGAGCTGTCTGGGAGATATTTACCAGGCAAGTGGGACAGAATCAGCATCTCCTCCTGACTCAATCACCTCAATCACTGTGCACCTGCTTATGGGCTGGAAAAGTCTTTTCTTTTTTTAACAGGGTGGTTACCTTGACTGGACAGCACAGCCCTGTCTGGCAGCTACTTCTGCTGACAGTCTTGACATCTCTTTGAAGAGAATCCTCTGTGTCTTGTCATGATGGGGATCCTCCTCCCTGCATTGTCCCATCTGTTCATCACACTCACCCACAGATCCTGAATTTTTGTTTGCTTGTAAAAAAATTGTCCCAGTGTTGTCAGTGGAGAGCTCACATGTTTTATTGCCTTTCTTGGAGTTAGTCAGTTGTATCCTGATGTGGATGATGGGACAACAGAGACTCTTCAGGTTTGAATGAACCTCCCATTTCTCCAGATTCTGTTTCCTGTGTGTTTGTGCTTGTTGTGTTTGAAATATTTGTTCTTTCCCTGGGTTGTTAATGGTGCCACTGGCAAGATTGGATGCCAGGGTTTAACTCCTTGCCATTAGTGTAAACGTGCACAATACTGGTATTTTGACTTTTAGGGAGGTTGCGTTTCCCAATAAAATAATGAAGGGGAAGAATGTTTAGCAAGTGATTCATCCTTTGCTAAGATGATTATGTACCTTCTCTTCTTCAAACTCTTTATCTGTTGTGAATGATTGTCATGCATCCCTCTTGATGAAAGAGGAACCTTCCTAAAATGAAAGGTGTAGAGCTAAAATTGTGCATCTTTAGAAGTGCACTCTGCCAGGGTAGAGAGGTTTGGTCTTGTGGGTCAGTGCCCAAGGCAGCTGAACAGACAGCCCTGTTTTCATTTCAGCTGCAGAGGTATTTGCCTTACCTTGGCCAATTCACTTTATTTGTGGCCTTTTTCTGAGGAGGGGGTTAAAAGTAACACTTTCTTTTTCCTTCTCTAATTCTTGCTTTGATTTGTAAATCAAATCAAAGGGTAGGGGCTGCTCTGTATCCCACAAAAATCAGCACCTGCTACATCTGTCTCATGAAACAGAGATAGCACAAGGATCCTTGACTCTGTTTTTCTCACCTTATATTGATGAAGCCCCGATAAACATTGCCATGCCAGCTTAAAGATATTTTGTTTTGTTTTTCTTGGTACAGCTCACTTTGTTTTTCTGAGTTGACAAAGCTAATCTATAATTAGTTACAATAAATTTGTCAATAATAAGCATATTTCTTGACAAGTTGTTGCGGCAAAGTTTATTAAATGCAGTCTTACTTCATTCTAGTGCCTACACAGAGCTGAGATCAATTAAGCTGTGTCGTGGGCAAAGCCTTATTATTATAACATACAATCCTGAAGCTAGTCTTGCCTTTCAAATTGCACTGCCATGCTGAGCGACAAATAATGCAGTACTTCACTCCAGCTGAGGTGTTTACCCAGCCATCTTCCCTTCTCCATGAGAAACTTTTTAAGGTGGATGTGCTTTGCAGTCTGCCATGAGAGTTGACACAAGCAGAAGGCATCCTGTGGTGTGAAATGTGGAGTTAGAGGGTTCCCCCCTGGAGCATCATGCTGGCAGCACGCTCTGCCCTCTCTGCCACACTGCAGTCCAGCTTGCTGACCTTTGCTGGTGCACAGACAGGAGTTTAATCTCATCTAGACTGGTCCCAGCTGGTTGCATCTCTAAATAGTTGCTTAGTGCTCAGCTGGAAATAGTTCAGAAAGGAAAAGTTGTTTTTTCCTGGTTCACTGGGACATGGCACTTGCTGAGACACCAGCCAGATTGTGGGCTGGGAGCTTTTGGGAACAAGACCCTTGGGTCAGGCCAGCCTGTGCTGCTCCAGTGCACTCCCCAGGCAGCTTTTCCTAGCTGTAGCCCAAGGATGGCTGTGGAGAGCTGAGATGCAGGCTCTGCATGCAAGCCTTGGAGGCGACTCAGAAACACAGCGGGAGCGCACAGATGGTGATTGTGCTGGGAGCAGGCGTGGATGTGGCTGGGGGGTCAGTGGAATGTGACACAGGACTCCAGATAGAGGCAAACAATCTCATGCTTCACTTGGAGCCTTCGAACATTTTATTGAACAGTAGCCCTGTGGGATGGGAAAGTGCCACAGTTTGCTCTCCCGTACTGCAGAGTGAAGGTGGAGTAATTCCGTGAGTGTCCTTTGAGTTGTTCCATGTCTGTGTGGGTGATGCAGACAAACTTCCTCCTGGTTTTGAGGTAATTTAAATAATTTGGTTCTCCTTTGTTTCTTTTGTCCAAAGCAAAGAGGGAAGAGGATTGGAAGCTGTTAATTCTTTTGCTGGGGGAGAGCATAAGCAATTTTTCATGGGGTTTCAGTGCTTTCTGGCTAAAATTTCTGATGGAAAATTCAATATGCTCTAAGCAGGTCTAGTGCTGGAAAGAAATTAAAATGCTATTCCAAGGCAGAAGTGTTGGTATTAGGCAACGTTATTGTTCCTCACCTTACAAAAGCCTTTGGAGTGAGTTAGTGAATTTTCTGCTGTGCTGATTTACTGCATTTAGCTCACCAGAGCAATCCTGTGCTCTGGTTTCTAAAACTGGGCTTCACTGACATCCCTTGGAGTTCCTCTCTGTGCTGCACAATTAACTCAGCCATATGCAAGGCCATGCTTTGGCTGGGAGTATTTTCTTTTCAAGAAAGACCTGATAAGATCTAATTTCTTTTATCAAGTCACAAAACACTATCTGTTTATTCATTAAAAACTGAGCAGAAAAGATTGAGGCTGAAGCCTTGGCTATGTGACAAAACATCCCTTAGAGTGAAGGCAGTGCCTGGAGCATCTGCCAGTTTTTTGGGAAGAACTGGAGTCCTGATTGCCCAGGGCTGTTGGTGAGTCTCTGGAAGCCCCTGGCTTTCAGAGGGGCTGGGCTAACCCAGTTTGAAGGAAGCAAATCCCTGGCCTGGTGACTGGGTGGAAATGCTGTGAGTTGTGTTGCAGTTACCTCTTCAGTGCATCTTCAGTTTCTGCCCCCCAAGATGGCATTTTCTTCTCTGACTCTACCTCTCTCTGTGTGGCAATGCCATCTGCCCTAACCCAGTTTGCCTAATAGAAATAGGCAGAATTCTTTCTTTAATCTTCTTAGAATGTACACTTTTAAGTGGCTGAATAATTTCTGTGGCTTAGACAGGGTTTTTGCATGGTAACCACCCAAAGTCTGACAATTCCTGTGCCCAGTGTACAGACCCCATGAGATACAGACCATGGTGCTGAGTTCTCCTCGAGTGGGAGTCTCAAAGTGATGATTTCAATATTGCACCAGCCTTGAAAAATATTTATTTGGACCATTTAGCTTCAAAGTTGAATAGAGCACGTGTGAGTGCAATGCATTTATGCAGTAGCTTTGCTTTGAGACGGTGATTAATGCAAAATTTGTAGAAGGAAAATGATTTCTTCCAGTGGCTTGACTGTAATAACTGAGAAGAATAAATGTCCTAATTTAATATTTATGTAGGTGTCTCAGTAATAGGCATCCTACATCCTAATTATGTAAGAAAGAAAAGTGTTGGTGCTGACATGAGCTCATATATACTTGTAGGATAAGAAGCACAGATAGATTAGCTGTCCCTTATTTTACCATCTTTCATTAAAACATCTTGAAATGAATTAAACCTGGTTTGTGATGCATTAAATTACAGTTGTTTCATGTTTTGTTAAATAAGAATTGGGCATTGTTCTCAGCATTTCTCAGATAGCTCACAGATTGCACTGCCTTTCTTTACCCCTTCAAGATATTATTAGAGAAAATACTTATTCATCAGGGATTTGTACCTGAACACTGATACCTTTGGAGTTTTGCTTTATATTTGATTTATTTCTTCTATTTTCCTTAATTCTGTAATATTTTTAATAGCCAGAAAAGAACTCCATCCTGTATTTATGGATAAACCAGAAAATAATTACCTATTTTCTATTGCTTAGTTTTGTTATGCTGAATTTAGGAAACATTAGACCTTTTCATTTGTGGGAAAACTTGAGAGAGAGGAATGTTACCAATTTCAGTGCTGTCCAGTCAATTGGAAGGAGTGAGCATCTCTAGAATTAAAGTTTTAGGTGTAACTGGGAATGAATTCTTAAGTCCTTCTGAACCAGAAGTATTCTTAAATTTCATTCATTGTGGCCATTTGTTTTAATAAGAAATTTTCCAAGGCACACATTGCTGTTTTCTAGGGAGTGCAAGCTTTTTAAATGTCCTTTGTGCCTTTGAAACCTCTTCTAAAGTTTTTATGAAGCATAAAACAGAGGGAACAGAATTAATTAGTGCAGTCTCTTATCATTCAGTAGCAAAGAGGAACTGTTAAATGCTTTTAGAGCACTACATTATAATAGAAAATTATTGTTATTCTTTAATACCGAGCTGACAAATCAGAGAATTCAAGGACTAATTATGAAGGATGGAAAACAAACACAGTTTACAAAAGCTTTGTTTGTGGCACAAGTTTGCCTGTCAAAGCAGACAGGAGAAAGCAACTGAATTACACAGAATCTTTTGTGCTCTTAGTCACCTTTTTTTTTGGCTGGAAATTGATGCTTCTTTGTGATTTAGACAATTCCTCTAAATCTCAGCTGCTCTAAAAAATTGTCTTCCTTTTAAGCAGTGCTTTGTAAATTAAAGTCCACCCAGAGATGCAGAGCAGCTGAAGGGTTTTGCTGCTGTTAATGAAAATAAGCAGAAATTTTAATCAGGGGAGACAATCTCTACCTGAATAAGAGCTGGTGCTTTGACTGTTGTGTTTTCCGAGCCTGTGATGTCCTGATTCAGAAATACTTTCCCATGTTGGGGTGTAGACAGAAGTTAAAATCTGTTTCATGTTCCTGGGTATGGAATGGAATGAATGGAAGAGAATTTGATTGGACAGGTCCAGGTAGTAAAGCCAAGCCCATGTCACATGGAATAGCTCTAAAGCATCTGTTTTGCTCATGGCTAAATTACAATTTTAAAAGAACAAGCTAATCTCTCATGGTGTTCTTTAGCAGTAACAGTAGCAGTTGCTTTCCAAGCCATGTCCATCTGTTGATTCTGGAGGAGCTTTCAGGGAGGTAAGAAATGATCAAATGTTGCTCTGTAGCTTGAATTCTGATACTGCCCCAGCCTTTGTCAGTGCTGAGAAACTCCTGAATGTGCTCTAAATGCCCTCTTCTTCTGTCAATGCTTTTAGCACTCCTAGACTGCAAGGTTAATGCTTTGGGTTGGATGAGAATAGAGAGGAATGAGAATAAAACCAAACTGGATAATGTAGGTGCAACAGGGGAAAATCCAGGCTCTATTCCAGTCAGTAGCAAAATTTCCATGAACTTTGGTGCTTTTTGTTCACAGTGCTTCATGTGCACCTTGATATAACAAAACTTGGGGCTGGGACTGGAGTGTTTGCATTTTGTATAGGATGTGACTAAGTGGAGTTTTTCAGTTTAAAACCAGGGTGGAAATACACAATAAAGGTAATATTACATATAAAGGGCAATATTTTTTCCTAGTGAAAGGAAGCTTGAGCAGCTGTTCTCATGTGGTTCAGATGCCCAGCTGAGCTCTATGTCACAGTGGCTGGAAAAGAAATATTGTGCTCCAGGTCATTTCCTTTAAACAATTTTATGTTTTGAACCATCTACAATCCTAGCTTGGACATGAAATGAAATACACAGTTACCTGTCCTGAGTAATTCTTGTGAAATTTAGTGTTTCTGAATGTGATGAGCTTTACTGTGAAGTTGCTCCTGCCTTTAAGTGGAGCTGGTAGCAAATGTTTTCTCCAAGTGTTTGAGATGGTAATTCTTTTTAACAGAGATTGCTTAGTTCATCAAATAGCTTATATAAAACACTTCTGTTTTCATAAGAAATATGTACAGTTATGCTGGAGCTGTTCCTTTTCTGGGCTGCCAAAGAGAAAATGTTTCCTTTTTCTGCAAGAAAATTTTTTTTTTTTTATATAAAAGCCTGACAACGTTATTTCTCACCAAAATTTCCTGTGAGAAAAATTCCTGCTCATCAACTCTTTGTCTTACCCAAAGGAAGGACTTCTTGTCCTGCAGCTTCTCCTTGTGGGTGCAGCCTGATCAGAAATGTGGGCACGTGGTGGCTGCTGAGCCCTGATGATGCTCTCCTTTGGAAAGCAAAGGTTTGTTTTGGCAGGATGGGAAGGGACAGAGCTTTTTGGGAATAAGTTTTCAGTGACATCTGGCTGTGGAATAAATGGTTATGGTTAAAATCCAAAGCAAAGGATGTCATTGATGTAGGAAGTGTTTGGGTTTTCTCTTTTAATTATTTTTTTTTAAATTCTTGTTTTAATCTTTAGCACTTTCTAATCAGAAATGTGCTTTCCCATCTTCTCCCTTTAAAAAAGAAAAGAGAAGAGCAAGTAATTCACCACCAAATCACTGTTTTCCATTGAGAAAAATATGTTTTGTTCTTGCTGTGACTTCCTCTTTATTTACATAAGAAAATAAATGTAGGAATTTGTTATGGCAAGTGCAAAACAGTTTGTTTTTGTTTTTTTTCTCACATGAGTACTGGCAGGCTATTCTTGGCTGGTGGTGCTGGAAATAAAGATTTAAAATGTAGAAATAATTTATTTTTAAAAGTTCACTATAAGTTTTATGATCTAGCTTTGATTTTACTTTAAAATGTCTTTTCTAGAGAGGTTCTTACCCAGAACAGGCTGGTTTGGGTTGCAGAAAGATAGGGAGAGTTGTGAGGAAAAGATTGATGCTGCTTTTCCTTAAGTTTGTTTGGACTTTGTGAATTTATCTTGCAGACAAGCTAGCTGCCTACCCTGGGTATTAGAGGTGTATTTCACATTGATGTCTTTTGGGTGTGAGAGCTGTTCAAAGCACTTGGGGCTCAGCATGTATGTGCTACCTGTAAATCTGGATATTAACAAAACACGAGGGTAGAATGGATGGATGGGGTGGCTGAGGGCTCTTTCCCAGCCCCTCTGAGCCTTTCCTGCTGCTACAGAGAGAGAAAGGGACCCCCAAGCCTGTGGGCTGGAGATTGATTCTTCTGATTTTATTTTATTTTATTTTATTTTTGCTACTTAAAGTATGAATTCCTGTGCATTTCTTGTGCTGCTCCTTTGTGGTTGATTTCTGAGACCAATCTTGCAGGTGCACCTGAAGAGTTGATGCAGGGATGCTCTGGCTGCTGGAGCTCAGTGTGTTGGACAGGTCCTGCTGCTTTGGAAAGGCTGAGGTTACCTGGCAGATCAGATGAATTGCATTTCTCAGCTTTTCAGATACTCAAGTTGGTTTTCTGTACATTAAGTTATTTACTGAACCTACTTTGTGAAGCTAATGCTTTGTAGAAAACAGTTCTTGGTTGTTTTTTCATTGGGTGAAGTGGTCCCAAAGGAATGGGGAGAAGTGGAGACAGAGAAACTCTTGGTTTTGAGGAGAATGAGGAATTCCTCAGGAATATGATGTGATGAAGCCTTAGATGACTTCTGCTGTGAAGTCACACAGATTACACAATTTTCCAGCTGTAGATTCCCCTTATAATTGATATCCATTGCAGTTACTCAGATGCTGTCAGTACAAGTTTGTCAATAACGACACCTCATTGAGTGCAAGGGTTTGTGCTTTTATTTTTTAACTATCTCTTCAAAATGTCCTCTTGAAAAGTAGCTACTTTATGGTATTCTCCATCCCTTTATGTAATTTACATTTATCCTTCAATTCAGAAGCAGAGCCTGGGGCTGAGATCATTGTTAAGGAAGTGGCGAGCATGAACTTCTTTTCAGCTTGTGCCTATCAATAATTCCATTTATTAGCAGGCTCTTTGAAACTGCAGAACTTGAGATATTACTTCTGTCTATTTGCTTTCTTTTTTTCTCTTTTCCAGCATGTAGGTGTTTAATGGCTTTTTATAGTTTTTTTCTTTTTAAATGTACTTAACTTTTTTTTCAAAGGAATGCAAGGGAGTATAAGCAGTGAAATTGCCTGAATGTTTGGAGCTTTTATTAACATGCTCCATCCCACAGACAAGAACTTGTCTTCAAGTTCTTAAGTTCAAGTTTAATCTGGGCATGAGACCAAGGACTTCAAATTTATGTCCAAATCTTGTATCTGATCCTATGTTAAACACATCCAGATGGAAGGTGATATTCTAATGTTAACAATCTGCTTCCCCTCCCTCTGCTGCCTTTCTAAGAAGTTGCTGACAAGTCTTTCTGACAGTCTTTTTTTAAGTAAATGAGATCAAGTATATTGAAGGTCTTTTATAGCAGCAACCTCTGAGAAAGATTAGACTTTGCAGTAGGGCTGCAGAATGTGGATTTGCTGAAATTCTCCCCTGAGTCCTGGGTGGCACAGCTCACCCCAGGGCTCCCAGAATTTAAGGCTTGTTCTGGTCCTTCTGTGCACCCTATACAAATGGACACCATTTGTACAATTTACTGTTAGTAATTTATAAGAATTTAAATAGGTACATACTTTCCTGATAAATCTGTACTGATTTTCATCTGCTTTATTGAATAACAGGGATTTTTTCCTATATTGTTGTGATTCTGGGTCATCCTGGGTATGTTGTCTTGTGCAGCTTAGGAGATGTTATTGTAATTCATTGAAGGATGTCAAAATTAAACATTTCTCCTTTGTGACCAGAATATAGAAGATACAGTGCATCTTTGACAATGGCAGTTGTTTGGTTTTGTCTAATTACATGCTGATCTTGCTGCATTTCAGCTCTTGAATTCCTTGTGTCTCTGCAGTTAGTGTGTTAGCTTTCCTGCTTAGCACAGTCAGATCTTTAGGTATATGTCAGAAGAGCTGCATTTGACTTACTTGACATCTCTGATAGAACCAGTTGGTGCTTTTTGTGTGTGGCTTTGGTCTGCCACCCATCCCATCCAGATTCATCCCCCTGTGCAGTTACAAAGCCTCATCCATCCTCAACCTTTCTGCTCTGCAAGTCTTTAGCAATCCTTATCCAAGAGGCAAACAGGGCTTGTGTGGAGCTTAGGCTGGATGAGCCTTTGCCTATTTTTTTTTACCAGCACTAAAAAGCATCAAACTCCTTTAGGGTTCCATGTGAGACTTTTTCAGAGCTGATATATTCTGCCTGCACTGAAGCCATTTGTAATGCTAAATGCTGCATGTGTTAGAATTGCCTGGTTTGTGAGTGCTGCATCAAAGCTGTCCTTAACCTTGCCAAGCCCTGTGTGCAGTGTTGTGACAGCAGTCCCTATCCACTGTGTGCCTCCTGCTCTTATTTCATCTTGAAAGAATTATGGGGTAACATTAAACTGTGAAAGTACCAGAGAACAGGTCCTGCAAAGGAACATTCATTAAAGTGTGCTTCCTGATGTGTAAAATTTGTGCTGTTGCATAGGAATAGAATTCCAAAGGCGTTTTACCAGTTGTTTTACAGAAATATTTCGAGGTGTTTAAAATGACTCAATTGAAAATGGTACTAGCATACCTTGGAGTCTGACTTGAACTTTACAAGTGGTGATGCCTGAAAGTCTGCAGATGATGTTCCCTGCTGCTGGACTGTGTCCAGGTGTAATTCTGGCTGTGTCCAGGGTTTCCATCCAACTGGAGAAGCAAACACTGATGATGGGATGGGAGCGGAGCTCAGAAGCTCTTTGGGATATGCACTCACCACCTTTGAGTATTCAGCAGATCCCAAGTTATTGTTGTAACAGAAATACTCTCTTTATAATCCAAGTGCAGATATCTTCACACACAGAGAGAATTTTAACTTGACAGTATATTTTGTGTAAATAAGTATAGGTCCCCCTGCAGGGGTAACATTCTCAATATATGCTGCACAGGACTGTAAAGATGCAGGGCCAATACTTCACATGAGCTGGAGATCTCCAGCTTTTACTTTGCAGCCTGAGCACCTTCTGTCCCCAGACTGGTTCCTGCAAACTATGATGTCAGGCCACCAAAGAGTTAAAGGAAAAAGGGTTTATTAATTTCTGTCCTCCTAGGGTGAAATTGCCTTGCCTGTTCTACTAACATCAGCTTCTCACTTTAGAACTAATTTGTATTGATTGAATTTCAGCCTGGCTCTGTGGTTGCCTTGTAAAACTCAAAAGCATGCTAGAACTCTAGAATGTTATGTTTCCATGATGGAATACAGGCAGTGGGTAATGCCTAGGAATTTTTGTGATCATTAGGGACAATCTCAGCTTCCAGCCTGCAGAGCAGTCTGTTCAGCTCCTGGGAAGGTAGCTGCACTTGCACAGAGCCCTGAAAGCTCTTCAAACTAATTCACATTACTGTGATCATCTGTCTAATTGTCTTTCCTTTAACTTTCATTAGCAGCTTCTGCATCGTTCCATTTGTCTCCCTGAACAAAGATGAAGATAAATTCAGTAGAGTTACGAGAGTGCAGCGAGAGACACAAGCTGCATGTACATGATGTGGAGAGATGATGATTTATTGGCCTGTGTGGTGGCAGGAGAGGGTGTGCTGGGGAAGGGCCAGAAAAGAAATATTTAAAAAGATCATCTCAACCAGCGTTTTTATGTATTTTTTTTTCCTGTGTACATCTGCACTCTGTCTTCTGCTGTGAAAGATGTGCTGATTTGCCTGCGTGCAAACTTGGAAGTAAAAATTCCTGTAAGCTTTTATTTGTTGCAAGGACGTCTGTTTTGTGGCTAAGAGACTGGGCTGGAAATTAGGAGATTTGGACTTGTCTTCCAGGGTAGATACAGACTTCCTGGGTAAACAAAGAAGGTTTATTTAATCTTCCTTTCCTTCAGGTCTTGATCTCCAATGTGGGGATTAATAGTACTTCCTTTGTGTCTTTCTGAATATCCCCTGTGTTGATACCTCTTTAAGACCCTTTTGATGATGTGATTGAACCTGTTTTGTGGGTTTTTTCCATTTATTCCATAGTCTTAGGAAAAAACTGTCCTTTGGTTTTTGTGGAGAGTTCGAACATTAAAGCAGGAGCAAGACAATCTGCAACTGCTGCTGTTCTCTGAGCTGCAGCATGTTTGACTGATAAAGCACAGAAATCTGGGTAAATAGAGGCAAGAGAATTTCAGCTATGATACTGTGACCAGCTAAAACGTGATTTGGAGCAGATGCTTTTGATCTGCTACACATTTGAAGAATCCTTCAGGAGGTTTTTGAGATGGAATATGAGTAATGCAAGGCTGGTGTTGGGCCTTAATGGGTTGTTGACAGCTATGATAGGAGGAGAGTGAGAGGCTTCAGCTGCTGCTGGTGTCCTCTGCAAATACTGGCAGCTCCCAAAGCAACATGCCTGGGAATATGCAGAGCAGACAACTGAGGTATTTTGTGTGGAGAGCAGTGTGGTACCAAGCCTGCACTTCTGGCTTCTGCAACATTCAAAATTCACATCACTGTGAAAATTTCTCAGCATGGCTGGGGTCTGTATGATGGTGCAAAGGGTTAAAATGGTTTTTATTGTGTTCAACTTCTCATTGCTGCTTAATGGGGTATCCTAGCAAGGCTCTGTGTTGATGCTGCAGTTCTAAAGCTTCATCCCATTGCAGTTGTCTCCATGTGGAACTCTCCTGCCTTCAGAGTGAGGAGTGGAGTTAATGTTAGACAACCTTTGTCAGAAATCACAGCATGTAAATGAACAGTCCTGCCTGCCTCAAAGTGCTCCATGTGGAGAGGGAGGTGAGGACTTTTCCTTTCCATGGCCCTGCCTGGGAATGTGGAAATCTCCAGAGGAGCTGGTGAGGAACCATTTAATTCCAACCACTAGCAGGTAGCAGCAGAATCTGCTGTCAGCTACGCAGGCTGGATTAGCAGTGGTTGCCTGCAAGCAGAAAGCTCAGTGACTCATCTTCATCTCTCGAGCCTTCTGACTTCTTCACCATGTTCCCTGCAGTTGGGCTTAAATTAACTGATCATAATTATTTCAGGATCTTTCTTCCCTCTGAAAACTTGATTCTAGCTCTGCAAACACACCAACAGCCCTGAGTCTCTAGAATCTTCTCCTGTTCAGTGGAGAGGAAAAAAGTGAATTCCAAGTGTTTACTTTAAATTCCTTCCTTAACACCACTCAAAGCATTATTTTTGTCTTTTCAGAGTGCATTATCTTCAATCCTTCTTAAAGAAATCTGCCCAGTGGTTAATTTCCCTTCCAGTTCTGAGGTGGAGTAGGATACACTTAGGCTCAAATTGGTGGTAAGAGTAGAAAAAAACAAGCATTATCCAGAATCAACCTCTGTTCCTGTCTGTCTGATCTACAAATCAGCCCAGCCTGAATTCCCCATGAAATATTCCTGCTTCATTTCCAACTGGGATAGCACTTAAGGGTCAGTGTTACCAGGTGGGTTGAATAGAGCCTGTGAGTGAGCCCAGCTCCAGACAGGGGTTGTGTGACCACTGAACACCATGTCACAGCTGGAGGGCAAGGACAGAGAGCCTCTACCAAAACCACTCGAGTTTCTCTGAGTCTGCAACCACCAGGACATCCATCAGCTGAGGTGATCAATCCTCCCTGACTTTGCACACTTGTCTCCTTCTTTGGATTCTGTCAAAGTGCTGGCATAATACTTCAGGAATACTTTATGCTGTGATCAGCAGGATTGAGGAGAAGCTGTTTGCCCCTAGCACTCCTTGTCCTCCCATGTCCTTTGTCACCTGTCACAAGCAATCAGTTTGCTACAGTGATGAAGTCAAGGTTGAAGATGCTGAAGGCTGCACTGGTTGTCCAAAGATAGAGGCTGGATAATTTGCATCCTGCCAGGTCACTCTTACTGTTATTTACTGGCCTGGCTAAGGTCTCTTGCCGGAAAGAGGTGTCTTAAAGATTTAGGAATTGAAACCTTTCCCCCCCTGTTCTTTTTTCTTTAAATGCCTGCTTTTAATTCCTGCTTCCTGTGCTACCTGAATTTCTGCCAAACCGTTTCTTATTATTTCTGTGGAGCATAGACAATCTCAAGAGGTGATATTTCATTGCATATTTGAAAAATGGATTTCTTTTCATGGACTGGTGGATCTTGTGACTTACTAAAGATTAGGTCAATCACTGGATTTGCTGGAAGTTGTTTTTTTTCCTTTTTTTCCTTCTCTATCCAGTGTTTCTTGACACCATGACTACATTCCTTCTATTGGTAAAAGCAGCATGGTGATGTGTTGCTCTCCAGTTTGCAATATTTGCATAATGTGTGTGTTGGTGATTAAACAGGAAATAACTGAGAGGCAAAGAGGCTTAGAGAAAGCTGGTGGTGTCAAATCAACATTTTCCATCTCCAGAATTTTGATTTCCAAAATATCTAGGCTTTGTGTCTGTTTAAAGTGATGCATAAATCTGATGGTGTGTATAGGAGTTTGGTTGATGTAGGATGGCACTCAGTCAACACAACCAATTCTCCCCTGCCCAGCAGGCTGTGCTTTTAAAAAAGGAAGGAGGATGACTGTGGATCTCTCACAGTGAGTGTCCTTTCATGCTGCAGATCATTTAACTGCTCTAAAGGATGAAGTAGAAATCTACAGCCTTGAAGGATGTGCAGATCTGGGGCTCTTTGGGGTGACAGTTTTTCCAGGCATCACCATGGGGTTCAGCTCACACCAGGGGAGTGCTTGTTGACCCCAGGCTGTGGCAGGACAGGAGTGGTTGGGGAGCAGACAGTGATGGAAGAGGGCTGGTGCAGCTGGCAGCTGCTGAGCATGGGCTGTGAGTGCCTTTGGCACTGGGGCAGAGCACAGAGCTGCAGGTTGTTGCTGAGCAGGCTCAGACAGATGAGGGCACCTGCAGAAGTTGGGAGGCAGTGCTGGGATGGAGAGCAGAGGAGGCACCAGCAGCCAACACAGTGTGCTTGGCTCCCTTGTAGGGTCATGCTCCTGAAAGTCTGGGAGAGACAAATATGGCAGCAACACAGGAGGTTTTAGGTGGAGGTCTGGGCTGATTTTTCTCAGAACTGCTCTTTCCAGGAGCCTGGGGGGAGCTCCTCTCTCAGGGAGTCTTCCTGTGCTCCTGCTGCTCTTCCCTGGCTTGCAGATGCCTGTAGTCCCCTTCCTTTGGAATGAAAAGTGCTAAGAAGCCAGCTCATCAAAACTGGCTTTTTTTTCCAGCTGCATGGGACAGCACAGAGTGGTGTCACAGTGTGCTTGATCACCAGCCTTCCCATGCTCCACTTTAGCTTGGAGATTTTGAAGGGAAGGAGGGTTGGGATACCAGAAATCCACTTCTGCTTCTTACTTTTCAGCAGGCTTTTCACTGCTGTCCTGTTGTGCAGCCCTTTTCCAGCCTCCCCATGACTTTGGGTGATTTATGGGCAAAGCCATCCTATACCAATAACTGCCTGGCCATCAGTGCAGTCACATCTGGCTTTTACTGATGTTCTCCTGTCAATAGGTCTAATACAGACCAGGAGTTCCTCCCCCAGTTGTGCAGGGCTGAGATGAAAGGCTCTGGCTTGGCTGTGGCGTGTGGCGAGTTCCCGGTGCTGTTAATGGAAGCTGACAGTCTACATCCCACTCCATCTGCTCCCAATTTATACCTTGAGATTTATTGTCTCTGGGAAGGGTAAAATAAAGACTTCTGGAACAGAATTAGTGGTTCTGAAAGCTGTAGGGGAGGTGTAGCACATATCTCTTTCCATACTTTCAAAACTAGAGGAAGGAAGACTTTTTAAAATCAGAGCAAAGCTCTCTCACAAGGTTTGCCTGGGGTGGACCACAACCTGTCCCTCAGGGTGTGTAGCTGTCATTTGGTCCATGCTTGGCTTCAGCATCAGAGGGGACTTTCAGGTCTCTTGTGTTTCTACAGTCTGAACTTGAGTATTTCATTCATTTTACAGACATAAGAGCTGCACAAAGTCTCCTGGCCAGAGATATTCTGGGGAAAATGCCACAGCTCTTGTTTCTGTCATTTCTTCTCCTAGAAAGGGTTGAGCCCTGCAGGTACAGAGGGATGTAACATCATAATGGTTCTTTATGCCAGTAAGAGCCACTGCCCATGCTTGGGGTAGAAGGAAGACCTTGCAGTGATTTCTCTCAGGAGGTCAGCAGTGCTTGGAGTCTGGCTCCTGTAACTCTGGAGCAGAGTCCAGCCCACAGCAGCCTTACTTTTTATCAAGAAAAAAAATTGATGTGACCTCAGCAGCAGGGTGGGCTCTTTGGGAAGCAAAGCAGCTGCAGCCAGGAAGGGCTGGAAGCAGCAGAGGCTGCTCATGGAATCTGAGGGAATTGTGGAGGGGCTGGAAGTTTGCCAGAAGGCTTTAGTGCTCTTGGCTGGTTTATACAGCTGCAGGTTACCTAGAGCTGGTTCAGCTGGGGACTTGCAGCCAGGACAGTCTCAAAGTGGGAGGAGAAGCTCTTTGGTGGGCTCAAAGGAGTCGTGCCAAACTGCTCCAAATTCTGCTTTTCTGGTGGTGCAGAGGGAGGGAAGGGCAGCATTAATCACTAGTGGACATAACAAATGAAGTATGAGTTGGGGTGGGAAGGGAAGAGATGACATGAGAGATGTTATTGTGGAATTTCTCATGAATCTCACCTCCATTTTACCTTCTTATCTGTGTGGTTGGGCTTGGAAGTTTAATTTATTGTGCCTTTATAACAGAAGAAACGACTTAAAAATAAATATCTGCCAAAACCGAAAAGAGAAGGCTGGGAAAGAAAATGTTGGAGTAGCCATTTCTGTGTTTTTTCCCTAAAATTTAGGAAATCCAGAAGTGGCATCAGATTATAGATATTTGCAAGTAAAACCTTCAAGTATGTTGCAACCTTTTGGCATATTTCAGGAACAGAGAATCAAGGATAAGGGTATTACAGTCATCAGTTGTACAGAATGAAGCTGAGAAATGTCGTGTTTGCTGCTAATGTGCCTGGAAGTTAATTTATTCACTGCCATCTGAAACACCTAAGGCCATCTCCCCTCAATGCAGGACTTGGGAATTTGGAAAAAAAAACCTCAGTAAAATTACTAACCTAGAATTGCCAAATGACCAGGGAGGAAAAAATATTCAGAAAGGATGACAAGTGTTTGTCAACATTTCTGATTTGGAGGAAATGTTAGATATTTGCTGTTTCTATTAGAGCTGTGTGTATTCAGCACTGTTGAGCTGCTTGTATTGCATTTAATGTGTTTATACTATTTATTGTCCATTATTAAATGACACAATTTAAAGTTTATCTATTCTGCTATAGGAAGTGAGCAAAGTTTCTATAAATAAAATGTTAACATTTTTACTGGCAGAACAAGTTTAAGCTTTTTTTCTATTCCCTAGAAGCCCAGGTCTTAAATGTGCAGTTCTGTTTTTACAGCCTTGAGACAAAAATCTGCATTAAAACCAGAAAGCTTCTTTAATGGCCCTGATCACAACTGATTGATAGCTTTTCCAAACTCTGTGGCATTCCAGGTGAGACAAATGTGTTTGGTATTCTACCAAAGACTGTCTGACTTTGTTTTGCAAAAAAGTTTATTATTCTTAGCCACGTACTTTTGGTAACATGAAAAATACCTTCAAAATTTTTTGCTAAACTGAGAGATGTGCTACAGGATACACTTTCTTATCATTAAAGAAGTTTTAAAGAAATGATGCTTTTGGAATGTAATTAAGAAAATGCTCATACTTAATTTTCATATTCTTCTTGTGGATGACGAAGATCATCCCACTTACAGCCCATATCTGACAGAAGCAGGAAGTAAGGAGAGTGCTGGGCTTCTCCAGACCAGGCAGCCAATTTTTTTCAGGAGTCTCCCAGCTGGGCAGCTCTTGGCCAAATAAGCAGCACTTGTGTCTGTGAGCTGTGAATTATAGAATCTGGGAACCTTAGGCTGATAAAGGCTGAAATCACTTTCCCTTGGCGTCATGGGAGATCTGAATCAGTCCTACAGTGAGAGCAAAACAGGAAATCACTGATTCAAAAAGCCAGATTTGTTGAGTAATGATGAAAATTGAGCCACTGGTCATTTCACTCTGTACTGTATAAACAGAAATGGTTAAAAGCCTCCTGGTGCAGTTTCTAGATAAACATGTATTAGAGAATGTTAGGAGATGGTGTGAGGAATGTAGCTCAAGTGGCAGCATCACCATTTTGTTTTGGGTTATAGTAAAAGACTCCTTTTGTTTCTTATTGGGCTGCTATGATTTGAGAGAAAAAAGGGGGAACACATCTCACTCACAGAAAGGGAGGTTTTGATATGAACAAATAATTCATTAAGGACCACATAATGAAAACACCTTAATTTGATTTCAAATCATAGTTCTTCTAACCACTGCAGGTGTTCTCTGGTGTTTTCCCCCTCCCACACTCTTTTTTTGTAGATAATTTTCAACACTTGTTCAGATAGTCTCTGGGACAGGCACTGTACCTGTAGGATTTCCAGGTGTTTGTGTGTCAGGTGTGCTGAACCTCAGCATTTGCCTCCCTCTGGAGAGCCTAGAACTGATGATTGGGTTTCCTTTGGCTCCTGTTTTGGCAATCGGAAGTATTACAAGTGTCCTTTGGAGCTTGAAGAGAGTAAATGTCTGCACTAAGCTGGTTTAGATTAGATGTTTTAGGAAAAAAAGTCTTGACTGTGAGGTTGGTGACGCCCTCGAACAGATTACCCAGAGCAGCTGTGGCTGCTCCATCCCTGGAAGTGTCCAAGGCCAGGCTGGATGGGGCTTGGAGCAACCTGGGACAGGGGAAGGTGCCCTCCAAGACCATCTTTAGGTCCCTTCCAACCTAAACCATTCTATGATTTTATATACACAGCATCTCATTGGATAAATATTCCAAAAATGTGGGAGGTTGAGTCCTTTAGGAATTCTCACCATCTCACAACAGTACTGGTAAAATAGTAGCGAAAAAGCTATGAGAGGTGTATATGGCTGGTGTTATGGCTAATTTCTGGTAGTTTTGGCACGTGTGCTCATTAGCATTTGAATGGTTAGAAGATTGTGAAACATTATCAGATAAATAAGGCTAGACAGGCTGGATTGCTGCAGCTGCTGTAGGAGCCTGCTGAGCTCAGAGCGAATTTGTGATGTCTCTGTACTGAAGTGGCACAGTCGGGCTCTGGCTGATGTCCTGCAGGAAACCTCGGTGGCTCGGGGCCCCAGTGATGGCAGAGGAGGAAAGGCTGCTGCAGGTCAGTCTGGCCTGAGAGCTAAAATTCGTCTTGAGCTCTGGCTTCAGGCCCTGGGGTGTGCCTTGAGTGTGATGCCTCAAAGCTCTCCTCTATGCAGCGCCCTGTTAACCTCTGATGGAGCAGTCATCTGTGGAGAGAGAGTTAAATCTGACACATCCATAGCGTGTTTCACTGGAGAACATCTGGCACAGCCCTTGCCTGCCTCTTCAGCATATGCTGCCTCTTTATCTTCACTTCCTCTCTATTGTGTTTACCTCTCTCCCATTCTGATAGCATTCCATGCTCGCTTTGCAACGCCGGCAATGATCAGAAGCGAGGTCAGGTGGCAGAGGAGCAGCATTCCCTGGAGTCTTTGGTCAGATGTCACAGGAACCTGTAGGAGACAGAAGCAGATGTTTGCATCTGTGTGGAGCTGAAGAGGGAGGCTGTCCTGCTGCAGAGTTGTTTGTAGATGTGCTTCAGGGGATATTCAGTTTCCAAGCTCAGGAACAAGTGGTGTGTTGTTATTAAAGTTAGAAAGGGGGCAGCAGGACAATCCACAGGCTGCCTTGTTTTCTTTTGCTGGGAAACAAAAAGTGTTTGGCTTGTGTTGCATAGAAAGGTGTACAATTACGGGCTGTGGAAAATAAGTAGGAATGGCTGTTGAAATAAAGAGGTGAAGCTTAAGCTGAATCCTTTATTTCTCCAGCCTGCAGGTCACACCCCTGCCCTTCACGCTATCTGTGTGGGCAAATGATAACAGGGTAGTTAATGATGAAGTAACAAATTCCTGTCCAGATTTTTAAATACCATCCTGCAGTATTGATGTGGTGAGCTGCCCTGTGAAATGCAATCTGTGTCAGTAATCCTGCTGACAGCTGTTTGCCTCAGCCCTCGATTCGCTGCTCATCTGGTGACTGCCGATTGCCCTTCCCGCCGCACTGGCATTTCTCTGTTTCCATGGCACTGCTTTGCATGTGGAAGCAGTGCTGGAGTGTGTGCCTGGTGCATTTTACTGTCTTAATTGTTCTCATCTGGGAAAGAGGTATCAGCTCAACCGGCTCAATGAAGTTTGTCAGAAATGAGGTATGAATCAGTGACTGCAGCTACCCAGAAGCCTGATGCCAGCAGCTGAAGACTTGCTGCATTATCTCTAAAATACGTGGAAAGCAGTTTTGTCTTATTCTGAGCTTTGTTGTACTTTTTCCTACCGTTTGGGGATTAAGCTGTAAGTTTAGGGTAGTATCATCAAGAACCTCTGTGACTTGGAAGAGTAAACTCCAGTTTTAAAAGCGATTTTTTTTTTTCTTGCCGCTGATTTAAGAGTGTTGTCTCTGGTGCTTTGATGGGAACAGCTGCTGTGCTGCTGGGCACGTGGAGCAGATAGGAGGAGGTTGAAACTTCCTAGAGAAGTATTTGCCATGGATACTTTGTGGCACATGTCAATGGACCCCAGATCTTTCATATAAAGGAGGATAACTGCTTGACTACTTTTGAGTCATATTAATTGTCTCCTGACAATTTTACCTGGCAGACCTCGCTGTGGTATCTGAGAGAACCACCACAAAGATTTGATCTCTATTTACTGCACCACTGTCGTACACGAGGTGTTCCCGCCTCAGCTGCGTTTGAAGAAAGTAAGGCACTGAGTAAGGAGGCAGAATGTGTCCCTCGACTTTGGCACCTCTAGGTAGGAATAGCTTACAGGTGTCTTGGTTTGAAAGACTCTGAAGGAAGGTGTGAACCTCCCTTGGAATAGGAAATTTGACCGCCTTCCCTCAGAATTATTATAACTTGAAAATTAAAGGGGCTTTCAGGCAAAGATATGAGAAAAGGAATAGCAGTTCTCTACTAGAATGTGTAACAAGGCAGGCAAACCCCACGGGCAGAGCAGCAGCAGCAGCAGCAGCAGCCAGGGCGGGCTCCCATTCCCAGCCTGTCCCGGCCGCGGCCGCTTCCCCTCGCTGCAGCTCCGCTCACAGCCGCCAGGGGGCGCTGCTGGCTCCGGGCGGGGCGGGGGCGGGGATTCCCCGCGCCGCCAGGGGGCGCTGTGGCGCGAGCTCGGCCGCGTCTCCCTCAGGCGGCGATGGCGGGCGGGCTGGGGAGCGAAGGGAGCGGCGGGGGCGGGCGGAGAGCGGAGCAGCAATGGAGATGGAGCAGAAACTCTGCAGCTGTAGTGGGAGCCACCGGTGGACATGGGGTGCTGGGTTTAGAGTGTAGTGAAAAGTGCCGTGGCAGCGGTAGCCAGGCTTCTCAGCTGCTGCACACAGCCAGGGAGACACGGCCTGTGGGAGGTGAGGGTGGTTGGGGTCCTGGGTTTTCCCCCTGAGGCGCCTGAGTAGGTGGTGAGGGTCCCTTCCAATCAGGTCGGGTGTTAAGGTCACAGCACAAAGGCTGCTCTAAAGAGCAAAGGCTCACTCACAGTAGGAGAAGCAATGGGAGGACAAAAGCTCCAAAATGGCAGCAAATCCTCTGGGCAGTGACTGCAGACCTGCTGTGCCTCCTCTGATGCCAAGAGTGAGAGGAGCTGAGCCCCTCATAGCCCGGCCAAAATCTCGTGGTATCTTGGCCCTTCCAAAGAGAAAACCACCAAGGTAAGAGAGTAGCCAGCTGCAACCTTCCCACACCTTGGCCATTTCTTTTGTCTCAAATACTGGTCATTATTGTCTCTTAGCAACAGATGGAACGAAATTCCATGAAAGAAACAAAAGGAAAAATCCTAAACCCCCAAACAACAGGCTTCTTGAAATTAGGCAGCATTCTACATGCTCCAAGCATAGCTACCCCTGATTCTAAAGATAGTGGCCTTGCAACAAACAAATCTCACGGGTTCCTGCGGTGCATCCTCTCCCTTTCTCCTGAAATGGGGAATGTATTGGCAACCTCTTGTGCAAGGATCAAAATTCTCCTCACTGCGAAGGTTCTGGGATGCTTGGCACCCAGACTGCAGGGCTCAGATGTGCTGAAACCCCCATGTCTTAATACCCGTGCCCCTGAGGGTCTCCATGCCGTGGTAGGCTGAGGCCATGAATGATGGGATGACTGCTTACCTTTCCTAACCAGGGAGACTGGGATATCACTGGAGAGCTAATGTATGTCTCTGCTGCTTGGGATGTTGGCTATGAGCCAAAGTAGGAATGGACTTTGGGCATATGCCCATTGTGCTGCCCAGCCAGCTCACCAAGGTCACACAAGGCTTGTGGGAGTCGATGTGCTTGTGACCAGTGTCTGCATACTGGGCTGGAATGGCTTGGTTACTCAGGCCTGTGCTGAGAGGCTGCCTGGTTGTTCCAAGAAGCTCTGGAGGAAAAAAGGAATGCTTAGGGTAAAACTGGGATTATGACCGTAGGATTCTTGCTTGTTTTCCTGTATGTCTCAGCCTCATTTCCCTGTTTTCTTTGAATTCCCCAAATAAACGAAACAGAGATCAGCAGCCTCAGTCGTTGCACATCCTCTGAGTAAAGGGGGTATTTCTTGGGATAGTCTGGTTGGCAAATCCTCCAGTGCAGTTTGTGCCTCTGGGGTGACACAGACACCCAGAGCTGTGCTTCCACAGGATTTATGGGGATTGGTCGGGAAGTCTTCAGCATTGACATAAGAGTTTGTAGTTAGCCCCAAAAAAACGAATTTTTAGAGAAACCTGTGAAGTAGTGTTCTCTTCTCTAATCAAAAGTACTAATTCTACATTAAAATGTATTAACACAAGGGGAAAAAAGGCATTTGAAATGCCTTGTTCTCCTTGTGAGATCACCCTATAGATATGGTCCACTTAATTGCAGTGCTTAATTGAGACAGCCACTTTTACTGGGACATCTCCCAGGGAGCCATTGTAGCCTAATGATTATCAATGCCAATGGTTGTTGCCTAATCAGGTCAGTACTATAAATCCCTCTTAACAAGAATGCAGTCAGTGAGTATCAAGTGATTAAACAGCATTTAAACAGGTGTTAAATAAGTGTGGGAGGCCATGTTTAAACACAGGGAAAACCAAAATAAAGTGAAAAGCAATAGGTATTCAAAAATAATAAGTGCTATTTTTGTCCTTTCTTTTCATTCAGTGTAGGGCTTTCTCTGATCAGTTGCAAATCTCACTTGGAATTTTTCATCTTTTATAGTGGGATGAAGAGTCCTATGAATGAAGGCTGACCAAAGGCTTAGGGAATCTGCAGTAACTCTCATTAGGTTTGCCACTCATGTAGGGCTTCCCAAAGATCCTTAACTACTCTAGGAATTTCTATATATGCTGGGGTGGATTTTTCTTTTGGGGGGAGTGGGGTTGGGGAAAGGGAATGTTTTTAGTGATAGTTGATATGGCATAGCTGTAAAATAGAGTGATAGAGATGCTGCTGGGACAGCTAAATCCTTCTGTTGCCATTGATTTAACAATCTTAGGACAATGTGGACAGCCAATAGCCTGTATGGACTGGCAGAATCCTTGTGCTCCCTGTGCTCTGCTGCTGTCCAGAATACAAATGGCAATTGTCTACCTTTGTCTCCCTCCCTGGCCAAAAAAGCACCTCCTTTTCCCATGGCACAACTTACCCTGTAATGGGGAGGTTTGCTGTGTCAGGATTCTGCTGTGCAGGCCGTGTTCTTCTCTCTCCCTTTTTGATCTGATTATGTGCCCTACAGTCCCTATTGATTTATAGCAAAATCCAGTTGTGACATATTTGATGAGAATGCAGTGCTGAATTCAATTTGGGAGAGAAGCTTAATCAGCTCTCTCTGTAAAGATCCCAGAGGTGGGCATTTTCTAACAGAAATACTCAATATCTGATAGAAATCTTAGGGCATCAAAGTGAAGCCTTTGGAGTGTGGGAGCTTGCTTGGGAGCCTGGAGACTGTGAGTGCATGCCAGTGGTGCCATGTGAAATCCATGTAGGTGCCTTGTGCATCCAAAACAGCTGCTCACAGCTGCCTTTCCCTCACCTCGGTTTTCTAAGAAACAGGTCTCTTCTCTTCAGAGCATTTTCATGGCCCTCTTTGCTCTAACATTTTGTTTGCAGACTTCCAGGTTTTCACAGCTGTTTTCCTAGCAACCATGTGCTTGTGAGAGGAGTCATTCTGTGTTCCTTCACTTGCCGTGCAGGGAGAGTCTTTGGAACCATTGCTGCAGGTTGAAAGGCAGCTATTTTGTTATTGTTTTTATTTTGACATGAGGTTCGGTCCCAGTGCAAAACAGCTGTAGTGCGTGCGAGGAGGTACCAACTCTGTTCTCCTGATGCACTTCCTATTTATTTCTCAGCAGCTGGAGCTCTGTCTGGTCCTTTGGTGAAAGTTTATTTTACCTTTGAGTCTGGTTTTGTTTTCTGCTCGGCCTTCAATAATGTAGAAAATCAGAAAATGTTCATCTTTTACCCCAGGACAAGTTTTATGCATTGAGTCACTCCACTGTACTAGAATAACCTTTCTTAAATTCACAAAAGTCATTTCAAACCTGATGTAAGGTTTGGCAAACTTTTTTTAATTACACTCGAGCTTCTATTGATGTTTATAAAAATAAGGAGCAAAACCAACACCCTTCCCTCCTCATGCCATACACTCATTTAATGGATTATTAGGAGTTTGAAATACAAATAACCCTATATTTTGTTACACAGCAACCTCAATGACCAAAGATATTTTGGAACTCGCAGGAAGCACGGCTGGCATTACATCAGCTACTTGATTTTTGCAGTGCTTCTCCAGCTTTGCAGTACACAGCCACCAGATGCAAAGGGACAGGTTGTCATAAATCTTTAATTAGAACCATATTTAATACTGCAGAACTAAAAATTTCCTTACTAAGAACTGGTAGAGTTGTTACTGGCACGAATTTACAGCATCAAGGTATGTTCTCAAACTGGGTGAGTTTCCATTCTGGCACAAAATTGAAATAAGTTGTTTCAAGTGTTCTAGTGAATTACTGAGATACGCAGCTTCTTTTGATTTTCTTTTTTTTTTTTTTCCAAATTTTGTGGTAATTTTTCATCTGTAGATGAAGTTCCAAACAAGAATAGAATTTAGCCCTTATTCTGGAAAAACAAACAGGCAAACTCATAAATGACAAAGCAAAGTCTGGAATGGAAGAAACTGCTGTTATTATAATTTTCATCCTGTTGAAGTGAGTCTGAAACATGGTGAGAGTTAGTGGTCTGGTGATGGCCCTACCAGGGATTTAGCAAGGACAGAAAATTCATCTTAATCTGAATCTTAGTCTAGGGGTGGAAGTATGAACCCAGCTTTCCTCTTTAACTGGAGGTCATTGGGAGTTAAGGTGTAAGTGTTCCAGGAGAGCTTGTCTGGCACTGCATCCAGCCCAGCTGTAGGAGGACAGAAGGGAAGGCCTTCAAAATCCATCTTTGGGGTCTCAGCCTCCTTGCCAGACTTTCCAGAAGCACTCCTTCCCCTCTAAAGTAGATCCCACTAAGGTGGGGTCTTTGTTTTCTTTTGTTTTCCTCTTGCTTTGTGCCATCCTTTACTTTCCTCTGTTTGTGCCAGAGCCCACCTTGCCTCAGGTCCCCTGGGAGCACAGGAAGGAAATTTGCAGAACTTGCCATTAAGTAAAGACAGCTCTGTGTTTTTCTGTTCTCTCTTCATTCCCAGTACAGGGGCTCCTCCTCTCCCTCTCCAGTCTCACTGGTGTCTGCTCCAGTACAAAGCAGTCATGCAACAAAATCTTTTCCCTCTTCCCTCCTGCAGTGCTGGTGTGCATCAGCACTAGGCTGGGTTAGACCTGTCACATCCATTGATGAGGAGGTGCCTTCTTGAGGGGCGCTGTGTGATGGGAGAGGTGAGGATGTGGCAAAGACTCTGCTGTTACTTGCACAAGCCACAAAATAACCTCTTGAAATATGCAAAAAGGTCAGTGAGATAATGGAAGGATTTTGCTACCTGAGTACCAGAGGCTGTGCTCTGCTAAAAAGGAAATAGGGAGGGATGGGTGTGCAGCTCGCCCTGGCTCCCCTCCAGAGTCAGAGCACACGTGAGGTGGAGAAGGAGAGAGAGCAATGCCAGCAGCTGGGATAATAATGACTGGGAGCAGAGCAGCTGTGAAGGAGCTAACTGGGAATGTTAACAGGGAAGTTATTGGACATAGCTGAAAGATGAGCTTGAGTCAGCAAACTCAGGAGAGATGCAGAGTAATGGCAGAAAGAGAAATTTATATCAGATTCTTCTTAATAGATGTTAGAGTGCTCACTGCTGCCACATATCCAAATCTAAAGTTTGGCTGCTTCCTTTCTTGCCCAAAGGGGAACTAACTGAGCCCTTTTTGAGAATTTGGTCTCAATGATGAGTTAAACACTTTTGAAGTAGTGGATTGATCAAAATGCAGTAATTTATTCTGAGTCTGAATTCTTTCCTTTGCAGCAGCCATCCTTTGGGGCATGGCTGACTTGCTTTATTTCCCCCCATCCTGCTGCTCCCCTGCCTTTCTGTATTAATGCTGTCCTGGTTTGTAACTTATTTGAAGGGCTGCTCTGGGCTGTCATTTGGTTCCCATCTTAGAGGATCGATGCTGTTCAGTTCATCCAAATAAAAAAAAAGACTGTTTTTTTTTTTGGCTTTTCCTCTTTGTTTTGTTTTCTTTTTCCTGTGTGAAGAATCCAAAATATCTGTTCACACTGGTCCCCCACAGCAAAGTTCTGTTTCTAGAGCAGGAGAGAGGTGATTGAAGGCAAAGCTCAAATAAACCAAACAAAGCAAGAACAAATCTTCTGTGCCCAAACCTTGCAGATTTTCAGAGCTGTGTCTCAGGACCATGTAGATAAGAGAGGAAGGGCCCTTTTTATTAAAGGAAGGAAATTAGCTGTTTGGATGACTAAAATAATGCCAAAGAAAGCAGATGAAAGGGTAAACAGAAGAAAGAAAGAGTAAGTGCCATTGATGTAGAGGAGTAACAAATCCTGGGAATTAGGAGGTGCTTGATGGAAACAAACACAGAACATGAGGAAAAATGGAGGAAAGATAATCTCCCTTGAGCCTGATGAACCTTCTGGTCTGTCAGCTGCCTTTCTGAACATTCAGGAGGACTTTGGCACCCAAATTTAAAGCTGGATTTTCAGCATTATGTCCCTGGCATTCCAGGTGTGCCCCCACAGCAGTTTCCCTGGATGGCTCAGCAGCTGTGGCTGGATGTGGAACAACTTCAGACCAAGTTCTGTTGTCATCCAGGCCTGCAGCTCCCCCCAGCCCAGGCTCCTGCTCATGTCAGATGAGGCAAGAGAAGGCAGGATTTATGAACTGTAGCTGTTAGTGGATCACACTAGCACCAAAATCAACATTTTCAGAAGACTTCGATCTGCTAATAGGGGACACACCTTATGAAAATAATCTTAAAATTAGACCTGACCTGTTTGAAAGTAGCTGGTCAGGATCTTGTTGAATTGGTGTTTTTGAAGACTGGTCTGAGCTGGTTGCAGGTTCATAGGCATCTTCTCACAGTGCAGATAATCAGTGATGTTTATTGAAACCAGTGTTCTTTATAAGGCTCAGTGTTCCGAGCTGTGTCTGTTTATGTACCAGGCTTTTGTGTGTAGCTCCTTGGACATATTTTGACATTGTTCTGTGCCACTGACAGTGTGGAGACCTGTGTTTGCTTTGTTCTCAGTTGGTGCCTCCTAGTCGACAGAAATAGAAAGCTGGTTGTGTTATCAGCTGACAAAATAAACTCTGTGGTACAGGGCCAGCAAGCTGGGTATTCTCCTCTCCTGAAAGGTGCACTTCATCCAGTGCTGGCCTCAGTTTTCTCAGTTCAATCCCTTCCCCTTCTTTTTTTCAGGGAGAAGAAGTAGTTGACTTGCACTTACGAGTTTAATTGCCTTTGACAGAGGAGTTGTAGCTGTGTTTTCTTGCCAAGATGGCTTTTTGCATGTGCTTTATAAACTAAAAGGTGAGCAATCTGGCTGGAGATGCAGTGAGTTCCTCAGGAGAGTCTGTGTCACAGGAGGGGAGACTCCAGGCAGAGCACAGCCAAAGCCTGGTCTTCCAGCTGGCAATGCTTTTCATGTGCTGGGGGTGCAGAAAGGTGTGGGGAGGGGAACAAAAGAGAAAACAGTTCTCTGGGTTAGAGGTGAGAATTGAAAGGAGCAGGAAGACTCACTGCTGGAGCTGGTGGCCGGAATCCACTTCCATAAGATGCAGGTTCATCTTCCCTGTATTTTGATCCAGAGTAGAGAAGATCTGAACAGTGTTCAGTAGAACCCTGTTCTTCCTGCACTGGAAAAAATTCCCTTTAATGGGGTAAACAGCAAATAAAAGTCAGTTGTCTCTTTGGTGCATGTTTAATGCTTTGTCTCCCAGAGAGCCTTTCCATACTTGTGGTAGCAGGTATAACTTATTCTTAGCCATGGAAACCCAGAATTGGGAGGTTGATGTCACCATGTCTGCTCTTCTTTCTGTATTCAGTTTCCTGCTTTTCCAGATCTGTTTCCAACCTGTCTGTCTCCAAATACTTCTTCCTAAAATAATTCTTTGTGAAGTGACAGGCACACAGGGACCTGAAAAAGAAAGTAAGCTGAGGATGACTGAAGGTGCTGATGAAAGGCAATCAGCTGGAGAGAGCAAAGCATCAGATGTGATCTGTCTGGCATGTGCCTAATTATCCTGTGCCTTCAGGCATGAAGCCGGGCAAGAGCAGGGACGTTCACTAAGCAAGTTCACTTCATTTCCCTGTGCTGCTTTTCACATATAGGACAAAAAAAGTCTGTGTGGGGAGGGAAAAGTTCCTTAGGATAGGCAACAGGACCATAAGAGGCGATGTAGAAAGGAAAAAGGCTTGACTGGTGTAGTGAAGCATATAATGAGGTAATTAGAACTGTGAAAAGTTGACAAAGCACTAGACCAAGATGAATTGCATCCCCCAAGTGCTCTCGAGGTGAGCAAAGAACTGGAGCAGCTTCCCTGAATGAACTTCCACAAGTAACCCTCTACTGTTTTTGTCCTTTTGAAGTGTAGAGCTTCCATAGGGCTGGAGGGGGGCTTGGCATTATGCACACAGTTTACAAGGAAAACAAGAAGGAATAAGAATAATACAGATGGCTTTGCTAGCAATGAGGAAAACTAGGGAGGGACGACATTGCTTCAAGTTGGTGGTGAGATTTATTTATTGGGAATGGTGGAGCTGCTGTTGAAGTAGCTATAAAGTCAACATTTAAGTAAAAAATATTTTCATTCCCAATCTATATCTAATTAGCAGCAATTAAATGAGCCTGCCTGTAATCTGTGTCCTTCTGAAGGGGGTCTGTTCTGCAGTGTGTTTGTGTTGGACCCAGCCAAAGACAGGACTGATCCAAATAATGACCCTGTCCATCCTTGCAGCTTTTCCTAACATGCTTTTGGTCTGATGCAGTCCTCCCTTCTTCCCATCACCTGGCCTATTATTTGGTATAAAAACAAGGAAAGTGCTAAAACAAACTGGTGAAGATTTATCTGTGAGGATGCTGCCACTTGCTGCCCTTAAGGGAGGGTAACAAGAGAACTCAAAAATCTGTTGTTGTAGCCAGAATCCCAGTTTGGTGTACCTGTAAAAATGCATCATTTTCAGAACTTGTGTGGAGGAAAAGTGTTTTTTCCTTCTTATAAATGAGTGTCTGAAACTAATCAGGTGTTTCTGCTTGGAAAAAGAGGCAGTTTCTTTAGTTTTTCCTTTAAATGCTGCATTTTAGTTTCTTTACATTGATAAAATGATCAGGGCTTTTTGTGACACTGGAAGGCTGCACTGTCCTGGAGTTCTCTGCACATATTCCATGCATGCACATGAGTTCTGTCAGTACCTGCTGAGGTTTTTTTTGAATTTTACACGATAAATTTAGTTTGAAGATAACCCTGAAAAAAGTAGAGTAAGGGAAATATGCAGATTTTTCCCACGGACATAAGGCATTTTGATATGAAAATGCCCTCAATGGTTGTGTGTTCTTTTCTTCTGACTTGATTTTACTGATCTTTGGTGTGCTAAATTTGTCCTAGGACTCCTCTGAACACAGCAGATACTTCTGTGAGGCAGAACAAGCGGAGGGTTTTGCATTCTGACCTTACAAAAGTTGATTCAGGTTCATTAAGATGATTGGAAAGCCTGCCATTGATTTCAGTGGAGTTGAATCAGGCTCATATCCTCAATCTAATGAAAAACATTATCCACATGACTCTCATTAACTCTGTTTGCAAAACAGACAGCAAGATACGACTCCAGATTTCTTCTGAGACATATGACGATGATGATGATGTTGATTATCCTGTAGAACAGACAGAGCCTTATGTTTAGAAGAGATTCACTGCCTGAATTGTGCCTGAATTTGTCCCTATTTCACCTACTTTGTGCTCTGGCTATTTTATTTTTTTGTGCTGAAGAGGATCTTTGGGATGGCTGCTCTGGAGTACCCTGTGAAAATACAGATGTTAGAGCTGTGGCTTTGGGGGATCAGTGCATTTCGGCGGCTGTGCTGGGGTTGTGGTAAAAGGCAAATGAATCACCTGTCAGAATTTAAGGTTTTCTTATCAGAAGAGTGACCAATGTGTGCACTTTTGGGAAAGCTACTGCAATACTTCATTGTGATGTTTAGTTGGCAGTAGGAAATATCATTTCCCTGCACTTTTTTTTTTTAACCTTGAAAACCAATTTACAAATTGTGGCTTGAAACAGGATGGCAAAATGCCAAGGCATAATCGACTGACACAAAAGAAATTAACTTTGGGCAGGCAGGGTAAGAACCTGATCCTCTTGAAATCAGTGGTGTAATTCCTGTTGTTATTTTTACCTTTGGTTTCACCAATTCCTTCAGATTTCATAGATCCTCTGCAGCTTAAACCTCGTAACATTTGGCATTTTATTAGAAGTCCCAATTTCTGTAGTCCCATCATGACATTACAGATTTTTTCACTGGTTTTGAGAGAGGAATTTTCTTGTTGTTGAAGGAGAAAATTTTAAAATACTGTAGAAAATGGACCAAGAACATGTAAAAAAGCTTAAATGCATGATGTAAAGAATCTTATAACACATAAGCTCATTTAAATTTTTTTGCTGTCAGTAAAATACAAGCTATCATGTCCATGATGTGTATGCACATACCCTGAGTGTGTATTTTTTGATGATGTGGAGAATACCCAAACTAGCATTGCTTTTTCCAGGTAAACTAAATGATATTCTGGAAAATTTAGGTGTGACTTGACAACTTTAAATACCAAACTACAGTTCAAACAACATTTAATATCTTCTGAAGATGGCAGAATCTGTCAGCACTGTCAGTCTGCAGACACATGCACATGCAAAAGCATCACTGGTTATTTTTTTGTTGTTGATGTATCTTTTAAGTATCACAGCAACCCTCAATTTATTTCTGCAGAGGGAGGAGATAGATGGGCTACATGTCCTTGTTTGTTATTTTGAAGTGGTTGCCAAATGTTCTCTTTAAAGGTGGTACATTTTAAGGAATTCCATGCTGGTTTGGTTTTTTAATGTTTATGTCCTCTGGGGTGATTGTTTGTTTGACTTTGGGTCCTCTGGTGTGTGAGTGAGGAGGAGTGGGTTTGGAGGAGTGGAGGGGGATTGTTTATTTTTCTTTTTTACCACAAAAAGAAATAATTTCCTCTTCTCCCTTGTGGCTAAACAAGTCATCAAAGTCTAGGAGGAGTTGAAGCTGATGGTCCTTGACATGCACCATTGGTTTAAACAAACCAAAAGTATGTTTCCATATATATTTTTAAACACATATGTGATTTAAAATTATCCCCCAAATAATTTTGGCTTGCCTGGTTGTGGGAGGACAAACATAGTTTCCTTTTTTCTCACATTCCAAGTACAGACACGTTCTGTTTCTTGCTGTAGGTTACTAAAGACAAATTTTGTGAGTCAAGACATATTATTTCTGCAAGATAGCAACTGGAAGGCAATGTGCTTCTTTAAAGAGGCAGAAAGGAGAAGACAGTTAGTTTTCTTCTTATAGAAAGTATTCAGTCAGCATTAAAAGCTAATGTCTCAATAGCTTGCTTTTTAAAAAAGGCTCCTTTTGCCTTGCCCTGTTTTCCAAGTGAATGTTTTGAAATCAGCTGCATTTTCTTCTTTCTCTAAACTCCCCCCATAGCAGAACCTATGGGAGGAGGCAGGTTTGATCTTCCAAAACACCTTGTTTATGTCTCTTCTCCCATGTGCCAGTCAGTCAGAAGCTGTGCTTTGCTACACCTAATTGTGTAATCATGACATTGGAATAAACCCCAGGCACTTCATTCTGGCCAGAGCAACCATCCCTAGCCTAAAATCACGGCATATTTGGGACTGCACAAGGAGGGAGATGGGATTTGCAGGAAGGGTCGCTTGTGAGATCCTACCTTGCACAGATGACTTCAGCCCAGGCTCTGCACAGCCAAAATTGCTGGCAGAGAATTTTACTGTGATGTATGGAGTGGTGATGTGAGGGTTGCCAGCAAATTTGTTTGGCTGCTGTAGCTATGCCTCCCCCTGCACTTGGATGGCCAAACTTCCAGGCTTGTGAAATGTGTGAATTATGCACAATGTTCCCTTAAACCCTGCAGGCAGCAGCTGGATCCACCAGCCAGTGCTGTGTGGGGACAGAGGACATGAGTGAGTAGGGATAGCTCAGGGAAGAAGAGTTCCCATGCTGGCAGCACTGGGAAGTGTGTGTTTGTCTTCTGGCTATCCCTTTGTGTTGTCAAGGTGACTTTTACAAGAGGTCACTTTTGTAAATGCACAAAAAGCTTGGAATAGACAAGTGGGGGATTATCAGGGTTTGGAGATGGTGAGCCTGGGGAGGGGATGCCAAGACAAAGGAGTTTTTGGAGGAATAAGAGGAAAGGATGGAGGAGAGAAAATCCAATATGAGCAGTTTGGTCAGTGGCAGTATGGGCAGCATGTCAGGGATGCTGTTGATCAGGAGGTGGAGCTGGATAGGGAATTTAGTCTTTTTGACCCTTAGCATTGTCTCACTATTCAGCCTTTCTACAACAGGCCTAGATGTATTTTACCCTTTCTCGGTGTCTTGTTTGGTTTTTTTTGAAACAAATACTTTGTATCTGCAAACAGCAAAAGTTAAATGAAAGGAAATGATGAGATCTGTTGGCTCAGCATGCCAACCAGAGCCTGCTCAAATACTTGTCACCCTGGATTGTGTGACATTTTAATTTTTCCCACTGGAGTGGGACTGAGCTCATCAGGTTATGTTTCCTGTGGAGACAAGGACAAGGGCTGGAGGGTGCTCTCAGCCGAGCTGGGAGCAGAGCTGGCAGCCTGTGGGTGTGCAGCTGCTCCTTTCCCAGCCTGGAGCAGGTGTCTTGCAGACTGGTTTAGTGGGAACATGGACCTGGGTCTGCCATGGCTGCAGGAGCTGCTCAGACATGGCACTGGGGGAGGAGAACAATTCCCTTCTTGTTTGGCTCAGGAGAAGCAGAAGTGTTGAGGGATCACTGCACAAGTCCATTCTTGTGCTTGCTGAGGAATGTTTTTTTCTTCCAGTTTTCCTTCCTATAATCCCTCTGTGGACAGTGCATGAGACCGAGCTCTGATGCCACTTGGTTATGGTCAAGTTATTTGTATTGGTGTGTCAGTCTGCACTGGTTTTGCCCAAAGACTGCAAATCAGCTACTGGGCAGTCCCTGATGTCTCATCTTTCAGAGGGATGTGCAGAGAAAAGCATGGAAGTTGTCTTTTGCTTTTTGTTAGTGTTGCACTTCAGAACAGAATGCATGCTGTTGTACTATATTTAGCACAAAGCCAAATTCTATTGCTGAAGCTTTTTTTGGCCTGCCATTGTTCATTTACACTAATTTGGCTGGCTTAGAAAGATGCTGGAAGTGCAGCTTTGCCGAAGGTCCCCTGTCCTCCAAGAGTCCTAACAGGATAGGTAATTCAGACAAGCTCATGTCTCAGAGGAATCCTCCATTAGCTAATCTTCCATTAGCACTGCTAGTGCTTATACCATTTATTCCAGGGGGAACTGAACAACTCCCACGCTCCTTGCATTTGCAAATTCCAGCCTGCAGCTTCCTCTTATCACTCACTAGAAGATGCTCATGTAAAGGAGTGTAAAAGCAAGGGAGGGGCGTCAGGATGTGGTTACTTGAAAAGAGCCCTGAAAGCAAGTACAGACAGTGTTTTATGTCATGTATTTGATACTGAAACTCCTGTGGCTGCCCCCTGCCTCTCCCTTCTGGCTTTCCACAGAAAATATCTTGGCTGTCCCAGGAGCAGAAGAGAGAAGCTTGGATGGAGCTGGATACTAAACTGGTGCCTGCCTGATCTGCCCTCAGCTATTCAGAGGGAAAGTTCAGCACCTCTGGTCATTAGATGATTTTGTCACATGACACATTTAATCAGATTACAGTAAGTTTATTTCCCTCTTGAAATGTCACATCAAAAATTTGTCAGCTGAAAGAAACTCCATATTCTGCTCAGCTGACCTGAACCAAGCTGAGTTTACACTTGAACTGTAATTTTGGAGGCAGCAGCTCCATGCTTAGGCCAGGTCCTGTCCCCCAGCCCTGTGGCCCTGCTGTGGAACACGGGATTTTTGTTTAAAGCGTGGTCTCTAGAGGACTCCAGTTGTGTTCTGGGGTGGTAGAAGAGGGATTTTGCAGTGCAGGTCCAGGCAGCTGCTGGTCACTACAGATCTAGAAAACAAAGGGTGTTGAGTTACTGAAGGAAATGTGAGCAAAGGGAGTTTTGGTAGAGGGTTTTTAGTGCTAGCTTACCATATACTTTCTGTTCAGAGGGATGCATTGCAGAGTGCTGTTAGGAATGTCATTTCATACTGGTATTATTTTCCTCTTGTATCTTCTATCTGCATCGCTTACTAAATGCATTTTGAATAATTATATGGCCAAATCCTATCTGGACTTGACAATTAGGCAGAGATACTGCAGCAGAAACTCACACACAAAAGCATAATTGTAAATAATAGATATTGACTGGATCTGCCAAAAGTTGCACTAAAAAAGCCTTGCCTTAGGTCAATTGTTCCTGGCATATGGATGGAAAAAGTAATCCAGCAGTGTGTGTTATAACATGAGCTGCTGTACATCAACATTTGCCAGCTAGCCTTTTTTTCTCCTTGTTTTCTTGACTTCTTATGGAGCTCATATCTATCACAAAGATGGATACAAGCTTTTGAAAACATTCAGCACTCCTGCACTGTATGTTTGTGTCGTTGTTGTTTTTGTTTTGTTTTGTTTTTTCTAATAATGAAGAGTGAGGTAATGAAGCTAACCAAGCTGACACTTGATGGTCATCCTTCTTCTGAAAATCAGAGCTTTGCCGTGACTGTTGTTGATAAGGACTTGTGTGTCACCCAGAAGGTTACACCTGAATAGGAAGGAGCCCTCCACCATGGATCTCTGGAGTTCTGTGGGACAGGGACACTTTCCCTTAGCATCCAGAACTCTGTGTGGTCCCACAGCCAGTCCTTTTCCATGGCAGCTGCATCCCAAAGACCTTACTGCTCACAGCTGCTTTCTGGGCCTGGATTACACTGTGGAATCAGAAATTTTCTAATGAGGAGCTATCCTGTAATTTCAGCTGGGAATTGGACCCTGGCTTCTGCTCAGACTCTTGACGTAATCAAAGGAGAACAAAACTCGAGGAGTCTTGCTGGCTGTGCAGCCTGGGCTATGGATTAAGGCTATCACAAACTACAGGAGGTTTTGCAATTGTTTATGCCAATCCTTGGAGAATGAGTGTGAAATTAAGATCAAGGTCTAGATTTATATATATAATTTCTGTGATGTGCTCCTGTGATGCTGCAGAGCCAATTATAGATAACTCTAAATATGCCATTGGGAATCTTTTAAACATTTATTTTAGCGCTTTTGAGGAAGCCAGTACTAAGTTTAATAGACTGTGGTGAATTATTGACTGAAGAAATTATAACCATGCACTAGAGTGTATGGTATTGACATTAGTGATTGTACAGTCATCCTAAGGAGTCATTACAGGATTTAATTTGGGGCATGCTGAACTTTGAGATTTACACTGGGAGGGATATTGACTCCATAATGTGAGAGACACATGTTAACCTGCATGCATAGCAGACCATTGTTAATGTGTCTAACATAAAAGCCATAGAGATGGCATAAATTCAAATCAGACTTTTTTCCCTGTCTCTTTATGCTCAGGGAGCTGTCCATGCAGATATAGGAAGGTCTGTGGTGAGTGGTAGTTACTGCTATAGAAATACATCCATTTTCCTATCAGGTATCAGAAGCAAGTTTTGGTTTGTAGTGTTTTGGTTGTTTTTTCTTCTTTTTAAATAACCTAAAGCATTCTGGAAACTAATTTTGGGATTGAAAGAAGAGAAACAGGGACTTGCTCCATGCACACCTAAAGGGAGAAGTGAAGATTCTGCACAGGACACATTTTATTACCAAGTAGGATTTGGTTCCTGCACTTGTAAAGCAGCAAAAGGCACAGGATATGTTTCTTTCCCTGTCCTCTGAAGCTTCCCACAGGTTCGTGGCACTGCAGGAAGTCCCAGCAGGAACGAACCATGGAGCTGAGTGCAGCCAACAGCATCCACACTTCCCTTATCCCCACAGCAGGGCTTGGCACGGGACAGCTCAGGAGGAATCCCTGTGTCCTGGCCTGAAGGGAAACCTGCTCTGCAGCAGCTGCCAGAGGCACAAACATGCTGAGACAGTCCTGAGGAGCATTTCTGTGTTCCAGGGAAACTGCAGAAGGGATTATGTAGCCAAAGTAAATGTTAACTCTCTGGCTATTTCTGAAGTTTCTTTTATAAATTCATTTTGGAAAGGGTTTTAACTGTTTCTTCATAGTGTCTGGTGTTTAGTTTCCTTTGGATTCTGATAGAGCATGAAACCCCTTCAGAAACCAAATCAATCAGACAGTAGTGGACATTGAGATCTATTCCCTACATTGCTGATGTTTCCTTGGGAGTTATTGCTGCTGGAAAAGCCATGGTGCAGATTGCTGTCCCTCTGTGGCAAGTGCAGAAGAAAAAAATGTCTCCAGTATTTCTGAAGTGAACAGTCAATATGCCCAGCCTACTTCTTTAATTATGAATTTTGGAAGAGGAGAGACTATGTGCCATCAATGGTATAGTAATAGTAAGTTATTTAGGTTTCTGCCTGATAATGGGCCATTCAAACTCTTCTGAGAATCAGAGATGAGCAATTATTTATGAGGTGATCCAATGCAGATTCTATATCCGGGGCAATAAAAGTTGAGATTGGTTGATTTATTTGGCAGAGGTTGGATGTGCTGCTCAAATATTGATAGGATCTTCCTGAAGCACAAATGAGTCTGTTAAACTCATAACAAAAGTTACACAAAATAGTGGAAGAAGTATTAAAATACCATTCCTACTGGTGCTTTCCCAGTGCCTGAAAGATCTGTATTCCTCCTTCAGGGCTGTAATGACAGGGACATCCAGGATTGTGGCTGCTGAGTTCTCCCATCTTGGACACGTACTTGTTCCAGAAATTAATCTTGTGTTTAATCTAGTTTGAGACTGTATCTTAATTTGTTTTGCTGCTGCAATAATTGCCTAAGGTTTGTTTATCCATAAGGGTAATTTCAAGTTTAATATAAAACCCCATCTCCTTCATCTTTTTAATTGGTCATGTTATTCTGTTCTCCTTTAATTGAAGTGGTAAACTATCCTTTTGAAAGGCTGAGGCTACTGAGAGAGACTAAGCCTCTACCAGCCTATAGAAAAACTTACTTTATAGAACAGATAAACACTCTTAGTATTTGAGTGACCTTTCTGTACAGAAGAAGGTAAATTTAGATCTGGACTGTCAGTAAAGCCAGATTTTTCAGAGAAATTAAAGCTGTTTCTGCTTTTTTTTATGAATGGAAAATTGTATTTGCTGTGGGAAAGGAAGCGAGAATGCCATTACATTGTCATATACCCACATTTCCAAAAGTGTTGATACACAGGTTAGTATTTTGAATCAGGTTTGGAAGATCCTGGAGATAATTCAGACTAAAAAAAAACTATAAAATATTACATCCTGTCTCAGGAGGGATTTTCTTTGCTACAGAAGAGGCAAGAAATATATGTAAAGGTGTGGAAGAAAGAGTGTCACAAATCTCTGTTTATTTGCTTGTTTTTGAGAGAATTGCACAGTTTCTGCCAGTTTAGTATTTGCCCATTATGAAGTAGAACATGTTTGTTGTGGTCACTCTTGACCCTTCTGTGAGATGCTTTGTGGATTTTCACATCAAACATCCTGCAAGAATTAGGAGAAGGCGGTGAATTGTGACTTGAATTATGAGTTTGCTTATCCTGGAGAAGGAAAATGAGAATCTGATATTCTGGTGAACTGGATAAAGTATTTTTCATTGTGTACACAGAGCAGGAGATATGTGCCTAAAAACTTGTATCCCTCTGCACATCCCAATCTATGTTTAATCCTGTAATTCTCATACAGGACCTTGGACTCACAAATAGTAGTAGGAAAAAAATAGCCAAGTAGAACCCTAAATATCTTAATTGTCATTATATGGCTGCGAGGGTTGACCACAAAACACACAGACATGACCTTCTAGCAAATTCCTGTTTATTTGCTCTCTCCCTCAGCACATGTCTTTTACAGGGCTTAGCTGTCACCCAGGTTCTAATTTTGAGTGTCTTGTGTCATCACCCGTCCTGTCCTGACTTACAGCCAGCCCAGCTGCTTGTTGTGGGAGGGATTTTTGAGGGTGACAAGCTGCAGTTAAATTGTTATCAGTAAAATCCTGGTCTGATGTGTACATAGACTAAAATCACAGTCAGTGATGCCACTGACCCCATCCTCTCTACCCAAGTGCTGTTCTCCTAAATAGATTTGTTTTCCTATTGTTGGTTTTCAAACCTTCATTTTCTGGGAGGGGGGAAAAAAAAGTTGTTTTTCTAATTTTGCCCTGTTTACTTTCTCTAACTTGAAAAGTATCTTTGAAGATGTTGGAAAAAAATTAGCTGTTTCTCAGTCTGTGTAATTACAGAAAAAACATTACTTTTTGTAAGCATGTGAGCCTTTTTTTCCCCCAACTATCCTGTTTTTTACTCATAATAACACTTTTCAATATTATTCTGGAAGCAGCCTAGCCTGCTTTGAAAGACATGCTAAATCATACCCTTGATTCCTAACAATAATTTCATTACATGTGAAATTTTATTTAGAAAGAAACGAGACACTTGTTAAGACATTACTTAAGCTGCAAGCTTAACCACTTGGATATTGTGAAATGCTAGGTTAAATATTTCATTTCCCTTATGCATTTTGAGAATAACAGCATGCATGTATATTCGGGATTTTTAAGTCCATTATGTGCAAAAGGAGATGTTTCAATAGCTTGTCCAAACTTGGCTGTATTTTCACAGATGTGGTAGTGACAGCCTTCCCGACTGTTGAAATCCAAAGGTATTTTTCCAAGCAGGAAGGTATTTAGGTCTTCCCACATACAAGAGGTAGTTGGTATCTTAGAGCATGCATGAAACATTTCCCAAAGCATTTTTGACTCCTATTCATCTCTTCCATTAGGATGTGCCTTATTTCAGAAATTGCAGCTTCATTTGAGGAAATTGGTGAAATCACCTTGGCTGCTATATTAGTAATAACCAACCCACCCCAGCCCAGGCAATAATCCAGCAGGATTATTTCATGCTGAGTGGTTCAAGTCTGGAAAAGAAATGCAGAGCTGACATCCAGGTCGCGTCAGGGAGAGCCCTGGAAAAGCGAGATGATTGTTCTGGCAACATGAGATACAAATGGATTTAAATCGGTGTGTTAGGGTGTTAAACACCCGTCATGCTTACAGGATGGTTGTGAAAAGTGCCCTTGAGGTTTTAAAAACTGTGCATCATAAAGGCTTTGGGGACCTGCCCAGTATTAATTAGGGTCCTCTCCTTCTTTTGCATTTTCCTGCTAGGACTGAGTCCTTCAATGCTTTCTTCAAGTCGTGTTCAGGAACATGAACTTTCTTTTGCAAAGTCAAGAAGTCTTGGTGTGCTGCTGCTGGGGGAAAGGTACTTGGAATAATTATGCTCCAGAGAGCAGAGCCGAGAACATTTCTGGGGGAGAAAACAGCAACTGCAGTCAAATGAGCTGCTAAATAAGGAAACATCATTAAACAACAGGGCTAACCTTGGGTTTGCTGCCTTGCTTTTAGTTCCACATAGTAGGATAAAATATAAACAGGAAAGAGCCAAAGACTGCCCTGATAGGATAGAAAAATATCACAAAAATATCTTCTTGTGTCTGTGCTTCCAACGAGACACAGTTAGCAAAAAATCCCAGAGTGTTGGATTCAGGCGAGGAATAAAATGCAAAGTTCAGAGTGTGCTGAGTGTAACGCTGAGCACAGCCAACTATTGGCACGCTTCAGGTGTAGGCTGAAGTGAGTCCCTGTTAGGAAAAGTGTGTTCTTCAGTTTGATGAAAGATAAGAAGAGCTAATCACCCATCTTTACAGGTTTTTCGCTGAATTACCACTCGGTTCTGTTTTGTGTGTGTGCTTTTGATGCTCAGAGCAGCTGGCTCTGGCAGGAGGGAGTAGCTGGTAATTGAGGCTTGAGTGTGGTGTAGGGCAAAATATTTTGGGGAAACGTGGCTTGGCAAGAATTCAAGGTCTTCCAACAAGTTGCCATTGACTTATCTCTGTTGTGTTTGCAGAATGACCCATATTTCCTCATTCAGTGTAAATTCCAATTTCAGGCACAGCTGCCAAGACTAAAAGAATCTGAGGCATGTGCATGAAAATACTTCAATAAAAATAATTTCCCTGCTCTGTCTAGAGATTTATAAAATAATAGTGAAGAATATTATGCATTCAGATTAATAGCAGATGAATGTAAATTAAATCTGTAGAGATTCACCCACTGATTCTCATCTGGGGATTTTTTTTTTGCTTTGATTTTTAAGATGAACTTACCTATAAACCCTGAGAGCATGCAAAAATAATAATGATTACAGCTTGTAAGGAATAAATTAGCAAGAACTTACTTACTCCCCTCTAATTAATTCCTTAATAAACACCGAACAAATAACTGTTTTAAACTCACTTATATTTACAAGGTAAGCAGCAAATGGAAGTAATAAGGGAAATTAAAATGTGGCAGCAGCATGTGAAGTGAAAGGAGCTGTGAGAGGACAGAGTGAGAGTTTGTGCCTCAGCACAGGGAGAGAAGCACATGGGAAATTGCTGCCCAGCTCCTGCACTAGGGACTGTGCACTTTGAAGAACCAAATAAAATTTCCCTCAGAACAAAGCAGTGCTTCCTTACAGATCTGCCCTCACCTGCACGTTTCTCATCTCACTGGTGTGTGTGGATGCCTTCAGCTGCTGCTGTTTGTGTGCTTCATCCTCCTTGAGAGCAGCAAACAGTCGAGGGTCTGGCTGGGAAAAGCTTTTGTGCAGCTTCTGCTGCCTTTTTCTGATGTTCATGTAAGGAGCCTGGAAGTCTAAATCTCCTCTGAAATTGTTGGAGTATCAACAGCTGCCAAATCTGCCACTTACAAATTAGTATGTAATGAATTACTCTCTGAACTACCCAGTGGTAACTTTGGAGATAAAGCTGCCTTGTGGTTGGAGTGGTGAGAACTTCAAGATTTAGCTGTAAATAAATATAATTCCTTTAGATTGCCACTGTAGAAGAATATTTTCTGTGCTCTATGTTTATGGATATTGTGTAGTGCATGTATTAGTATTCAGAAACATGTCAAACCCCTTTTTAAGAGTGATTTTTGCTTTCAATAGCTGAAGAAAAATAGTCTAATTTTGCCCACACTTATTAGAATCCATATAACTCAGTTCTTATTTCTTTCTAGATTGAATAGCTCCTCTTCCTCTCAGCTGATTATACAATGCATATATTTATAGATGATAATCATCCCCCTCTTAGCTGTTTGGTGGAAGCCAAGCTCTCTGAGTCTCCTCTATCAAGAGCCTACTCTAGGTTCTGTGATTGCTTCTGGAACTTTCTCTGTAGTTCCTTCAGGTTAAATTCACCCCAGAGTACTGGTGACCAGAGTTTGGGACGATAACTTGTCAGTTCTGGCTCATGTCATTAATCAAAATTTGGGCAGAGAAGATGTTCAAAGCTTCTTGTGCCAAATAAAAAGTTAGCAGCTTAGGTATTATCTGGCTGGCAAACTTATGCTGTCTCTTATTTTTTTGTTGTTTTACTTTCATGTGATTAATACTCCTTTCATCATCTTGTCCAAAGCTTTGCCTATCAGACTAATGTGCATGCAGCTGCTGGGGTTATTTCTCCTCCCTTTTCTGAAATTGTAAGATGTTTTATTTTTCTTCTAGTCTCCAGGTTTTGCAGGTTTTCAGCTGTTGTTAGTGCTCAAGCAGCATATTATAGCTGGAGTCTCCAGTTGGAATTGTGCCTTGCCTATGGATTTTCCAGTTAAATAACACATGCCAGGGTTGTAACTAGAGTTGGCAGGGATGTGCATTCTGCTTCCATGCAGTTCTTAGCTGATTCTCTTTATCTATGCATGGAAGTGGCAGGCATGTAAGTAGGGCATGGATTGCTGTGTTTGTGCCTTAACATTAGAACTCTCTGTGTTATGTGGGGAGCAGAGCAACTCCAAAGTCCTAATTTCCCAATTGTGTTAAATTTAGATCTGTAAAAAGCATTTATTGTTTTAATATAGACAAGCCAAAAGCTCTGTGCTGTTGATGTGAATGTGCAGACTCCAAACCCCTCCACAGAACCCAACTAAGTCAGAAGGAGAACAACTCCAGAACAGCTGAATTCTGCCAAAACCACCCTCATCTGCTGAAGTAGCTTCTAAAATCAAACAGCCAGAGCCACTAATTTGTTAATATTTCTTTAGATGCCTCCAACTTATGCTGCATGCATTAAAAAAGGGCTTTCCTAAAAGTTCAAAAGCCTTGAATCTCATTTAGTCTTGGAAAAACCTTTGTGGATGGACAGATTTTCCTGAGGAGGAGCTGCACTGTCAGGTATGGCAGAGCAGGAGTTGTACCGTGGTTTTCCATGTGGGATGAAAGTCTCTGCTGCTGCTGTTCATTGTTTGGGGCACTCTGTTGAAAATAATACATTTTACTTGCTTCAAAGGAAAATACCATAATCTCTGTGTAGTCTGTGATCCCCTGTCAGTGAGAAGTAATGGCATGAGAGCATCACCCCCAAAATGACATAGATCCCTTCCACCTCAGGCATTTAATCATCATAATCATACATGTTTGAGTTGTGATTTGAAAGGAAAAGTTTCATAAAAGAAATACTGCTTTTTTGTTGTTTTTAAATATATGCTTAAACTTCAATTCACTGTACTCTTCCTTGTGACTCTAAAGCTACAAATTGCCAGGTTATTCTCAGTTATGTGAATAAAAATCAGTCAAGTACCATTATGAAGGCTGCCTACAAGGTGATTTTGTATTTTCTTCTGGAGCAGGTCCTCCCCCAGCTCTTTTAAGTTTTGAATATGGCTGCACCTCATGAATTCTCCTTTTGCTCCTGTTCTTCCCTGCTTGTGTGAGTGGGACGTGCAGAGGTGCGAGAGCAATTTTAGCGGACACAAACAGTTCCAACCAGGCACATTCAAGGTGTTCCTGTCCATACAATTCCCACTGCCAGCTGCAACAAATCCAAATTCTTTGATAAGAAATTTCTGGATTTGAGTGTTCTTGTGGTAGAGCCTTTCCTGGAAAAGGGAGAGCACTAGCAAGGGCAGCAGTAGGATAAGGAGATGCCATGTTAATGGGTGTGAGATTAGGATAGGGAGGTATTTCTCCAGCTTTGCCATTTTTTGCCCTCTGTCCTGCTGGGAGATCACAAACCCATTGCTCCTTTCATTCACTAATTGTCTTGTGTGTTTAGGCTGTAAGATTAAGGACTGTGGCTTGGTTTTTTGGAGCATGTGCTGACTCTGTGAGTATGTACAATCTGAGTGAAGAGGAAGTATTTTTATACACCAAGCTGACTTCATGCCCTATCAACACTGGTGACTTTGGGCTCCAACTGTAGCATCAGTTGGCTGAGACTGAATGAAGTCTTTCTTACCTGCTATGGAAATTTTCTCTTTTTCCAGTGCTCTACTTCTACCACCTGGGATGATGGCTGACCATAGCACGCTGGGTCTTCCCTGTGTCCTTTGCCTATTTGTGATGGGATGCCTAATTTGCTGGGATGAAGGCAGGCAGCAAACCTTTACTGTGTTCTGCTTCCTGTTTCTTTGCACTAAGATTTGTGTTGTTAAATCTCTCTGCCAGTTTCTAGACTGCCCAGCCACAGCATCTGTAAATCCAAGTAAATGAAATTTTCCTTTAATGAAGCAGCAAAGAACTTATGCTTAGCTGCAGAAGAATTTTTACTTTCATTATTAAAAGGGCACTTAGCATGAAAATTCCCTCTCATTTTTGCCCTAATAGCTCAATGTTTTATGCCTTATATAAACTGCAGATCATTTTCGCAGCACTAGAAAATATTGCTGTTCTTACAACTCCAGGGACGCATTGAGATACTGTGATATTAAAATAGCCAAAACTTTTCAGTTTGGGGCTTGTATTTCCATAGTAATGCTTCCTGTAAGAGCCTTGCAGGAGGGATGTCATGCAACTCTGCTTGGATGTTCTTCCTGAAGTGCCAGGAAACCTTTCAAGGTGTTAAAAGCTCATTCCCAGAGCAGTTGAATCGAATAATAAATGATGGTTCTTGCCTTGCAGAGGTCTCCTGAGTCTTTTTGAATTAAGAATTAGCAGCCACCCAGTAAAGTTTAGCACAAGTTCAAATTTACAGATAATGCATTTTGAGTAGTAAAAGAATCATTCTGTTTTTATTCTGTTCAAGTGTTTTTTGGAAAAAATTCTATTCTCTGTGATACCAAGCCCCATGGTTCTTCCAGTTATTCAGAACTGCTAGTCCAGACCTAGGGAGCCATGTGGTCAAAGTAAGGTTTAAACCCATTCCTTCTTGTTTTCCAAGCTGCTGCTCTGTGGAAGAGTCTCAGGGTTTCCTGTGGTCAAGATGAGCCCGAGATGTGTAAAAAGTCTCTGCTCTCCAACTTGGCTGTCCAAGAACAAGTCTGAAGCCTTCGGTTTTCAGTCTCAAGGTTGTTTATTGTTGGTTATCAGAAAACATTTTCAGCCTGGCCTGGGGAGGTCTGTTCAGCAGAGCAGACCAAGGCACTCTGCCCTCACACGGGGCTTGTGCTCTCTTTTCTACTATAAACTACATGTACTTTATTTATAGTTACTTTCCAATAGCTGTCACCTATGTTAGACTGTATCCTCTTACTCTACACCAATGCCAAAGTGGCACCATCACCCAAAAGATGGAGGCTGGGAAGAAGAAGGAAGGAAGGACAGGACAAGGCCCAGTTCCCTCCATCTTGCCTCCCAGCTCACCATAGTAAGAATCCTAAATCTACACTTTTGTGACTTTTACTTCTTCACACAGTGGTGGTAATTTGTTTCATGGATCAAACTCAAAGTCACACGAATTTCTGACTGCATGCCAGGGTCTCTGACCCCCTTGCCAAGACTCCAGACCCCCCTGGCCTGGGCTCAGATCACCCAGGACTGTCACAGGGATGTCCTGGGTTCCCACAGAAGAGGAGCACGTGTCTGGCCTTTCTCCCATCTCCCTGCCTCGGGGGATGTCCCTTGGCACCACAGGCAACAGAACAAATAGCAGCAGTGCCTCCCCAGCTCCATGGGGAGCTGTAGTGCTGCTGCTGCCAAACAGCCCCCTCCTCTGCACCCTCTTCTCTGGGGGTTTGGAAATTCCCCTGAGTGTGTGGTGAAACGTGCCAGGCCTCGTGCTCAGAATGGGCCTGGCGTGGATGAGGCTGCCGTGGTTTTCTGCCAGTGCTCATTGGCCACAAAGGAAAAGCTTGAAAAGATGTGATTTTGAGTGAAGTAGTGGAGGCAGCAGAGTGTTTGCTGTGTTCCCTTCATGACCAGCTGTGCCTCTCACCCAAATTTTCATTTCATGTGCCAGGGTGGTGGATTTGTTTTGGGCTTTGGATTTTGTAATAGATATTTAGAATGCAGAGAATTCAGAAGCCACTTTAACCAAGTTAAAATTTTGTCTGTTTAATTGACCCTTGAGACATTAGTAGCTACTCTAGGAGTAAGATCTTTGGTTCCATCATTTGAGTGCCTTGCTTCTGCTTTATCCATCACCTGCAAGGAGCTTGAAGGAGATCTGGTTGTTTTGGGCAGGTTGGCGAGTTTAGCATTAATAATACAATTTTAAATGTTTTTCTTTGAGAAGAGTGTGTGGGAAGGTAACAAATTACTTTGAACTTGTGAAGGACACCTGTGCAGCAAAAGACTTTGCTGTTGTTGAGGAGAGTTCTTCTGTTGATTTGAGGTGTACGTGCTGCTCTGCTGCTGCCTTATTGACACAGCCCATAATTTTGATGTCCAATAATTGAATTGTGTGCTGCCAGGAGGAAGCATGGAGACAGCTTCTTGAGGGACTGTCTCTCTCTAGTGGGATGCAGCTTATGAATTATATAATGGGACTTTTGGGGAAGAACAGCACTACCTTAGCACAGCTCCAATTACAGTCATTGACAGCCTTGCTATTCCTGCTTGTAGCTGTCAGTGCAGGTTTCTGTTAAATCAGTCTCACCATCCCTCCACAGTTTTCCTTTGGGATGAGGAGACAACTTGCTCTGTTTCATGCATTTTATTCTTAATGATAATAAGGAAAAATAGGTATGTTCTGAGCAGGGGAATGATACATGACATTCCCTAGCTTTGCAAGCACCCTTTTGGAACTGGCACTAAATATGCACTCCCACAGTGGAGAATTTCATCTGAGTGTGGCTGATGGATCACTGTCAAAATCCCTGAAACATGAGTGAGGTGTATTCCATAAATGGCTGTAAATTGATGAGTTTCCCTATGTGTTTACTCTGAACCTATAGGGCCTAAGGTAGTTCTTTAGCATAGCTTGCAATTTCTTCATAACTTGCAAATTCTTCACAGAAAGGGTGATTAGACATTGGAATGGGCTGCCCAGGGAGCTGGTGGAGTCACCATCCCTGCAGGTGCTGAAGGAAAGACTGGACATAGCACTTGGTGCCAGGATGGTATTTAGTCAAAGGCTGGACTCGGTGATCTCAGAGGTCTTTTCCAACCTAGATGATTCTGTAATTGTTCCTCATCAGATTCAGGTGGTGTTCTTAATATTTTCTTTCTGACATGTTGTTAGGACAGTAGTTGTGTGGTTTTATTTAAAATAATATTTTTAAAATGCTGAATAAAGATAAGTGTTAGCGCAGAACTGCATACATTTTTTTCTTCCAGAGATATTCAGTGCTTTTGTGTTCAGAGAATGATAAAACAGAGACTTTCAATATTAAAGTTCAATTTAATTTTGATTAGCTATTCTCAACAGAAGGCGTTTTTTGAACTGTTTGAAGCTTGTTTCAGAAAATTGGCTTTACCCCTTTGACAACTTTGACCAGATGTGGCCATCCAGTAGCACTGCATGATGCTTGTTTAGAAAATTGCCTTAGTTTCCCAAAGTTTATTTTGCTAGTACTGTATCAATCAAACTTTGAAGGCAGCATTGTGTCTTCTAGTAGACTGACTGGTAATATTTAGAAGAATTAGACAAGCTTTCAGGTACACTATTTCTTCTTCAGGTTTTCCAGCTCAGTGGAAAATGAGTTTAGAGAGTTTGATTTGGTTAGACCTTCTCCCTGTGTGGCACTGGCTGAGAGCTGGGCCATACATTGGGAATAAAGAACATCCAGCCAGAAGGGATGTGAGAACAGAAGTTGAACAGTTGAGGTCAGAGCAATACACAACTCCTCAGCCACAATGACAGCTTGCAGAAGAGTGGAATTACTTTTGTTAAGGATGTCTATAAAGCAGCTGGCTTCCTGGACTAACCTGCTCTTGCTGGGTTGTCTTGACACAGTTTTGGGAGGTTCTGTAGTTGATCCTGCTCTCAGCCTGCCCTGCTGCTGCTGGATCTCCAGGAGAGCTCTCCAGTGGTATCCAGGAGGATTCCTGCTTTATAGCTGGGGTTATGTCACAAGCATGTTCCCAAGGCACCATGACTCAGTTGGCATCATTTTGGGCAGTTTAAAATAGAAGTGAGCCAGATCCTCAGCTGGTATAAATTGGTGTTATATTAGATTCAGATGGGGCCTAATTATGAGTGCTCAAGCAGACACTGAGGATTGCACAATCCATTGCTTTTGTGAGTGTGTGCTCACCCATAAAAAGTGAGATTGCACAATGCAGCCCTCTCTGAATGCATCTCTGTCTCGGCTGCTAATTGAAAACAAACATGACAGGATTAATAATTCACTGCTCTGGAATTTTTGTATTATGAATGATTGGAAGGATCTACCACTTGCATGAAGAGATGTTACTCTATTGCAGGATTAAGTCCCAGCAGCAATGACTGGAGTTCTCTGGACAGGGAAAGTTGGACTTGCAGAGGATTTGGATTTTTTCTATCACCCCCAGGTGCTATAGCTTCTATGCCCCCTGCAACACAGAGTGCATTTTCCAGGCCTGCATGGAGGAAGTCATTAACAAAACTCCCTTTATTTAGGTGGGGGAGGGCTTGGGCTGTTTTGCTTCACAGGAAATGGGGCATTTCTTTGGCCACTTCTCAAGTGTATTTTCCCTTTACAAAAATCCTCCCACGTTTTGCTATAGGGAAATAGGAAATTTTCAGTATTTTCCTCTGACTTGCGAGGAAGTTGATCTCTGCCCTCTTAATTAGTTGTTTAAAAGATGAAAGCCAGTGCCTGGGGTGAGGGAATTCCAGGAGGTTTTTTTGAGCCAAAGTACTAAGAAATGGCCCATTATGAATTTTGATTTTTCCAAGCCCCTCTGAACGTCTCCTGCAGAGGCACTTCCATGGATGCAGGTCCTGCTCTCAGCTACTTACATTAAATGATGCTGTCAAAAAGGGACAAAAGGATTCTGGGGATAGGGTTATAAACCCTGTGTTCTGTACCAGAAGTAACAGGACAGGAAGGTATGAGGTGCATGTTTGGGGGATCAGCCTTTCCTCCAGCCCTGGATGCTGGGCTGAGACAAGTAGCCCCACAAAACTCCACTTTTCTCTTATTCTTAGACTGCCCTTGCCAGTTTTTGGATCTGAGGATGGTCACATTTTCTGCACACGGCTTGGTGGCATGCAAGCAGCTTGAAAGCAGTAGTCAAAACTCCAACTCTATACCTGTTCATCCTCCTTCATCTGGGGGGATGCAGACCTAAGCAGGGTTGTTCAGGTCCTTAGTGCTGGTCATTGCTTTTTTCTTTTTGTTTGTCTTTTTTAAATGTGTTATTCCACTTAAAAGGGTCTTTTTGTGTTTGTGTTACGGGAGGTCTAGTTGCACTTTTGTAAGTGATTAAATTACTAATTCTGTTTGTTCTTCTTTTTTTAAAAACCAAAATACCAGACAAATTAAAACAAAAAAAAAGCTTTTGAAATTCATTCTGTGTGGCTCAGCATCACTGTGTAAGATCCATTTTTCTTCAGCATATTAATTTCCCTCATGTGTTTGTTGTTAAAGCCTTTATTTTTAATGCTTGTTAGCCCTTTCAGTTGGGGAAAACTGATTTTTATGACATGATTTGCATGTGCCTGGAGCTTCTGTGGAACATTTCACCATGGCCTTGAGATGACTTTGAGGTGTGGGTATTATTTGGTGTTGTAAATATAACTCCTATTTCCCACCTGAGTTCTTGCTCTGAGTGTGATAAACTCATATGTAGCTCTGCCATATTCCATTGTTTTCATTCCTGCCAGGAACTTAATGGCTGAATGGATTAACTCAGAAGGACTCAAAGCCCTGCAGTATGCTTAATTGTAAATCTTTTTTTATTGAAAGTTTCACTGGCACTGTCAGAAGAGTGCTTGCGTCCATATCCCCTGAGTATTGGTGGAGTTTGGGTTATTTCCACCTTTTATCACCCTGCCAGTGCTTCTTTCTGATCTTGGCAAGTTTTGATACTCTTGTCCTCTTTTTGCAAGTGAGAGCAAAAAGTAACCATCTCCAAAGTGCAAGTTTCCTCTCAACAGGCTCCATGAAGAGAGGGAAAAGTACTCATGGAGTTCAGCAAGTACTAGAGCAGAAGGGAATTGGGATTGCTATTGGTCAGACAGAAATGTGATGAATGTACAGACACATGAAAATTTGTTGGTAGAGTTTGTCTTAGTAGAAAACAAAGATCTGCAAGAGCTGAGCAGGAATGGGTTCCTTAAAATGAAAAACGAATCAGAATCCCGAGTAACCCCTGGCAGAATAATATGTCCATCAATGTGATTTTTTCTTTTCTCCTTGGAATTGAAAAGAAAAGGAGTAGTGGCTTTATCCAGCACAAAGATTTCAAGTTCCCTGGGCAGCATTTGCAGTCATTACTCTGGAAGGCTGAAATGCTTGGAAGTGGAGTGGCTGTCCCTGCAGTGTGGTCACACTCCTGTAGCATTTCAGATCACTGCTGGCAGCTGGGAAGCAAACTGCTCCCATCTCTAGTATCCATCCTCCTTCCAAATGCTCAAATCAAGGAAAAGGGATTCTTCCTGTATAGGGGAGGGCAGGAGTTTGCCCAGCAGAAGCTGTTGTGATGTGCTAGGTTTGTTGTATAAACCATAACTCAGGAGTAGCTCACAAGCTATGAAATGCCTGTCAAAAATGAACGTTTTACCAAGCAGCAGTCACTAAAGTTGTTGAACCTTGTTATCATTATAGATTTAACACATCTTGGGGTTTATGGGCACTTTTCCAAGTGTTCTGGGAATAATAAAGCAGGTTTTCTCTTGCAGAGGCAGGGTTTTCTGTTTGTGACACTTGCCTTTTGTCACACTGTGACAAACATCAAAATGCTAAAATTGTATTAAAAGGGTTAAACCAAAAGCACAGCAGCTGCTATTTAGCAATCCAGGAAATCAGCTTGACTCTTATGGCTTCTGTATAATCTGTATATCCTAGGAGACCCACACAGTGTTGCTGTTGGACTTGCCTGGGTGCACATGAGCTCTCCTAGAAGCTGATCTCAATTTGGACAAACAGATGTGGGGAGTGGGACACTGATAACACAACAAGGCTTCTTGAATAATACAATAATCACTTGTGTTGCAATTTTTCCTTCTAGGAGACTGAGCTGCTGGATATCAGCCTTGTCAAAGATGCCAGATGTGGAAAACATGCCAGAGCTCCCAAGGTAGGAATTCTTGCTGTGTGCTTCCCTGTTATATTGATGACCTAGATAAAAAAGAACAGGAATTGTATGCAAGAATTGAAAAAAAGAAAAAAGTTCCCTCAGCTAAAAAGAAGCATTTTGCCTTTTCTTTGTTTAATGCTGTTTCTGTTGAGAAGTGTTGGGATTGTTGAGTGTTGGGTTCTGTGTGTAAAATCCATCTGGAAGCCCTGCTGGCAGCACAGGAACAAAAATCCTAGTTTGTCAAGGTACATTTGCACAAGTTCTTGGCTTCCCTGATGGCAGGGAGCTGATATTTGTTTGAGTCCATTCTGTGCTCGTGATTTTCCTCTTTCAGTGCTTCCTATGGCCAAGAAGGAGGATTTTGGAGTTAAACTGCTATCAGAGAGGTCGGGGTATCTGTTCCCTTTGGGTTTGCCCTGATGTATTGTGGACTCATTTACAGCCTCTACAGACAGTAGGCTGTAGATACAAGTTCTCTCTTGGTGGTTTTGTTTGGGCAGACACAGCACATCAGAGGAAAAACCCAAGCACTCGGCTCCAGAAGCAAGAAAGTGCCAGGGAATCCCAGAAGTGATAGGAAAAAATGAAATCTCCCCAGGGGCTGGAAAGTATGGCCTTGCTGCTGCTTAGTCCTGGCTGAACAGACCCAAAGAATGTTTCTCTGACTCTCATCTTGGGGGAAGACTATTCCTGGGTCCAGATGACCTCTTTTCCTTGCAGCCCTGGGTCCAGGGACAGCCCTAGGGACAACTCAGCCCCCTGAGAGCAGTTAGGAATGGAAAAGGTTGTTTTTCTGTGCCAGAAAGCAGTTGTAGTTATCTCTGAACAGACTATTCATATTTGGTTTTCAAAGCTCTCCATGTAGCTCTGGCAGCATTTTAAAGGCTGAGTTATAATTGAAATGCAATAGAAGTACTTTGACATCCACATTAATATCAAATGAGTTCACCATGATTAATGGTTCTATGATGAATAGCAATAAAGTATTAACAATGTCTAGAACATTATTTTAAAATGCTACCCGCTTTACAGAGGACATTCATGTTCTAACAAAATGTTTTTAGCTAAAATTTATGCATAGCTATTGCCTTGGTGACTTTTATTTATTAGGTTACAAAAAGGCTGGTTTTGTGAGAGCCTGTTACGGATTTGACAGCAGTGGCATTAAATGAAGGGTAGGAGGAAATCCCGGCCCTCAGGGTGGTGAAGTGCACCACCTGTGTGAATGAGCTTGCCTTTTGTCATTGATTTGTGTGTGGGCAGCAGCTGAACAGAGCCTGGGTTGGCTGTTGATGGCATCTTGCTAATGGTGTGAAATAAAAGGCTGCTTTTGGGGCCATTCCTGCCCGTTTTGCTCTGATCTGTAGTGTGGGACTGAGCAGAGGAACGCTGGCTGCAGGTGAGCAGTGTCACAGAGCCCAGTGTGTGTCACTTCCACAGAGGATCTAAAGCTCAGCTTTGGAAGGCTTGGCTCCAAGTCAGACAGTAGCAGCTGGGATTGCACAGGGGTTTCCAGTAAAACTCATGGGATTTTGCCTGAAGAGAGAGCACTGGGAATGGAAGATGCTCACTAAAGCTTTTCAGGGGCCCTTTTCCACAACTCTGTTTCCAGGTGGGAGCACCCCTGCTTTTACTCTAAACAAAGAGATTGAAGTGATTTTCTCTACATCACCCCACCACCTCTCCTTCTGCCTGTGCTTTTGTGCAATTGTTACATTAGTGGACTTCTGCCAACTTATGCAAATCTTTTAATCTATTCTCAGAATTCTAAGAGTAGATTTCACTCATGGGTTGTCATTACAGACTTAATGGGAATCGTTAAATCTCATTTGGTGTATTTCAGATCTACTGCTGCTTTTTGATAGAAATGAGTGTCTTTTTTAATAAGCCTTGACTTTCCCATTAAATAAAAGAGTAATTCCTTTTTATTTTTATAGTAAGCTAAGTTCCAATGTCATTAGCTTCACTCACAAGTAAGCTACCAGAATGGCAGTGAGGTGTGCTGCTACACAAGGCCACCAGCAAGAGATGGTTTTAGAGGACTGTAGGCAGTCCTGGTTTCCAAAACTCAGTTCCAATGCTGCATTCAGTGCACTGCCATGAGTATTCTTCATTTCTGAGAAAGAGCTGGGAAGCACAAAATGTTTTACAGTTTCTCTTTTTTTGGTTGTTATTCCGTTTTCAGAGTATTTTTTCATAAATCCAGTCCCGTATATTTTGTGATTGTTTTTGCATCTTCCTGGCTTTCTGATCCGGCTGGTCTGGTTGCTTTCTCCATCCCTTCAGTGTTTAGCCTCAAAAGTTCCCCTGAAGGCACAGAAGTGCAGCTCTCACCCTGTAGTCCTCATGTTAATGTAGCACAAGCAATGAGCTGAGAACACATTTTTGACTACTGTAATCAATCTATGGCTGCCCCTGAGCAGTGCTGTTGTGATGAGGGCAGGAACTTGGGTTTCTAATGGTGTAGAAGAGAGTTTTTAGTGGGTACCAGGGCACTTGATGCTTGGGAGATGAAAAGCAGTCTATTCAGATGACCCTGAGATCCTCCAGCATCGCCTTCTCTTTGCACATTGTCAAGTATGGCTCCTTCTGTCTTCAGCTGCTATTTTCAGAAATGGTAACAGAGTTTTCCATCTCAATGCAATATACATGCAAAGGCTGATTCCTTGGTAGAAAGGCAAAATCTCAGGCAGCGAGAGTTTCTACATGAGAAGAAAAATGAAAGTCATGTTCTGAAAGGAGTAAGAAAAGACACATTAATTGTGTATGTTAGGAAGAAGTGCCTCTATTCAAAGTAAAATGAAATTTATAAAGAAGTGAAGGAATTATGAAATGATTATCAGGACTTTTCTTTTTTAGTTTGTATTAGAATTGGGTAGGAAAAGGGAGCAAGAGGAATTTTGGGAACAGGAGGAAATCATTAGTTGTGATGTGCAAAAAAGGTAAATAAAACACATTAGCTGGTAATACTCTCTCAACCTTTGGCTTGATGTGCAGACTGAGACAGCTTTTCCCTTGTGAAGCTCAGTGATAAGGTCTGCAAAATAAAATAACACAAAATGTGCTTTTGTACAAGGAGGCATAGGAATAGCTATGAATATTCCCATGCCTTCTGGAAAGCCAGGAAGTGCCTCTCAAAAGAGTGTCCATGCTCTTGAAAGGGAGCCGTAGCTAAAAATGCCAGGCACCAGTGAATACTGAGAAATGAATGGTCAGGTGGTGAAAATTTGGCAGCTGCAAACATGCTCACAGGACTAGGGAAGTCACAGTTTTTACATCTTGTATTTACTTTAGCCAATAACAGTTTCTATGGAAACTGAAATCTTAAGCGACTATATGTGTTTTTACTAGCAAGAAGAAATATCAGGATTAGTTGACAGGGAGAAGGAAATAACCCCATGGTAAATGCTCATATTGAAAACTTTTGATGCATTTGATCTGTTTTCCCTCAGCATCCTGTTTTCCCTCATAAATCATTCAGCAGGAAATGAATTTCTTTAAATAACAGATACTGTGAAACCTGTAGGAGATGGAATTATGAATGACAGAATCACTCTCATGCCAAGACATGTTTAGAGAGTAATCCCCAATTTTAAAAAATCTCGTAGCTCCCCCGCCCCAAGTTTTCTCACTTTTAAAAGCAATCTCTAGAGAGAAAAATAATTTAGATGTTTGACTATCAGAAATTTGCCAAGACCCCAAATGCTATTTTAGTATCAGCACCAGCCTTTCTGCATTTGGTGGCTTTTCTTGAAATGTTTGAGTGAGATGATTTTGAAGCTATGGCAGCTGAAATCCAAAAGCTGCTCTGGAAGGTTTGCTGGCTTCTAACACATCTACAGAGGCAAAGCAACATTTCCTGAACCTAGGTGGGCTCAGGAACTAAAAAGAAACCTAGAAGGAAGGTCTAAATAATTGTTTCACTGAAAATCAGTGGTTTTGGGGGGAAATGAGGATGTGCAAATTCATTTGAACTGTCAGAGCTGTCCGGACTGCAGTGTTTGCCTCTGCTGCTGTGCACTCCATGGCACTGACTGAGAGTCAGCAGGACTGACAGCCTGTGCTGGGACATTTATGTTGTGTTTAGTAACACCCTGATTAGACTGCCTGTAGGAAATGCCAAATTTATTGGGTTTTTCCCTCTCTGTGCACTCAGTCCATTCCCTGGAAAAGCCAGCTGTGTCCATGGGTGGCACAGGACAGCAGCACACCTGCTGCCCTTTGCAGCACTGCCTTCTGTTGCTCTGCCTGTCCCAAACGCTGCTGTTGCTGTTATTTTTGCCTGCTGATATAAATGCACGCTGCTTTCCCTTCAACAACCTTGATGCTAAATTAGAAAATGTAAATTATGCCGAAGCAGTGTTCTATTTCTGCCAAAAAGAAATAAAAATGGAATGTGCATGCAGCTCACCTTCTTCCCACTCACCTTGGGGGATAACAGTGGCAGCCATAAACATCTGCCCCAAATGTGTCTGTTCTTTTACATAACTGATTTTTTTTTTTAATAATGATTGAGTTGCATAAACATTTTGTCTAGATTGAGTTTTACTTTTGTAAGGAAGGTTAAGATGATTTATTTGGATGGTATTTGGCCAGTGCTCACGTGGAAATAAAAGTGGTTAAATGCTGCCAGGAGTGTGGAAGTTGTGGGCCCTGAGAGTGCAGGGGCTTTTCCTCGGACCCTCCAGTGGCCCAAACTGGTGACTTTATTCACAACCTCTAATGCTTGGGGAACTGGGACCTTTTCAGCAGCATGTCATTCACTGTGCAACTTAGCTCTGTCTGGGCAGCTCATTGAAATCACTTCTTACTAACATTCAGGGCATGGCAGAAAGCACAGAGTTTTTTCCAAGCCTTTCAGTATGAATCACTGCCAGCAAGATTTACTTTTTTTTTCCCCTTGCTTCCTGACTCTTTCAGTTAGCTTACTGAGCTGGTTGGTTTTATACTTTTCTTTGTCATATTTATAAAGCCTCCATCTTCTTTTTGTTTGCCAAAGTTCGCAGTGCAAAGCCTGTAATAAGAAATTCCATATTTTAAGAAGTACAGAGGCATCGTACAACCGTGATTTTAAAACCTGACATTTAAATTTGAAAAGGTAGGCACTGCTCAATTAAATATGTGATATCTGAGTTCATGAAAACACCAGGAATTATTGGTAAAGCTGTGCTTTAAATGCTGCTGCTGCTTTTGAATAAACCTGTGTATATGCACACTTTATTTTTTTTCCTTTGTCCCTTTTGGTATGGCCAGTGTTGCTGCCCAGTAATCCAGGACAGGGATGTCTTATTCCTGCTTTCAGAACTAATGATGTTAATGAGCTGAGGGTGCATGTCCAGCCATGGTTGTCACAAAGCCCACGCCCTGCCACTGGTGATAAACCTCACCTGAATCTGACAAATGGCATTTTTGCAGTGGCTGGCACAAAATTTAAAAATTGGTGGGATGACAAAGTTATTTTGGAGGCACTTTTAACAATGCTAAGATGTTGATACTGCCTATCAATTTCCAATATTATCAGTTTGTTACCTTGCAGATCCACAGGTTACCTTCTGACTTGCACCAAGATCACAAAGTCTTGGGAAAGCACAGCCCTAGTGCAATACTAATACAAAAACTAATGAATAAAATGTTGCTATCCATTAAAATAAGGAATGCTCCATTTAGCCTGTCATAAACACTCAGGCTGGAAAGAATTTCAAAATCTTTCACTGGAAAATGTAAAGGTACTCATAAGTGAACCAAGCAAGTCTTTCCTCCGGAGCCATTATCTCCATCTAGAAATATTTCATAAATATTAAAGTGCATATTTTAGCAGTAATGTGGAGGGATCTGATGGTAGCTCAATACCCTCAAGCTTCAAATGCAGGATCAACAGGCTCAAGTGAAAATGTCACAGCAGATACATCTTTCTGCAACTGTTTAGAACAAATGATTAAAATGTCCCTGGTTTATTGGAATCCAGCTTGGTGATTTGTCATTACATCCCTTAGCTTGTAAACAGCCGTTTGGAGAAAGCTGTCAGGGTGTAATTAGTTGCAAAGGTTTGATATGCTTGTTACCATCTGCATATAAATAGGGTTTTTGGGATCTTCTGATGGAGCTGTGAGACTTTTTGATCTGTGTGTGTCTCAAGGTGTTGGCTGTGCCACTGGGATGGCCCAGCTGCACCAGTGACCTTGTAGGGTCTGGTGTCCGGCAGAGAAGGTCTCTCTGTATTAATGGGAAGCATTTTATTAGTATATGAGAGCAGGACCTGAAATTCAGCTGCAGGTAAGGTGGTGAATGGGAGCAAATGGGGCCCATGTGAGAATAAAGCAGCAGAAAACTATGGATTTCCAGGGTAGTGGTATCAGTATATTCATGTCAAATCCATGTTAGTATTTTTCCAAAGCATCAAGCAGAAAGGAGATTTTTGGAAATGTTTCTTTTGCTTTGTCTGCTGTGGATGTGCAAGAAAGTGGGCAAGTGCATCCAAATATCTGTCTGGGGTGTTAATACATTGGCTTATTTCTGAAACCAAACCAAACTTCTTTCCCATTTAATTATAAATAGGATTATGCTACCAAGTAAGACTTACAAATACTTCATTTTTAAATAAGTCCTGAGCAGTATTTGTGTGGTGATAACAAAAAACCTTACAGCTGCATTGAGTGTGAGTTGCCTGTCTGTGGCTTTTTCAGCTTTCACCTTACAAACTAATCCTAGTGAAATAAAGAGAATTATCAGCTGTTGCAACTGGGGAATTCAGATACTCTGCCACGCCTGGGCTGGTGATGAGCCATCCACAGGGGTGTTCCTGCAGAATGGATGGCCCAGGGCAGCAAAATGGTTCTCTGTAGGCCAGAGCTACAGGAACATTTTCTGAGGGCCAAAAGTTGGCTTAATGCATTTTCCAACCCTTTGTGAGTCACGAGAACAAAGAGCAGTGAATTCCTGGTGAAAACTGCTGTGTGTTAAGGCTGATACACAGTTATACATGATTTAGGAAGGTTTTTCTCACTGTGGAAGGAATTGTGGATTGAGTCTTTCTAAAGAGAAGCATTTCCACAGCTACGAACTGCAGGAGTGGAAGTTGCACGGCTGCTTCTTCATGTGGCTGATGTGCTCTAGCATTGCACAGAAACTGAATTAGGAGCAGTTTTCTGCATCTGGATCTCCTTTCCTGTGGTTAACTGCATTGGGAGTGTCCAATACCCTTCATAATTTGGATTTAGATGGCAAAAGTCAGGTCTTTGGTGAGAACGTTGACCTTCAAAGAAATCTTGTTTGTGAATATAGATATGTGTGTTAGTGAACAGAAACCATTTTAGGGGCTGGGTAAGAAACCAGGTGAATGAAACATTTCCAAAACTTAGCTACTCTTGAGTATGAGCTTGCCTTCATACCCCTCAAGTGTAGACTGAATTATTAACCAGCCTGAAACGTGAAGAACCTTACAGAAATACTGACAGAAATGTATCAGTGCTCTGGTCCCAGAAGGAGCAGAAAGGGACAATTCCATGCTGATCTCACACTGAGGGTCAGGTAGCTCTCGATTTAGTTGCTACCACAGTCCTGAGTTGCCAAACGACACAGAAAAAACCCCTCAGTGTGTACCTGTAAAGTGCAGCATTGTGTTAAAATGCAAGTTTGCCCCTTTAAAGACATATTCTGTATGGTTTAGGGTTGTGAGCTTCTGAGTTAGACTGTTTATCTGATGGAATTTGCATAAAGCACAATTGCTTTACTTTGGAGAACAAATCCCCTTGGCTTGGAAGTTCCTTAGGGAGTTCCTGGCTGTGCTGTTTTGCAGTATCCAGTTTCTTTGTTGTCTTTTGGAATCAGAGTGAATTCGGGTGTGATTTAGAATCAGGCCTAGATGGAAACTTATATTTTCCCACCCTGTTTTGCACTCTCTCCATGGCTGGGGCTCATTCTCATCAAGGGAGACTGGTTTCCACATACCAGACTTCCAGTGGTGGTTAATTACCATAACACCTGTTAAAAGAATGTATCTTTTCCATATTATTTCCAGGAGGAATCCTAAAACAAGTGTCAGTATAACTTCAAATACTAACACATCATGATCTTGTTTGAATCCATTAAAGCTATGTCCAGTCCTGGTGCTAGGTCAGTGTTAAACATAGTTTACTGCAACTGGCAAATAATTGGATTTTTGAAAATAAAATAGCTCAGAGGAAATGACATCTTTCTGTTGTGTTGAAACACAGAAAAATTATTATCAACTTCGTCATTTTAATAAGAAATTACTGTTATGGAAGCTTCTGGTAGTTCAGAGGAGCTGTGCTAATGGTGGGTCTGACTTGCTATGCATTCCTTGCTTATTTTCCCTTTTTTGAAACACATCCAGTATTGATAATGCCATAACTGAAATTGCACAAAGATTTTTTTTATTCTTGTTGCTGCTTGGAGTTAACCTCCTTTCTCTAAGATTAATGAAATACATTTAAAATAATTTATATGAGAAATTGTGTGCTGTTGTTGGGAATGTTTAGTGTAAATGGCTTCAAAATGGTGTTTGTTAATGAAGTGGCAGAAGCAGAACAGCCGTGCTAGGTAAGGTCACAGCATAAAGGGGAAACATTAATCTTGGAAATAATGGTTGTAATTTGCATGCTGTTAAAATGCTTTAAAAAAAAAAGGGACAAAACTGAATTCTGAATTCTGGTAAACTAAAGTGTCTGTGTGAATGGCTGCCCTCGTGTTGAGACAAACAGAAGATGCTGATGTGTGCAAGGATAGTTGATGGAGCTGTGGGAGCAGATCCCAGCCCTCCCAGGGCAGAAGGGCTCTCCTTTGGCTGCTGCAGAGGGCCAGGCTCCCTTCACAGGTTAAAGATCAAAGCCAGCACAGGAAGTTTTTCTGTAGCACATTTTTGGGCAAAAAGTCTAAACCTCCAAGTGGTTATTTGGCAGTTTGCGAGGGAAGGCTGATTTAGCTATCCCAGTTAGCCCAGTTTTGCTGAGTTGTGCCTTGATAAGGACAAAGATCCCTTTCTGTCCTTGCTCCCAAAGCTGGCTCCAAGGATCTGCCCACGCTGCTGCTTCCATGCCCAGAAGCCTCAAGCTGCAGCCCAGCAGTTTCCCTCTTCCTTCTCTGTTTATGCAGCCCTCAGACCACACTGATTTTGTAGGAGAGAATGTCACCTTCTCCAGAAATATTTACATGTTTGGTTAGAGCAGTGGTGAAGTGTTTTTTTTTTCAGCCAGGGACTGTTGCTACAGGGTGAAGAAGCAAGGTGTTGGACCAGAGGCAGGAGGAAGGGCAGAACTGGAGCTTGTTTAGGTCTCGTGGGGGTGTGTGTGTGTGTGTTTTAGAGGTCAGTGCATGAACATTTCCAGAACTGCTGCAGGGCTTTGGGTTTGCTTGGTTTTGGCTGAAAGGAGAAGCTCTTTTGGAGTTGATTTCACATCATCCTGCAGTGTTTCTGTGCAGTGCCCAAGGCTCTGGGGTGCTCTGAGAGTTGAGCTTGCTGATGCTGTAGTTTGAATCTGATGAAAGTGTGTTCGAGGCCAGTTTGGATGGAACTCTGAGCAACCTGGTCTAGTGGAAGGATGTCCCTACCCATGCCAGGGGGGTTGGAACCAGATGGTCTTTAGGGCTTCTTCTAACCCAAACCATTCTACAATTCTCTGATGTCCTTGGTTGCAACTTCTCATAACTGATGTGTTAATCATTGCATCATGTTTGTCCCTGTACTGAAAAGTGGCAGCACTTCTGCATGTTTCAAAGGAGCTACTGCTTCTTGTAGGCAACATTGAATATGATCTAGCTCATTTTTAAGACACTTAAAAGTTCGTGGCAGTGTTTTAGTTGTGGGAAGTGAATTTTTTTCAAGACTATTTTATCATCCTGCTGGAGTCAGGAGGGTTTCAGATGGTGGGAGGAGAAGTGGAATTATTTAACTGTTGCTTACATAATAAAAAAGGAGAATTTGAAAATCATGCTTAGGTCTCCTCATATTTTGATGATGCTTGGCTTTTCCTTTTGGTTTATATTTAAAGTGTTCTCTGGAAGCATAATCACTTGATATTGCTAATTTAAATGTTTGCCTGTGACACTTGCAAATTATGTAATTAAAAGGAACCCTATAGTGTGTTTTTAGGAATCAGATACCAGCTTGATTGTATGCATTTAAATGCCCACGTGTTTGAAAGGGAGGTACTGTGGTTTCTACTTCAACTGAAACCTTCTTTGGACAAATTATGAGTGCCAAGGTAACTTATCATGCTGTAAACAAATGTTACACAATCTCTGTTAGCTTTCTGCCATCTGGCAAAACCCAGTGATTCTCAGACAGTCTTGTGCTCTTCACAGCAGTGCTGTGCTTGGCAACAGAGGAAAAGCTGTCCACAGCTGGCAGTGCTGCTAGGGGAGAAGGTGTGATGGAGGAGCCCCAAGTTCTGATCCTCTGTGTGGGCCAAAACAAACCCTGATGCTCATAGGGAATGTTCCCTCCCCTGCTCTCATACCAGGAGCCTGCTGCTGGCACTGTGGGTACCTCCCCATGGCTTTAGGAAATTTCGTTTTTGTGAGTTGTTTGAATATTTGGAATAATCTTCAGATTATCAGTTTGATATCTTTAAGCAAACTGAAGAGCCTGTGCGACTCCACAGCAGGGAGGATTAACGTGAGCACCCCTAGTGCTCCTACACAGGTTTGCTCAATCCTATTCAAGATTCCTGTAGTAATCAGTATCCACTGTGAACTCCCTTCCTGAGGGAAGAGGGAATTGCCTGAGCTGGAATTGCACATCCTGTGGAAGGGAAGTGGATTCCTGCCCTGCCTGCCTTTGGAGCCTGATTCATCACAGCACTTGGCATACGCTCCAGAAGCCTTGTAGGAAGCAGCCCTCCAGTGACCAAGTATTTGTTTAGCACATCCAGGAAAGGTGTGATCCCAGGATAAGAGAACTGGGAGACAGTGTAGTTTAAAGAGAATTCTATATTAAGTAGCCCAGAATTAAGATGAGTGATGAGAATGTAGAAGTGTTGTCAGCAGCTTTCCCACGAGTAGGAATTGTGTCTGTTAGTCATGCAGTTTATCCTGATGATAAATTCAAAACTATTTGCAAGATTATTTAGAGTATGAGAAAAAAAAATGTATTTTCCTTTACTCTTTGAGTTTGTTTAAATCTGATATAAAACTATTTGATCTACAGTTATTTCAATTGCAGTTGAATATTAGAGACGTACTTAGAATTCCAATGTGCTTATAAACCAGAGGAAAAGATGAAGAGAGATGTTTTTATTTGGGTGAAAATAGTGAACCCCTGATGTAGATGCAGATGGATATTTTTCTTTGGGTGCACATTGTCTATTGCCCCTGGGAGTACAGAATTGAATTGCATGAATACATAGTTCAGTCTGGCCAGATGAATGTGGTACAATTGCTCTACCTGCTTGCAAATAAGAGAACTGGAGACAAGAAAAGTTAAACACTTGTTTTTCCCTGGTTTTTTTTGTTTGTTTTTTTTTTGCATGAGATAATGCTTGAGAATTGCAAGGAACACCTTGCAATTGTTAGCAGGCTCTGTGGTCTCAGCAGCATGGACACAAAATAAAAAAGCTAATGGCACACAGCAAAAGCCCTTTTTGGAACCCATGTGCCCAGTTTTGAAAGGAGAGAGCTGAGGAGTGGATTTCATCCTCCCTTGCACCATGGAGACAGCTGTTTACACAACCAAGCCGTTTTAGAGTAATGTTTGTCACAGGCTTAAACCCAGAGCTTATTTACATCAATTGCTGCAAATCAGAGCACTTGGGCAAAGCCAAAATCTATTTATAGGGCACTTATCAGTAGGTCACATGTTTTCCAATTCCCTTGATGGTGGAGTGTGCCCACCCCCCAGTGAAAGAAATGCTTTTCTAGCTGGGCTTGGGAGCAGAGGCAGCAGAAGCACGATGCTTCATGTGCTGCCTCCAGTTCTTCGCTCTCCCATCAGTGGATGATTGCAGTTTGGGGGAATGGATCGGTTTTGTTTGGGTTTTGGTATGTAGAAGGCTTAGAAGTGTCTCCAGGAAATGAAAAGGCAATCAACAGGCAAATCACCAAAGGAAAGAGAAAAAGCAACAAAAAAAGAGCTGTATTTCAGTTATTTATTCTTGAGATGTGTAGCAGGGTTCTTAAAAATTCCCATCACCCAAAGGGAGCTGATTTGCTTCCTTGTAATTTTGCTTCAAATAATAAAATCTTAGCTTGAAAAGCCAACTTGAATGGGCTCTGCCCATCCAGAATCTCTCTTTCCCAGGTTGCTCTTAATACTAATTAGTGGATATAACAAAGAAAAACCTCATCACATAGCAAAAAACTGGGCTGGCTGTCGTGTGTGTGCAAGAGAAAATAATGTGCAGGCTCAGAACAAAAGCACTAATGTTTCAAACCATGGCTGGGGAAGAAATACTCTGGCTTATTGTGTTGGAAGAGCTTTCTTGAAATGCAGGGATGAGTGATGTGGGCAGCTGCTGGCTCTGGGTTTCAATTCTTCTGCAAACCCTGGGCTGGGAGGGCACAGTTTAGTCTGGGCACACAGAACAGAGCAAGGCTGCTTTATTCAGCTGGGTTGGTTTGGTTTGCAGCATAATTTGATGTGTGTGTTCTGATTTCTTTGTATTTCTGCATTGGGAGCTTCATGAAAAGTTGCATTTTAACAAATGTAGAGTAAGTTTTATTTCTTAAGTGTCAGAATGGAACAAGACAAAAACAATTCTGAGCTTTTTTAGCAAACAGCATCACAAGGGAGACTTGGAGGAAAAATCTTGTGTGAATTAATATTTAGTCTAAAAGTCCATATTTTAGAAGCAGTAGTTGTTAATTTGAATATTTTACAAATATTTCTGTTGTTTTTCCCATTTTAAATACTTGATATCAGTGGAAATCATCTACATTTTGGTAGACCAGAGACAGATTTCTATTAAAACAAATAGATGGTTTTTAAATATAAGAAAGCACAGAATGGGTATGATTGGAAGGGACCACAGTGGGTCATCTGAGCCAAGCACAATCTTTTCTATTTCTAACTTGAAATCTGTTTCTGTTTGTTTTTTATAGATATATTGCAGATAGGAGTGCTGTTACAAAGCTTGAACTGTGCTGTCTAAAATAGACTTCTTTAGAAATGTGGGAAATGGTTTTATTTATTTTTTGATGTGCCTGTCATCTGTTAAAAGTGACTTTTTCCCCTGAAGGGAAGAGCTGGGTGGTGCTCACATGCCTTGTCTGGTAGGGATGAAGTGTCAGCAGCTGACTGCAATTACATTGTCCTAGAGAGGCCACCACAGACCAGCCAGGGGACATTAAATTGGAGTGACAGTCAGCCAGGGGAGGTGAAACATGTGAAAATGGAGACTCCAATGAGAAGTGCAGAGCTCTGAAATCCCATTGAGATGTTGTGAGTTGGTGCCAGCCCCACAGCACTGCCAGAACTACCTCGGCCATGGATTCTCATGCTGTGCCAGGACTCACTCCAAGCAAAGTGAGCGTGGGCACAAAGCACCAGGGAACCCTCAGGGCCTGGGAAGCAGCAGAGATGCCTTCTCCAAAAAGCATCTGGCAAAGCCTGGCCAAGATGTGGGGGCAAAGAGCTCCTTGTGCAATCTTAGCAGCTGTTTGGTTTTTATTGGGAAACAGCTAAGACAGGAAAAAGTCCAATAAGCAGCAATTAGTAATGCTAGTGCAGTTTTAGTGCATTGATATATTTTATTTTTCTTCTCTTTCTACATCTGTATTTACTTAACTCCTAGCTGGAATCCAAACAGTTGCTCCTATGAAGGAGTTTGAAGTGCTGTTTGAAGCACCTTCAGTTATGGAGTTCAGCTGATGTTGGATTATTTCAGAATCACAGAATCATTAAGGTTGGAAAAGAGCTTTGAGGTCATCAGGTCCAACCTGTGGCTGAACCTTCACCATGTCAGCCAGAGCAGAGCACTGCATGCCATGTCCAGTCATTCCTTGACTGGGGATGGTGACTTCATCACCTCCCTTGGCAGTCCAAACCAAAATGTTTAACAACCTTTTCCATGAAGAAATGCCTTGATGTCCAGCCTGAACCTGGTGTGGCTACACCCAACCCTGCAAAGCATTTTTGCTTAGTGACGTTTCATTTTTAGTGCATTTCTCCCTTTTCTTTCAGAAAGTTTCTTGGAAGTTATTCTCATTTCTTGAAAATTGCATGTGAAATCACCCTGAACTAGGAGCTCAGTTCAGTGATATGCAGCCTGCACCACTGCATGTCTTTGGTCTGGATCCTGCATTAACCTGTAATCAGTTTAAATATGGTTTCTAATCTATTTAGAATTTCATTCCTTTATCTAGGACATGTTTCTTTGGAGAAGAAATTGCATTTGACAGCGCACTTTATGTTTGAGAGCTGAAATCCAATTTGCCTGATCCTAGAAAGCTGGGTCCCATGTTTCTGTTAATGAAAACTCTCATGTCATCCTGCTGTCCAGATCAGCAGCAATGACCACTAACCATCCATTGCCATCGCTCAGCACATCACAGCCAAAGCACCAGACAGGTGGGAAGATGAATAGAAACAAATCCCTGGCCTCCTGCCAGTCTCATCTCCCCCTTCAGAGCATTGCAGTCTAATTCCATAAATATTTTCATGTTTTTCTCAGTGTATATAAAGCCCAAACTGTAGCTGCATGGCTGTTTATTGACATTATTTCAGGGATGGAAGAGCTGACTGAAAGTGAAGTTATCTGCAGTACTATCACTGTGCTTTTTGCTGTGCTTTACAATGAACTGCAGGCTGGCAGGCCCAGCATGGAGAGTGTTTGCAAATGTGTATGTTTTGTTTAAAAGCTGAGGAGCAGAATAGTTATTGTTTTGGGATCTGTGCCTAATGCAGTTTTCCAGTAGTAACTACATCAGACAGTGCCCTCAATATTTGTTTGCTTTTTATGGAGTGAAGTAGGAATAGTGTGGATATTGTAAAATGGGAGTCAAGCACTAAGCAGGAGCAGTATTTACAAAGGCATTTGTATTTGCATTATTCAAGTATTTCTTCTCCATTATACTTTGCTAATGACCTTTCAAGTCCTTTCCAAGTTTACATTTCTTCAATTTTATGAATCTTATTTATAAAAAATAAGCTGTAATTCATTCTTTCTTCCAACAACCTTTAAATTATGGAAAAGAGTACTTGTAATTCTAAGTAAATATTTCATATTGGAATAATAAATTGTTCTAAATTGATGATCTGCTGTACAGCTTAACCTTGGTGATCAGTGAGGAGTTTATGTAACATCTCATCTGTTTCTCCTTATCTGGGAGGAAAATCCTGACAGCCTTGTCACATTTGCTTTCCCTAACCTGGAATATCTCAATCTAATTGTGCATCTCTGAATCATCCCTTATTTTTTTTTCTTGGAGAAACAGAAATTTTTCTTAACTGTCAACACCCAGGAAAACGAAACTGGGGGGACCAAAGGTTTCTAAAGCTTTGCAGGAGGCGTAAGAAAGGTTATCTGAATAAACTTTTGTGCTATGTGCACCATAAATGTGTCTGATAGTTGAAGGAAGATACATCTGCTGCCACTGACTTGCTGTTTGTGCTTTGCATGACTCCTTGGCTTTCTGTTCTGAATTGTTTGACATCAAACACAGACTCTTGGAAGGAGGACCTGCAGGAAGGCAGCTTCCTAAAGGCACTGCCTGATGCTTGAACACTGCAGTCACTGCTGCTCTGGGTCCAGCCTCCAGCTCTGAGAATCTGCAGCACCTGGAGATAAGTAAATGGTGCAGTGGTTCATGCTATGGTACTGAGAAAATGAACTTTATGTTAAGTTTGTGTTGCTTTATCAAGAATGTAAGATGCCCTAGTAGTGCAGTTTCCCAACTGAGCTTTACCTGTTACTTCCTGACTAAGAAATGGCATCCAAATCTGGATTTTCTGCTTAAAAAAAACCAGAAGGCTGAAAAGAGCCAGAGCTGAAATGTACTTTTGGGAAAGACTGAGTGAGTGAAGTGGACTGGAGCTCAGTTGCCAACAGAACAGAAACTTCTTCAAGTCATCAGCCTGAGAAGGTGCTGCATGTGGCACTGTTATATTAATTTTCCTCTCCACCTTCAGCTTATTTGCTCTTGTACTGAACTTCCTTTCCTTGGTAGAGGTTTTGCACAAGTGTAGAGCAAGTTTCACCACCCTTCCTTGCCAGCCAAGACCATGTTCCTTTTTGACAGAAGAGCACAGTGTCTTTTTAATAAGCCACCTCAATTGAGCTGGGATATTTAAAACAAGGTGATGACTGTCCCTGGAAGCAAATTACAAAAGAATATTTAAAAATCTCTTGAGTGAAACAGTGGCTAAGCAAGCACTGCCATGGGCATAGAGTTAAGGGCAGTGGAGAGAGTCCTTTCTGCAAATGCTTCTCTCTCTTCCAGGGTCCATGGAGCCAGTTCCCCTTTGTATCCCTGGGTGATCTCTGACAGAGGGTGCTGGTAACTAAACAGGGACTCTCTGTTCATGGAAGGATGTGCAACCAAATGCTAATTGTGCAGGAATTAGCAGCAGTGGAGGAGGCCGTGTGGAGAGCACGTCACACACAAGGTTCCACTGCCTGGCAAGAATACAAATTACCTGATGCTGAAAGCTGACAAGCAGAGCAAGTTGTGGAGGAGCAGGTGGGGTCTCATGAACCACGTGTGGAGATTTGATTTGCAGAGAGACAGGATGGAACAGGAGTTTCTTCTGGAAGTGACAGCAGCTCTGTGCTTTTGATGAGCCATTCCAGAATGTGGGACATGCAGCTGCTTGGTCCCCCTCTCACATCCAGGCTGTTTAATTGCTCTCAGTGCAGTGACTCTGAGTCTTTTAAAAGCCAAAACCACACAAAACATCAGCACTTTCAACACAGCTCTGATTGCATCCTTGCATTTTGTTCTGCCACTGTGTGGGCTCCTTGGAGTGCAGTTTTGGAGCTTTGGAGCTTAATTGCTTTTAATTGTACCTAGAAATCAAGTTCTTAAAGTACTAATAGGTTGAATAAGAGCTTCTTTTTTAAAAAATTTAATTTCAAAGCACTTGTTTTTCCTTACTGAATTTTCATGCTAATGGCTGGTGGTTTAATGAAAAGATCTTTGCTAAGATTTACAAGCAAGCCAAGGTTTATAATGGAAGTTCAGATAAGCAGCTGAGCCACAAACTTTGGATAAAATAAATGCTTACAAATGAGCTTCATTTTGTTTCTGGGCCCCTGTGCCAGCTACAAGAATTCTCATCAAAACTATTTTAACAGAACGCAGAGCATGACTAATACTTGGTGGGAAAGATTTGTGCAAACAAAAACAGCCCAAGGAGTTCAGATCTGCAACAAAATATTTAACAGAATAAAATCCAAAACTTCTCATGCACCAAATAACCTTTTCCCCCCCAAGGAAAGAGTATTATGTGTAAAAAGTGCAGCACAGCCTTTTTGTAGACCATCAGTGACCAAAATTTTCTACATATTGGAGACATCTACAGGGAATGTATTTTTTAAATTGAATTATCTTACTCATGCAAACTGCTTCTTCCAGATAAACAAAACCAGACAGGCTGTAAGCAGATTATTAAAATATTGGACAATTAAAGCAAACTCTTGGACATACAAACAATTTTGAATGTTCTTGGTTTAACCTAAAGGCTGCTGCCACAAGTATTTGTAAACCAGGCCTTGCAAACATCTGAGTATACAAGTTCTAATACCCAGCAGGAATTATTCAAGACTTACCTTCACGTTAGAATAAAGTTTCCATCTAAACTAAATTGAGAACTGGGAGTTGAAGTCGTTCTGTACCTAGACAGGAGCACTCAGCATCATGGAAAATCAGTGCTCACAAGCAGCAGAGATTCCATCAGTAAAGGCCTTTAATCACAGAGGTGTTTGCTGTAGTTTGGGCAGTGTAAGGAAGCCAGAAGGAGAGGAATTAATGGTTCCATAAGTTATCTAGTGTCAGGCTCTGTATCTAGAGTGGAGATGGCAGATAATGACATAGAAACAGAGAGTCGGCCCAAAGCATCTTTGTGGTCATATGGCCAAACCCCATATGTGTCCATATGAGCTCAGGGAAGGAGGAAAGCTCTCTTATGAGAATTTGTTACATAGAGATGTGTCTACAACTCTGTGGGATTTGTCCAGTTGTATTTTAGAAAATCATCCTCAATTCTGTGTGACAAGGCCATTTCTTAGGGTTTATCTCTCTGTATAAAGTACAGGATTATGATATAACACACTGCTGATGCAGTTGGTTGTGTTGCTTGATTTTGGTTTTAATAGAGCTAATTTAGGCTTTGCTCTTGCTGTTATTGTGGCTGAATGTATGTGTTGCTTATGCTGTCATTCCTTCTGAAAGAATTGGTTTCATCTCAGTTTGCCATGTTCTAGGACTTAGCTGGAACTCTAACACTGCTTCTCATGGTGCCATTATTCTCCACCTGCTGGGAATTGCAGGATGCATGGCTCCACCAGTGGCTGAGCCTCAGAACCAGGGAAGTGAGCATGCTCCATCTTCCATGCACTGCTCCTCCAAAAAGGAGTTAATGCTTCCCTGTGGGCACCACAAAGGAGCTTTGGAGTTATGTTTGCCAAGAGCTCTGGGCTTGTAAAAATTCCCCTCTTGGGCCTCCCTAGCTCTCAGCCCAATAACTCACCTGGAAGCGCAGCTCATCAGAAACCTGAGGGGAGATTGAGCTCTTGGGAGCATGATGTACTTCTAGAGGTTTTGCTACAAAAACTTGGGTAATAAAAGTTCTGTTACAAACACAGCTGTAAAAGCAGATCAGTTCTTTTACTGGCAGGGAGTGTATTTTCTTTGGTGAAATGGTTTTATTGGCAAGATAACTTAATGTGAGCCTGAAACTGCCTGCACTGAGATGTCTGCTGTTAACTTCCAGCGAGGCTCAAAGATTGGCAGACCTTGAGTTTTGGGTAGGGAAGAGCCACCTGTGACTGCTGAGTGACAGGAACTGAGAATTAGTGCTCCCAGTATACAAAATAAGAGGTTCTGATTGAGTGCTGCTGTCAGTTAAACAAGGAGGAAGATTCAGCAATCCACACTAATGGACCTGAGATACTGAAATTAAATTTAGGAGTGAAAAATGCCTTGGCTCATCCACTCAGTTGTAATTGTATACTTGCAATTCCTTCATCTGGACTGGACCTAAAATATGTGCTTTGGTGATCTGATTAAATGAAATTTTAATGATCAACTGGGGTTATACAAAATGCTAATTAAACCCAGGAAAGTCTATTTATATAATTAGCCTTGGGACAAAACAATTTAAGAACTGGAAACGTTATTTGTAGAGTCCTGTCATTTCCTAATGACAATGTTTGAGTCTGGAGACAAGAGACAAAAAGTGGAATTATTTTGTGTGGAACTGAGAAGGGCTGAATGTATTTTTTATATGTTTTATATCTTCTGGGTGTGTTTATTTCATTCCTGACTTCTGGCACCAACATGAGGTGGCCCTGTACATTTTAAGCAGCACAAAAATGGACCCCATGACTTGGTTTGAAGAAGTGCCCTGTTCACCAGTGAAGGTCTTGATTAGGCAATGAAAACAAAAAAAAAGAACTCAAATACCATTTGGGTTTATGTTACTCTTCTCCTGTCAGATTATATGCTTGAAAATGAGCTTTGTAAAGCATGGGGTGAACTGTCTGTGCTTTTTCTGTTTTTAATGCTGGTTGGATTTCCTTTTCTCTGAAGACTCATCAAAAATGAATTTGTATTCATCTTATTTGTTATTCTGCATTTTAGAAAACATTTAACTTTCAAATTTCTAATGAAATAAAGAGAAGAAAATGGTGGATTCCTTGTTTGTTATTACTTTGGAGGCCTGGTGGAGGATGAATAGTTTATCTTTTTGGCTTCCAGGAGTCTAACACAGGCTCTTCAGCGCTAAAAGGGAAATCAATAATAATAAAAAAATCATTTAAAGCATGGTAAGACCTTATAATCTTCAGGTGTCCCAGACAGCACTTGCAAACAGGTTACAAAGCTGGAGGTTAAACCTGTAAATAGTTCTTTTTTCTTCCATCGTTGACAGATTTAAGGTCACCCATCTTGTGATGTGGCAGGTATTCTTTCTGTCAGATCAATACCACTATGAAAGTGTTCATGTAGCATCTTTAAACCTCTCTGGTATCTTCTTCTGGTCTTTGATGTAAAGAGCAAATGCATGAGGCATCTTATCTGAGCTCCTGCAGATCATTATAAAATGTTTTATTTTAGCACTAGGAAATGTTGTGTCCTTAAATGTGTGTGTGAATTGTACTGAGGCAGTTCTGGTCTCCATTTTTAAGCTGAGATGATTCAAATTGGAAAATTCCATTTTAGGAACTTCAGATAAAGTTTGAAAAGCATCAGAGTTACTTGCCTGGAATTCATGTTTCAAAATTGAGCAGAATGTAAAGATTAGGATTAATTTTATGAATTCAGAACAGAATATCAGTGAGAACTGGTGGACTTTCCCAGAATTTTTCATATTTGATACCTCCATTAGACCTCAAGGTTAATTTAAGAATCCTCTCTTCATAAAACAGCTCAAAAAAGTCTTTTAATAAGGGTATACAAGGGCAAAACATTCACAGCTGTGTAAGTCCTGCAAGAGATGATGAGTTCTTTACACAGCTGAACTATTTCCTGACTGCTGTCCCTCTGCTGGTTTTGGTTTGATGTCCAGGTTGCATTTCTGCACTCTGAAGTGCTAATGAAAGAGTGAGGAAGTGAATTTTGGTTTCTATTACAGACTGACTTCAAACCCTGTGATCCATGTAAGCCCTTTCTTTGTCATTAGCTGAGGCAGGACGGAGCTGCAGCAGCAGAGGAGCTCTGTGTTCCTTTGGGAAATAATGTTGGACAGGCAGCCCTCTTTTGTGGGGCTTTGTAAACACAGGCTGGACTTTGATAGAGATGCCTGGTCTCTGGCTAGCTCACCATTAATCATTTAAAAGTAACTAAAGCTGAGCCTCTGAGGCAAGTGGCCACAGAATGAAAAATTCACCAGGGGTTTTCACAGCAGGGTGAATAAATGTGCAAAAACAGCCTCTTGTGAAGGAATTTTATGCTCTTACTGCTCTCCCCCACCAGGAGATACTTAACACTGCTGAACTCTTATTAAAGAAGTGTATGAAGAAATTAAGGAAGTTTAAAACCAAACAGAAAAGTAATGAAAAGGGATCTTCTGAACCAGATGTGTTTGTTTATATTGCAACTGCTGGATGAAGATTCATGACTTAATATAGATTCTGTTCTTAATATAGTAATTGATTATTAGATTTGCCCTTTGTGGAAACCATTCCTATGGGAGAAGGAAAAAATAAATCAATTCTATGCTCATCCTCTTTGATTATCTATAAAAGCATGTTTTAGCTGTCAGGGTATCTGTGCCTGATATTAGTGACCCACTATAAATATATAAAATGATGTACCTATATAAAGTATTAAAAAATGTATTTATGGTGTGTATAAAGAAGAAATCACTGGCACAGAAAACACTGAAGCACTTGTTCTGCAAGAGCTGTGTTGCTTACTGTGATGCTTTGGATTTATTTTACAAAGTGTGAAGCTTGGGAAGGGTTTGTTATCATTTCTCCTGGTCTCCCAGGAGCTGGAATCTGCAGCTGTCACCCAGGCAAGAATAATGGCACAAGATGGATGAAGGTGGTACCAAGCAGAAGATTTTTCATGCTTTGTCTTCAAACCAATGATTGGTATTTGCCAAGAGTTGCACAAGACTTTTGTAGGTTTGTTGTGCAGAAATTAAACATGCATTCTTAAAAATGGAGAAAAGCCATCCATTTTCACCATATAGGTATAAGTTTAGGTGCTGGTCAGCATGAAAAATTAATTGTACTAGAATGAGTTTAAGCATGTCTCTGAAATTAAAATGGTAGGTTTTTTCTTTGGCTTAGTAGAAATGACTAAATGTTGAAATTGGTTTAAAAAGGATGCCAGAGAAGAGCATTCATTCTGAGAAAAATCTGAAGGCTACAAGCCCAATATTACAAATAGATGTGTGTAAGAATATATTCATGTATGCAGTGTTAATGGACACATACACATAGACACGGCAAATTAAAAGAAATTTAGTGGAGCACAATACAGATTCTTACAATTGTAATCACTGCTTTTTGAAGAAAGCAGGAAATATTTGTTTTTCAGTCATCTGAGTAATGGCCAAGAGCTGTGACAGAGCAGTTTATAAAACAAGAAGACAAACAATATCCTCTGCAGCCAGAAGAACCCAAACACGCCTTATCTTCCCTGCTGTGTTCTGGGGGAGAGCAAGTGGCAGCAGCCATCAAAGTAGGCAGCGCTGGCTGTGGACAGGATGTGGGTGACAAAGTGATAATTAAATCCCTTTCTCTGGCTGCCTGAGCCTGCTTTCAACTCCACAGCACAGATAAAATTTGCAGAAGCTCAGCCTGGTCTCTGCTGTAGAAACCCAGAACTTTGTCGGTGTGAAAGCTTGCCCAGAGAAGTCTCCTGAGTTGTTCTGGTTTCTTTGTCTCCCAGCTGAGGATGCGTCTCACTGGTGCTTTTCCTGACTTACACATGGAGGCTCCAGGACAGTCAGCAACAGTCAATTTTGTCTGCAGGCAGGTGCCCAATGACCTGGAAGTGCTTTACCCAAATTAGCTCTTCCTGAAGTAGTTCCTCTGGGAACTGGAGATACCCATGTGTTCCCCTGAACTACATAAAATGTAGTAAGGTAACATTTACTTGTACAGAAATGCAGTAAACCTCACAATTTTTTGTATCTGTCATGGTTTTATTTAATTAATTGGCACTTTTCTAATCATCAATTAATTGCCTGAAGTTTGGATGGTACTTCATTGACTCAGGGCAGCCTGGTGCTGTTTTTTTTTTATGTTACAAATCTAATTTAAGTTTTATCATGCAGAATGTAGTTCTCTGTGTAAGGGAGCATCAGGCTGTGTGCTGAGCTTTCTCCTCACATCTGTCCCAAGAGGTTTTCCCTGGACTGGCTGTCTTAAGTCCACTGCCATGTGTTGAGAATTCTCTCAGGCCCAGCTCCAGGAAAGCACTCAGGCATGTATAGAACTTGTGATTGTAGCTCCAATTGGTCATTGACATCAGTGGGAATACTGACGTAATAAAAATTATGCACATGATTAAGTGCTTGGCTGGGCAAAGGCCTGAGCTAATTCTCTTTTGTAAGCAGATTTAGACACAAATTGACACTACATTTCTGTTTTCTTTAATTTATTATAGGAATTTTGGGTGAAGGTAATTTAATCTCCCATCAAAGACTTCAGCAAATACAAGCATTAGAAAAAAACATTTTAAAGTAATTATAATAGAGCTTGCCAAAACCACTTAGCATCACATAGCTAAGATCTTACTGGGCTCAAGCTCTCTTAGTTTAAGCACCTTGAAGGGGTGCTTGAAAGTAGATGATTAAATATAAAATAGTAACAAAAGAATGCTTTTGTGCTTCTGTTTATTAAATTTAGGGAGTGATGTATCTGCATGAAGAAGCAGAACTGTATTCATGTCATCCATCTGCATCACAAGTCTGTGTGTGCCTTTGTGACCAAATCACCTTTCCTGGGTTAGGATCAGGTGTGGAGCACCACATCTTTGGAGCCAGCTGAGGCTGTGCTGTGTATTCTTTCTCTCTGACACTGCTGTGCTGTGTGGAGTTTTTGGCATCCTGGTGAAACGCTGGTGCATGGATTTTAATGTTGGTGCCCATTTCTGAGCTGACTCCGTTTTGCTCCGTCCACATTCCAGTGGTGCCCAGGTGCTGCTGGTGGAGGGAAGGAGCAGAAGCTGGATGCCTGCAAATTGGATTCAGTGCTTTGTAAAATGGCCACGTTCCTGTGGCTGATTGCTCTGTGCAGGGTTATGATTGTGTCTGAGATGCTTTCATTTATTAAATGGGTATGAGCTACTGTTTATAAAAAATATCTGCATGACAGGCTCAATTTTCAAGGCATACAGGCAATAATTCTGTACTAAACAAAAGGCTGGCATGATTGTCTTGGGTAAATGCTTATTACTAGAAAATACTAAGTGAAGCAGTTGGCTTTCTTTCAAAACTTAAAGGCAGTGGTGCTTTCTATTGGAGCTGAACATGAAATGAGTTTTCCTCTGTTTCATTGACAGCAAGAGAAACAAGAGCTGTGTTCTGTCTTCACATCATTTCTGTGAAGCTTATGGTATTATTTCAAATAGGATGTTTTCTGAAAATGATGAAGTTGAGGCTTTCTTTTATTTTTTTCCCAGTAAATGTATATTTAAGTTGCCTTTATTAATGATACCATTTTTTATTTGAGATACTTCCCAGTAGTAAGTTGTCTTCAGGCAATACAGGAGGTTTTCAGGCTACAGGATGTGGCTGGAGTTGGTGTCATGAGCACCAAACCTGTGCTTCATTTAGCTTTTTTTTTGTTTCAGTAGTGTCACTTCATCCTACACTGAATCACAGAATTGTTTGGGTTTGAAGGGACCTTAAGGACCACCTGGTCCAACCCTCCCCTGCCAAGGGCAGAGACATCTCCCACTATCCCAGGTTGCTTCAAGCCCCATCTAAGCTGGCTTTGGACACTTCCAGCAATGAGGCAGTCACAGCTTCTCTGGGCAACCTGTGCCAGGACTTTACCACTCTCACAGGAAAGAATTTCACCATTGGTTTTGTGAGAAGAGGACATTTTAAAATAAATGAAAAAAAAAAATCGATTTCCCAGTAGTTTTGTAAACAGAAGCATAGAATAAAAGGATAAGCTATTGACCATTTCTGCCTTCTAAAATACCTTATTGAGCTTTATACCCCAGGAGATCCATCCAGTCACTTGTAAAGTCTGCTCTGCTGCCCCAGAGTTTCTCCAGAGTGCTCTGGAACTCAGCAGCTCTGGTTCTCCATGACAGCACCACAAGGTGTTCACCCTCTGTGCAGCTTGGTGGTGGGAGCTCTGCTGTTCATCCCAGCAGGAGCTGTGGAGCTCCAGCCCATCATTCCCCAGCTGAATTCACAGTTGAGGTGGATTAGGTGTTTGAAAATTAGCCTCAAGCTGAGTTAACTCAATAGCAAACTTGTCTATCAATATTAAACCGAGGAAGTTATTTGGTATTTCTGCTTGAAGCTTGGATCGAATCCCTGAATAAGTCTCTCTGATGGTTAATTGCCTGCAGAAATAAAAGGATGTGACCTTTTCCAGCTCTCAGTTCAGCTTTGCTTTACAGGCAGTAGCTCTTGTGCAGGCTTCTGTTTGGACAGCTCTTGCATTTTCTCCCAATTAATTCCCATCCGGGTTGCTGGAAGTAATAAATCAAGCTTTTGGAAAAGCAAACAGTGTTAGTCTTTTGGGGAGGAATGGATAAAGTGAGGTGGTTACTGGCTTCACAATACAATTGCTATCTATCTCCTGCTCTGGCATATGGAAAAATTAGCAGAGAACCACATTTTCCCATGGAGCCTTGTAAGACACACTTAGCCTGAGCACATGAACTTTGGTGGTCCCAAAAGTTTTGGGAGAAGAAAGCTGTCAGTTCTCTTTGAGACTAGCAGTACCTATTAGCGGGAATAGAACCAGCCCCAGAGCCTGGGCCAGCACAAGTGGTTTTCATCTCGTTTCATGGTCTAAAAGCTGTGTTATGTTCCTGTTAGAGCTTTTGGAAAATGTTCTGAGCTTAGTGCTGTGCACTCACTGTTGCTTTTTTGAAAAATTCCAAGTAGCAAATGTGTTTTGAAAATATATTTTGTAAAAAGCCACATTTGGTCTGTGAAATCTTTCTACTTCTCTCTGCTTGCAACAATTTTGTCATTATGTCACCTCCTAAAGATTTAGTTGTTATTGACAGTCAGCAGGACATAGCCTTAGTGTTACTTGGGTGATTTTGAAGATGAGTTATTTCTTTTTTTAAAAGGAAAAGGCTTTTCTAGCTAAACTCAGCACCAAACACAGATTTTATTTGCCACTTCAGGACAGAAACAGTCACTGTGTTTGCCAAAGGACAAGATACATCTCAGAGATGACACTTGCTGATTGTGATTGAGAAAGACTTTTTTTTTTTAATTGGGGAATGTTTTTTTGCTGATGGAAATATTATACACTGCTGTCCGTGGGAGGGAAGACAGTTTGTGTGAGAGAAGGAATATCCAGTAATAACTTGAATCCCCTTGGGGTCAACTGGAATATTTTACAGTACAGAGGTTCCGACCCTATCATGAAAGCCTCAGGTTATACTGACTTTTGCTCATATTTCTCAGCAGTAGTACACAGAGGTCAAAATATTAGATTCTGACCTAATTATTGAAGAACAATGTTACATTTTCCCTGAGGTATGTCAGGGTCAGCTGTGTAGCTTTTAATGGACAAATATTTCAAAGAGATGCTAAGTTATAAGCTTACCACTTTATTATTAAAAAAAAAAAGAAAAGGTTTTCACACTGTGCCTACATTGGGGCTTCCAAGTGCCTAAAATTTCTCTTTAATTGGTGTAGTGGCAAAAGTCTGTGCTTCAGGGGAATGTGCCTATGGATTGTGTGACTGCAGCTAAAGTTCATGGAGAATTTTAGTTTCTTTATGTCCTCTCCTTTCTTGGGTTCCATGTAATCAGCTCTTTGCCTGTCCAGAAGTGTGGTTGTGGTGTACATATTTTAAAACTTATGAACTATTACCCTGGATTCAGCTTAAATAATCAAAATTGTGCCATATAATACAAGACTATAGCAATTAATTGTCACAGCTCTTTTGGAGTAAAAACTCCCAATAATTTCTAAAACAGACTTGGAGAGAAAATGAAATATGCTTTTTAGGCAGGTAAAAAACCAAACAAACCTGGTTAATGTTTTCTCTTCTGTGTGCTCCTGGTCACAAGGTGGAGGTAGGCACATCTTGTAGACATATAAATTTACAAACTTATCACTGTCATGGGTCCATCCAGCCTTGCCACAAACAGAGACACAGAGTCCTTTACGGATGGAAGAACAACATTGTCAGGTTCTGTACAGACAGCCTTAATGAATGTGAGTCACTTTATTCTTGGAATTGGTTTCTGTGCTGCAAATGGACATAATTATGTGGCTAAACTGAGAAGAGCCATGAACAAAACAGAACTGTCAACCAAGTCCTGCAGGAAGCAACAGGCTGAGAGCCTTGCCATTGCTGGCTTGTGGAAAAAGGGCTGCCAGGAGAGTCATGGGAAGCCAAAATGGAATGGGGGAAGACCATCTTGGGCTCTGTGGGCAGGGTCAGCAACGGAGGAGCTGGGAGAACAGCAGCTGTCATCCATGCAGGAATGGGTTTTCCCTTGCCTTCATAAGTTCTACTGGGAGGCTCTCCTGGTAATGGGGTTCTGCCTTCCACATCACAGGACTTAGCCAAGCATGTTGTCCTCGGTAGGAAACTTTGGAAGTGGCTGAGGTATTTCGAAACAAAGCACTGTTTGTCCTCAGCACAGAGACTGCTTTTTGACTGCATCCTTGGGGATAGGTTATTCATTGAACACAGGAATTGGATGGATGTGTACTTTTTTCCTGAACAGCTTCAGCCTTTTCATGAGCTTTCAGGGCGGCTTCCAGGTGCTCAGTGTGAGTTGTGGGAGACCTTTAAACCCATCCCCATAATTGTCTGATAAATACAGGAGAGCAGGGGACAGGAAGGTGCGAAAGGAAAAAAAGCATGGACAGCCCAAATAAGAATCCTGTTTTATACTCCAAGATTGAAAGAAAAAGGAAATATGTCACTTCTAGGTAGCAAAGCCCTGCAAGCAGAGAAGCTGCTGAAATGCCTGTGCAGTCCATCTCAAGCTTCCTCTCCACAGCTCCTCCAGCAGCTCAGAGGAGGCAGGGCTGGAGTGTGGCATCTTTCCACGCATTTATCTTTGCGTGGCCCCTTCCCTCATTTCCTCGGATCAACATATTGGCAGCAGCCATCACTCAGCCTGCTCCAAGCTGGCACTGGGAGGGCAAAGGGGCACTTGTGCTCCCTCCTTCCCACCAGCTCCTCTGCCAGCCCAGCATTCAGAGCACTACAATGGCATATTGTGCCACCAGCACTGCGTGCAACTGTTTGGATGGGGTAGGGAAGGGGTCATTATTTTTTTTTTTTTTGTGCAGTGGGAGCTAGCAATCTGGAACAAACTGCTTTAGAAAGCACCCAACGTGCCTTTCATTATTGCCAAAATAAGAAACGCATTATCCAGCAAAAAGACTTCATGCTGCTTATGTTATTGGAGGGGTTTCTTTCTTCCACCCTTTTGGGATATTTTTACCAAGCAAAAAATGCTCAGGAAACCCTTTAAGGAATGTTAGCATTCAACCTTTTGTGAGGGGAGGACGTGCTACTAATGGTTGGTAATTATACCTTTTTTTTCTCGAAGGAAATTCACAAATCTGACTTCTTTTTCTTTGGGAAGGCAGCAGTCCCTTTGTGTGTGGTTTAATGGCTGGTTTGCTTCAGAACAAGCTTGCAGAAGCATTGTTTGGAACCAGAAAGAAGTGAAAGGTGGCAGCATAATTACTGAGCTGAGGTGCCCCTAGAGACAAGTAAGGTGCCACACAGCTTTCTGAGGGAATCAGCCCATTCAGCTCCAGGGACACTTGGGAACATTCAGTAAAAACAGAGATATTCAAGAGTCTGAGCAATCAGAAGAGGAAAATCAATATTGTGTATTAGGGATGCTGTCATAATTAATGGTGAATAGACATCAGATCCTGCTGTGCAATGCTCCCATATCAGCCAGGCTTTGGCTGGGATGCCAGGAATGTCCATGGTGAGGTTTCCACCTCCCAGATTCCTCTTTAGAAGTGGTGCAAATTAACTCTCATCCTCCCCTCCCACCCTTTCATCATCCCCACATGTAATTAGTTCAAGTTTCCTCTGGTGAACCCAAAGAGGAAGCGATACAACAATTCCAGCACAACTTGACCTTCAATGGTTGCACAGTACAGATTTATTATTGGGATTTTGTCTTAATATTTGGCCTGAAGTTTTGCAATGACTGCTGTAATATAGTGGACTTGGTGTGCTCTGTTTCATGCATGTAAATCGACCATCTGGTTTTTTGCTTCTTAATTTTGGGCTATTTGTGCATTTACACAGTTTTGACTAACCTTCCAGTAGTGTCACTGCTTGATCTCTGGCTGTGGAGAGAGAAGTTCTTCAGTATAAGCAACAATTAAGAGAGTTGTTTGCACTGTATCATTTCAGGAACGCTGTAGTGCCATTTCACCAATCTTTTATGTCCATAAATAAAAGACAAGTTTTGTAAATATCCAGAACTGTGGCATGCTAATGGTTTGGGATGTTTTTAAATGTTTGGGGGTTTTTTTAACATTACAGACAGGTGCCCAAACTCCATCAGGCTTTTAGGAGTTACATTATGCTCTACAGCAGAACTCCGTGTTGAAGCTGCCCTGTTCTCTGTGCTGCCCAACACAGAAGAAGCCAGGAAAGGACAGAGCTCAAGGGAGACTCTTCTCCCTCATGGTCCTGCACCCCAAGTTAAAATATCATTATGATTTCATTTGAGACTAGGGGGAGGAAGTAGTCTGGGAATGTAAAGAGAAGAGAAATAGGTAATTTTGTCATGGTTTTGACATGTTACAGAAAGTAACATGTTTCTGCATGAGCTGCCAGATTTGCATTTGTCTTCTCTGTGTTCAGCTCTTTTTATTAAGAGCAACTAAACGTAGCTGAGTGCTGAACTCTTGCTTGCACTTGTTCAGGTGGGCCTTTCACTTTGCCTGTGCACTCCTGCATTTGTTTCTCCATACATATAATCCAGTGTGGCTCTGTTTCCACACCTTGTTTTTTGCTGCCCCAGTCGCCCTGAAACATCAGCACACATTTCCTCTGTGTCTGGGAGGGGGAACTTGTGACTCCAGGTGTCAGGTGTCACTGATCTTAACTGAGGTGACACCTCAGTGTTGAATAAAGCTCAGCTTTGTATCAGCACCTTAGTTCACTGCCACTGCTGTGGCATGCATCAGCCAGGCTTTCAGCACCAGCAGAGCTGCTCCTGGCATCTTCACTGCTGTCAATGTACAGGAAACCAGGGCTATCTTAAGCTTTTCCCCTCCTGACTTAAGTTGTGGCATCCTGTGCTGAACTTGTGTAATGAGTGACCTTAACCTCACTGACAGAGCCTGTGTCTTTTTGCTGGCAGCGTTAGACACACTCAGCTTGTAGTCACTGGACTTTTCATTTAAAGCTGTTCCAGGATTTCTTGTGCTTGACCTGTGCTCCATGGGAAGGTCAAGCTGGGAGGGATTTACCAGGTGTTTAGGTCCTGGATCCCCTGGTTTTACAAGTTTTGCCCTAAAATCCTATTCAGAGACTTAAACTCCTTTGATTCCCAAGTTGCTCTGTGGAGGGCTTATAGGATGAGCTGTCCACTTCTCCATCCCAACCCTGCTGGCACTGAAGTTTATGGATTTGGTGTTTTGTCCAACTGGCATCTGAACACCATAGGCAGAAATTGGGGGAGAGATGGAGGGGCTTCCTGTAGAACTGAAGTGCTGGGGGAGGTGACCCTTGATTTTTGACATCTGTTTTTCCTTGAAATGTTTGGTTTTTGCTCCATAAGCACTGACTCTTCTGAAGACACATGGTAGTGAAATATTGAGCTGTAAAATTGAGCTAGAAATGCAGACTGTGTGCCATTGGATGAATGAGCCCTCCTGACTGCCAGAGTTTAGTCTGGACCTCTCCTCATCATACATTCCCATTGGCCTAGGAGGATTTGTGTCAGTCTGCTCAAAGCTGTGTTGATTCCTATGTAAACTTACACAGACCAATCTTGGAGTACTGGAAAAACCATTTCTTTTCCCCTGTCTCACTTCTCTGCTGGTATGGAGGAGGTGGGGCAGATCATCATTTTTTTTTCATTTTGTGGGAGCATTATGGTTTGGCACCTCTTGGAGTAACAAAGATGGCAGTTGTCATTTCATGGATTTCTGCTGACATGGGATGACCCTCTAGGCTTTTTCTGTGTCCTTGCCTTCAGAAGTTCTTCTCTGAGGAAGCCAAACTTCCCTATGAGTAGTTCTGTGGGCTCACCAGCCTTGCTCACCAGCTTTTGCAGGGACATCCCTGTAAAAGTGTCATTTTCCCATGGGTTTAAAACCACTTTTCTTCCCTCCATTTGCCAGCATGAAATAATAGGATTGTTCCAGTGGGAAAGGAAATGTGTTTTGACACCATTGTGTCAGAGTGCCACTTTGAGGGTGATTTGTTTAACTTGTGCTAAGTTCCTGTTGGCGTTTCTTTGCGGTTATTATCATTTTGTAAACATTACAGAGCAGGCTGCAAAGTGCCAACTGCTTTATGTTTTCTGTTAAATCAAACACACAGTGCAGCCCGTTCACATGACCTAATCCCCTGTGCCCAAGTTATTTTGCAACTCTGAGCCCAAGATCTCCAAAAAGAGTGAATTTGGAATACAAAGCCACAAGGCTCTGCTTACCCCAGTGGAAGGGCAGGTCCAGACACACTCAGTGACTCAGGTTGGCAGAGGAATGATTCCCTCTCCTTCCATGCAGATCTGTGGCAACGAGTTGTAAAAACAATAATAATAATAAGGAGTTAGGGAATCCTTGGGTTTGTGTTATCCTACCCACTATGAGCTGCTGCCTTCAGGTGTTATCTCAAAATGAAAATGTGTTTACATTTATAGAAGTAATGTACAGAAGTGTTTCTTCCCCATAAACACATCCAGTGTCTATAGCAGGTGGTAGGGTTCCCTGAGGATTCCTTTTCCCAGCCTGAGCAGCAGCAGTGCTGTGCAGGTTCCTGGGTACATTCACAGCTGCCTGCTGTCCTGCCCTGGGAGGACCTGGAGCAGCACTGCTGGGCAGGATGCTGGGCAGTCCTGGAGTGCCAGGGCTCCCCCTGAGACATCTGGGAAGGTCACTGTGTGTCCCTGTGCCACAAGCTGCTCTGAGCTCGCTGCAATTATGATCCAGTCAGAAGAGTAGGACCGGCAAACGAACCGTGCCTAAGTCATCGAGCATCAAAGCATTTACAAGGTGCATTTTCCACTGGAAAGCCAACGTGTCCTAAGGAATGACAACAGGCAGAACAGTTAATTTTAGTTCTGGTTTTTTTAACAGCTGTCCTTCCCTCTCTTCTTGTGGTGGTCAGCCTTTGCAGGCAGAAGGACCATGCAGCCTTTTCCAGAGGCAGAGACACGCAATGCTCTTCTTTTGTCCCCTGTAACTCGTCACGCAAGGCTGGCGGCTTTGTTCTTGCACACTGAATCCAGGGCTTCTGGGAAGCTTTGGACAGAGATATATTACAAGCTGGATAAATTCATTCTGCCTCCCCCCTGCTTTATGTCATATAATGGTGACAGAAAAAGTGGCAGTAGGAAAAGGCTGCTATTGTTAAAATAATTAATCTGGCTGATAGCCTCTTCCTAAAGGGCCCTAGGGAAAGAGGACTGCCAAAAGTAGGCTGCAGGCTAGGCAAATTTGCATAGTGTGAAAGGTGGGACATTTAATAATAAATCTATATTTGTTGTTTTGGCCTTTTACAATGAAATGGAAGTACCGCCAGCGCTTTGACGTCCAGAGTAAATACCCTACAGGATTTTCTGGGCAAGGCTGAAATAGGCTTTCATGGGGAGGTTAAAGTAAAAACAAAAAGCAGAGTATTGTGAAGTGAGTTTGGAAATGCTGAAAATGATGAGTTTCTCTGGTTTGGATTTCTGGAACTCTTGAGGAGATTAGCATTAATTTGGTTACATGAAGGATAAAAGTTGTTAAAAATAGTGGCAGTGAATCCAGCACAGCCTAAATTTAATAGGCTTCTGCTGGTTTTCATCTTTTTTCATAATGTTTCCTTGCAGAATTATCTGCTCTGAACTGAAGTCCAAATCCACATATTTTATGTCTGTCACTGTTTTTTGAGAGTAAGTGGCCACTTACAAAGGTACCCAGACTTCAAATAAAGGTGCTCAGCAGTGACATATCTGTGATGTCCCAGGGATGTGACTGAGTGCTCCTGAACGTTCTGTGTCACCCATGGATGCAAGCTTCAGCTTTGGATAAATGCTAATTAATGATTGTGTCATGTAATTAGAAGTTATTCTTTACCAGTAGCTGGGCTACTCAATCTAATGGCTTTTGTATCTAACCAGTGACATGCTCAGGGCAATGAAAATTTATAGTTTTAAGAGGCAGTGTTGCTGAGGTAGATTAACCTGGTTCACTTCTGCAAAAATGCTTCAGCTCCAGTCTCTTGTTTTCCAGCAAATGAAGCAACAGGAAGGTGACTGCCAGCAGCACATCTGCTGTCAGTGCAGGGGAAGGTGAGATTTCAGCATGCAAAAAGATGCTGCTGATGTGGGACTCTCTGGGAAACATTTTTTCCATTCCTCTTGTCTTGTGAAAGTCCTGAAGCATTACATGGAATGCTGGGGAAGGCGCTTTGTTTATCTGAAGCGTTCCAGTGCTTGTGGTGTCCTGGAAGCTGCTCTGTTGCAGCATTTTAACTCCATATCAAGCACAGGGGTTGTGTTGGGTTACACCCACAAAGGGTGCTTGGAGAACAAGCAGGGACCCAAACCATGGCTGGGGCTGGCCACCCCCAGCAGGCAAGTCCAGGTCTTTGGGAGGTTGCCCCAGCTGCTGCCCAGCCCTCAGCCAGGTTGCCCAAGGCCTGGTGCCAAGCAGGGAGGAGCTGGGCAACTGCAGCACACAGACACGCTCCAGGCAGCAGGGAGGCAGTTTTGGATACGTTCACTAGACTTGTTCAGTCAAGATGCACATGAAAATTGCTGTCTTAAAATGCTGTCTTGTAAATGCTTTATCCTACTCTTCAGAATATCTGCTCTCTTGTTTCAGCAGTCCCCAGCTGTCCCTGACTGCAGCAGTGCTGACTCAGCCCAAATGCTTAAGCACAGTTTTTATGCAGGATCTGCAGCTCAGGGCTGGGAAGGAGGGCTGTAACACAGCTTTTGGTGCAGTAATGCCAAGCCTACAGAGTTATCAGGATTGCTGTCTGCTTTCCTGCTCGTTTTGTTACATATTGTGACTTTCCTCATCCTTTTCCTATCCCCCTGTCCCTGCAATTGCCCAACACGTTGTAATTATCTTCTCATTCTTTAGAATCAATGCCTTTCCGTATATATATGTCCATGGTTCCTTGGCTGGCTTCATGGGCAGATGCTTGGGGGCAAATCTTCAGCTGGTAAAAATAGAGCTCCCTGCAACCGTGGTAATTTACACCAGCTGACAACTGGCCACTTGGATATCTTAAAATATCCATCTCTGAGAGGCAATTTGTTACTTGATGAAGAAAATGCTCCTAGTCATCTATTTCTCATTTCCAAACACCATGAATATGGTTGGGTGGTGTTGTTTTTTTTTTCTTTTTAGACTAGGCTTTGTTTTTAATAGAAGCAGTGTTGTGTAATCTGGACTATAACACATGTTCATGAAAGTGTCTTTGAAATATGTATTTTATTTTTTCTTAAAATATTTTAAGACAAACATTCTGTATTTTGCTATGAGATGTGTAAATGCTTCATACCTGCCAAATCTTCCTGTTTGGGAAGTAGCCCTTCCACATTTTGGCAGGATAAGTGTAGCTCTCCCCTGCCCTGAAGCCAACTTCTTCTTCTGACTCTAAGCATATTCTCAATTTTGAAATGTTGGTGGGTGGGATAACTCTGCATTGTAATATCTCTTCATAGAAATTAATGGATAAAGATACAACTCTCTTTTATAAGCCTCTAGTGTCAAGGAGTGGACTATAGCTGGAAGATCAGCTTCCTGTTAATGTGTGTGTGCTGTGGTTTCTCCTTGCTCATGTGTCCAAATAAACTCCAGGCCAAACTGCAGCACTTACTTTTTTAGAGTAAAAAGACCTCTTTTTTCTCTCTTTTTTAAAGGACAATTAGGTAGTGCTTCTGTTTCCTTTCTTAAACTTGATTCGAGGAAGCTGTAAGGAGTTGGAAAAGTTCATTTTTATTGTTTAAAATAATACAGACCCCTGAAGCTGACTTTCTTTAGGACCTTAAAATGCTCTGAGTTTTATAGTCCACAGACTCTGCAGTGGGGTTCCCAGGAATGCCCTGGCTCTGTGTTAATTTGTTATCTATATAAATATGAAGAGATCATGTATTTCTTTTAATATCTGGATTGCATGGTCATATCTTTATAACTAGAGAGGCCTATTTCAAGTAGGAAAGCGAAAGAGCAAGATAGTGGAGAGATGAATTTGGGGAGATTTGGTGCTGTTCAGGATGCTGTTATTACATTAGGTGAAGTCTAGGCTCCTGCATAATGCATTAGAGCTGCCAGGCTTGCTGCTTCCTTCCAAGGCAAATTGTGATTCAATTGCCCCAGGAAGATAAAAGACTTTCTGAAGTGGGGGAAGGTGTATTGGTTTCATTGCAGTTTGATTTTGGGCTTTTCTCTGACATTTTTTGTTCAGTTTTATGGGGTTGGATGTTTTTGTTCTGTTGGGTTGGGGGATTTCTCCCCCTGCTTTTTTCTCTTTTCCCCACAGCAATGAGTTGCATCCTTCCATCAAAAGCAAAAAAAAAAAACCAACACAGAAAAACCCAAACCAAACAAAAAAAAAACCAACCAAAGAAACAAACAAACAAAGCACCTCAATACTGGATTTTCCATAAGGGTGATTTAAAGGTTTCTCAGCATTAGCTCTGTAGAGGCAACATTGGGAACTGTGCTGCTGAAAGAAGAAAGGAGAGGAAGTCGTGACTGCTCCCCAGTGTGATCAGTGACAATGATTGTTGTGTTACTTTTTTGTCACTGCTTGTTGCAGCTGGTTCAGACCTCCTTGGTAACTGCAGTTCCCCTAAGAGAGACTCACCCAGCTCTCCCAGCACTGGTGAGCTGGCAGAGCAAACCTTCTCTTACAGCCTGCTTCTCCTATTCCAGTTATTCTTTAGAGTTAGTGTGCATGTGGGAATCTGTTTGTTCTGAAAGCTTCCAAGGGTGATTTCTTCATTTTATACAAGTGGTTCAAACAGTAGCTAATACAAATCATTCACCAATGAGCTACAGAGCCTATGATTTACTAGAAAATATTAGAAATTTGAAACAGAAGAGCCATATTTCAAAGAACTCCAGCATGGGCAGCCTTCTTTTCTGGCTCTGGCACCTGTACCATAGCAGGGATGTAGCCTAAAGGACTCCATGAGCTCTACACAGATTAAACATGGAGAAAAAGGTAAAATTACAAAACCAGAATGACTCTTAAGTATTCGCTTTTTTGTATGAGGTGAGGGCAAGTTATGAACAGTCTCCACTCTGAAATGAGGAGAGACCCCATGGAAAAGATTGTTTGTCCTCTCCTTTTCCTCCCTTCTTACACTGGCCAGAATTTGTATCTGCCTGGGTTTTCTGCAACAGGTTATTCAGTTAATCCCCAGCATTGATGCAATAGGAAAGCTATTCCTAGAATTTCCTTTGCTGAAGTATAGACAGCTTCTGATCTGACTGCAGCAAAGGAAATGAGAGAACAGTCCCTAAGGTCTGGGTCCTGTCCCCAAGTGCAACACTAGTGAGCACCAACAGCCTGATGGTGAACTTTGTGCTCAGGCAGGTGTTTTGGGAATCAGGTTGTTATGGAGTCAGTGTCTGAGTTGGATGTGACAGTCCCATTTTGCTGGGCATCATTAGCATGCTAAGCATCATTAGCATGCTGGGCATCATTAGCATGCTGGGCATCGTTAGCACGGCAGCAGAGAGCTGGGAGGCAGCTGGGGAGCATTAATGGGCAGCACACAGCCATCCAGCAAAGCAGCAGCAGCTTCTGAATGGAAAATGACAGTGGCTGAGGCATTTTGTGTGAACTGTCCAGCAAATGAGGATGTCTGTCAGAGCACTCAGGACATGATGTCATTTTCCCAGGACAGGGTTTGGAAAGGGCGCTGCAGCTCCTGCATTCAGCATCTCTTCCTCTCCTCTGCTGAATGCTTTTGTTGCAGCAGCCTCTTAAGTTCTTTGGCAATATCAGTCTAAGAACAGAGTAAATTCCAGGAATTTAAATGAAAATGGGTTTTTTTCCATTTTATTTTTTGTCTCCCATGGAGAACATATGGTTTTCTCTAATTGATGCTGAACAAATCAAAATTTAGGCATTACAGTACCAATAAATCTACTGCTATGTCTGTTCTTTTCTTTCAGGTGTTCATTCAGAAATTGGCTAACTAGGCTTGTTAATTCATAAATTCAGTGTGTGCAGGGCCTCACAAAGCCAGAGAAATGGGTAGTTTTGCAGTCTGTTGAAAAGACCTTGTGCATTCAAATGAATTGCCCAGTACATGTGATGCATACAATTTTCCTCAGTGTTTTGTTGAGGGGCTGTACAAATGATCCCATTCTTAGCCTAAAAGTTGCTGAGGACAAGTTCCCAAGAAATGATTGAAAATGGATTCTCTAAAGCTTAGCAGCAGTTAAAATACTAGAGGAACAAAATTTCTTTAATGAGGTTCTTGTTTATTTGTGGTGTCTCCATTTCTTAACCCTTTGATTATCAGATTAACACTCGTCACCAGGTCAGCACCAATTATGTATAGTAGTAACTAACTACCTAACAGTGTCATCAATGTGTGGAACTCAGTTTTTACATCAAATTCAGATGGGAGCACCCCATATCAATGCTATGCCTGCTTTAGGGCTCTGGTGTTAAATCAGTTTAAAGTGGTGTTATCTAATGTAAAACTGAAGGTTCTTCCTGAAGCTAAAATGCCAAGTTTGCATCTTGTGAAGTGTTGCACAGACAGAACTGTGTTGCAGGCAAGATTGTGGAACTGGGCATCTGCACCTTCTCTTGTCAGTGTAAATAAATAAATAGGTTGTAAATAGGAAATAAAGAGCAGACCCATTTAAATGCTGGGTGGCCCTGCTGCAGTAAGTGTGGAAATGCTCTGAGAGTGCAGTGACTGATTCCAGAGCTCAGCCCCTAATTTCCTAGTGATGGTCCTTCTCCCATCCAAGTGAGGAGTCAGGCAAGGATGCAGGGTGAGGAATTTTCCCTGCAGTTGGCAGCCTTGGTAAAGCAGAATGCAGCTGCAGACCTCTCCTTGATCTGTGTTAAGCTGATTCAGCCCAGCTCACTGCAGCAGCAGGACTTGAAATAAAAACTGCTTGCTGCACTATATAGGATTGTTTTAGTTGTTTTCTCTGGGTTTTGTGGGAATAATTGTCACCTACTTGTGTTACTTGTGTTCTCTGTGCTGTTCTGTGATGTTCTTGGCCACTTTCCTAACATCCCTTTCACTTCCAAGGTGCAGAATCCTAGACTTGGAGTTATTTACCTACCATCTCTTCTACATACCATGTCTCAGACTTCTCCTTCTCATGGTAGTGGGGAGTTTTGAAATTGTAGTCCTTAACTATTTAACGTCTTCATTTTAATATGCATCATCTTTGTTGCTTGATCATTTTGTTGCTAGTGATTTCAGTTTTCCCTTTCAGAAAAGAAAACCATTAATTTGCCTTGTGAATATAAAAAACGAGACTTACTGATAACACAAAAGGGGAACTTAGTGGAAGAAACACTGCAACTTTAAAAATCTTTCATTTGTATTTTAGTATTGCTATTACACGGTGTCAAAAATTGTACTGCGACCTCCTTTGTTTTCTTGCCCACACAGAGCGTTTAATAAAAGAAAACGTCACTGGATCTGTGAGCGTCTCAGTGTGTTTGTCAGAACACCACAGCAGAGTGGCATTGTGTTGAGGACCTAGTCAGAGTGGTAATTATTCTCCCAGCAGTTTAAGGCTCTACCTGTTCCTGTTCCCTGCCATTTTAAGTGCCTGCTGGAGAACAAGGCAGTGCAAATTGATTAAGTATTAATTGTGACAGTGAAATTTTCTGTCACGTGGCGTTGAGCTGCACTGATCTGTAACCTGCATTTGAACACTGTGAAGCAACTGCTTGAATGCAATGAAAGTGTACATGGTGGCTTTTTATGGGAAATCCATCTACAACTGGTTGGAGGAAGACATTTTTGCCTTTAGGGGTGCCTTGGGAACTCTCTCCATGTTAGTTCTGCACGCAGAAGTAACAGTGAGGTCAAATGAATGTTTCCTGACTAAAGGGTTTATCTTGTAGGTTAGTGGAATTTATTTTGATTACAAATATGGGTCAGTGCAAGGCTTCTGCAGTAAAGAGTGTGTAAGCTGCCACAGCCCATCTCCTGTGCACTGTGAGATGCCTTTTGAAGCCATTTCTCTCCTCACTGAGACACAGTTCAATCAATAAAGGATATTAACAGGGTTTGTACTCTATTTACAAATCTCCACCGTTTCTTACCCCTGATGCTTAACATGCCACAAATCCAGTCACACACCAAAGGAGATACTTGCTGCCTCTGGTAAAGCACTGCAACCTTCTTGGTCTTCTGCAGCCAGAAGTGCTCCAGCCTGCAAGGGGTGCTCTGTGCTGCCTTTGTGTCTGCCAGGGATACACTTTTCCTTTTATTTCAAGAAATTCTGTAAGTTCCTGATTAGTGCAATGACACAAACACATGGGTTTCCTTTCTGCTGTGCCACAGCTGGGTTGCTTTAGGATGTCCTGGTTCCTATGGATGAGTGACCAACAACTCCTCCATTGTGGCTGCTCCTGAGCAGGCTGCAGGTGTGAAAATTCCCATCCATCTGGCCATCACTCAGGTGCCATAGCCAGGCTCTCTGAGGATATTGTGGATTAATTTTTGACTTGTACTTTCCCAAAGTTGGCAAAGTGTGTATTCAAAGCACAGCAATCATCAGTAATCGGTTTACTAGAGATTTTAATGGATGTTAATACAGTTTTCCCTCCAAGCAGAATAAAAAATACTCTTAATTTGATCTTGCCATCAAAAAAGCTTTTCAATGTTTTGATTTTCTTTGGTATATTTTTAATCACTTCCCGTTTCAAAGCACATCATTTTGCATTAATATATTACTGGAGAACTTGTTCTGTCCTAAAAACATTTGTTGTTTTAATATTGAAGTGTTTCACTTGGTGTATTTTCACCACTGGTGATTAAGACATTCTCCGATTTTGGCACATTTTATGCTTTAAAATTCCTTACCTCAAGCTGTTTTTTCCTGATTTTTTGTTTTCTCCCCTGAGGCATTTCATGGGATGAAGGAAATCTGCATTTTGTGATTTTTTAAAATTCTCTGTGAAGATTTGGTTTGGAAGCTCCAAGATGGGATAGTTCACTGACAGGTGTATGTGTGCCTGTGTAAATGTTCTGTGCATTTCAATCCTCCTGATCTCACATTTAATAATTAAACAGGCAAAGTTCACAATACAGCTGTAAAAAGGAGGTGCAGAAATTCAGTGCTTACTCCACAGTATCTGATTTGGAGTGCAGATCCTTCAGCCTTGCAGTGCCCAGTCTAAGGTACAACCCATTCTGCAGCCCCAGCTCCCTTATTCCCAGCATTCCACCTATTTACTTCCATTCTTTTCCTGGTTGGTTTGAACTACTAGTTTAAATTTCACAGCTGAAATCTTAAAAGGCCTGCCCTGTTACCTGGTTTGTCATTCTTAGTGCTGGAGCCTTGCATTTATAGACCTGCCTGGTCTCTGTAGGTTATGTGGCACTCTCTGCAAAGGGAAATGAAGGTTTCAGGGGAGCTGCTGGGTTTTATTCCAGGTGCTGGATGTGCCTCCATGCCAGCACTGCTGTAGCCTTGTTGGTGTTTTAGAAGATTTCATCAGAAGCCCTGGCAGGAGGTGATGAGGTCTAGGGGGAAGCAGAGAATATTCTCTGCACCCTTCTGTGGCTTGTCTTCCTCTTTCCTCAGCTGCCCATTTTCCACTCTGCTCTCTTCCCTATGTGTTGGTGTGTTCTCTGGAGTGGGGAATAAAGGTGTGAATTGTGCAGTGCCAGCCGAGCTCCTGAGATAAGGGAAAGCATTTATCCACATGGCTCTTGTGGATTCAACAGCCAGAACATGCAACACTCACCTCTTTTATCACCTGATTTTCATTTTCTGTGACTAAAGCTTTCTCAGCTGGTCAGCAGCTTCACCTCTTCCTTCCTTTAATGGCCTCCAGTTTGCAGCTGCCCAGCTGGCCCTGGCACATGCTGGCTGATGGTTATTTTGTCTTCACTTAAGGCTGGTGACTCTCTGAGTTGTTCTATTTGTCTGTTTTGTGCAGCACCTTGGCTGCCTAAAGTAATGTGTGAAAGTTAATACTCCCTTTGATAACTAAAATTCTACTGTCACAGGTCAGTGGTGATGCTGAAGTCATCGTTAGAGTTTTGTTGTAATCTCAGCTCTTACAGATAAAATGCAGCTTCTGATTAAAGAAGAAAAATAAAAGCAAGCTGTTCTTCCTTTTTCTTATCACCTCTTTTTTTTATTTACTAAAACTGGATGTGTTCACCCTGGTTTATTTTTGCTCTACCAAAATCCTCATCAAATCAACTACATAAAAACTGAACCCTAGTTTTGACAAAACAGGATAGAGCTTTTATTAAAGGAGCTAAGAAAATGACAATATGAGCAAGTAAAACTTTGGTTTGGGAACCACATTGGATACTGAAGTTGCTCCCATATTATAGAATGCAGAGTGTATTTTGTTTGATTTTTCAAGCCTGTTTTTGGTTTTGTTTTTGTTCTTGAGGTGGCTGTAGGAGAATGGGCTGTCAAAGAACTAATTTCTGGGTGGTTTTTGGCTGCAAAGCAAAAGGAATTTCTGCCCCCCTTTAAAATAGATGCAAAATTTTTGCTGTCTCACCCATAGGCTGGGCTGAAGTAATGAATGTGGGCCCTTTTCTTTTCAGCACCACTTGCTCATCCACAGCATCATCCCTTTTCACTGCTCTCTGGAGAAGAAACTTCTTGCACAGATCTGCCCCTAACATGCCACTAAGAGCAGGGATAAAACAAGGAGGACGCTGAGTAACAAGAGCAGTGTCTTTGTGTACAGCCTGGAAGGACTTCCTGATAAATATGAAATGCTTCCAATGAATTTCCTGGCTGTTTTGTTGTCCTACATGGAACAGCTTAGAAATTGCAGCATAAGCTGCAAATTAAAGACAGTTTAAAAAAAAAAAAAAGCTGGTTTAAAGGTGGTAGTGCATGCTATGGTAAGCCTGAATTAGCCTTACTCTCTAGGCTGATATTTGTGGATTATGCTTTCATGGCTCAATCCTCAAGCTACTGAACAAATCTGGCTTTATCCACTTAGGGCAGGCTCTGCTTTAGCCTGCTCAGGGTCTCCAGACGTGCAGTGCTGTCTGCTGGAGGGTGTTGGTGTCTGTGTCCTCAGAGCCTCCTGTAACACTGCCAAACTCAGCACTTTGTAATGCCTGGTATCAGCTGAGCCACTTGATTCGTTTAGGCTTCATCTTCCAAATAACCTGGGAACCCAAAGCGTGGATTTTAGGAGAGAGCTTTCATCAGGCACTTGCCTGAATGCCTTCAGCAAGGGCTGGTTTCTACCTAGGACAGCTCCAAAGCTTCTCATGAGCTGCAGCACAAATCTTGTTGTAGTTCACGTTCTGTGCTTCTTGCTCTGCTCATCTTGTACGAGGAGAAAAATTACTCCTTCCTCATCCCCCATTTTTTCAGTTCCTTTTTGCTCACCTCTTCTTTAATATCAGCACCTTGAGTCCACATCTCCAAGAGCACCCAGCTGGGACTCTGCAGACATGGTTGATTTATTCTTGGTCCTGTGTGTGTGTCCCAGGCCGGTGTCTGGCAGCTTTGCAAACAGCACAAAAACGTTCAGATCCTGATACCTGTAACAAACAATAAAATACTGAGCTCTGCTTGGTGAGGCTTCCAGGAGATGGAAGGAGCAGGAGAAGGGCTGCAAGACTCAGGAGGAAGCTGAGTGTGGGTAGGGAAGCTGTTTCAGGTGCAAATCCTTGATCTCGGGCACCTGTGGAGATGCTAAATATCTTCACCTCAGCAGGACACTCAATACAAGCATTCACTGGAGAATAAAATATCATCAGCTTAGGAGGGAGGATGCGCTGGTCAGACTCTTTATGCCCTCATTTGTAGTTGGTAAACCCCCTGTATTTAGAAGAAAAGGAAAAAGGTGACTTTGAACCAAAACTCTGCCTTTTTTCCTTGCACTGAGCCCTTCCTGAAGGGCCCTAAATCCTCCCCATTCTGCCAGGCAGGTATTGAGCACAGCCCCCCTCCAGGCAAGCCCTGGACCCACACAGCCTCCCCCAGCAAATGTGGCATCCTGGGACCACACAAAAAATTCCTCCTCTGCACAACCTGAGGCTTTATTTTGGCACAAAAATCCCAAAGTGGCAACCCAGGGGGAAGACAAATTCAAATTCCAGCTTCCCACACGGCAATGCAGAGACTTACCACTGAGTCACCAAAGCTGCTTAAGAATATCATTATATTTCCTGAAAACAACATTCCTACCTGGTAAGCTGTAAAGTGTTCAGGCTTTATAAAATTCAATTTCCTGCTTAAAGTGTCCATTTGTAGCTGCATTTTTTTTTTGCTGAATTTAAGAGACCTCATATCTCCAGTAAAGTGGTTTTCAGCCAGAAGGGATAGCTGAGGTGGAAGTTCATTTTAGGGATCAGCTTATATTCAAGCTTCAGGTGCTTGAGAAAAGCAGGTTACAAAGTGAAAAAGATTGTTTAATCAGAGAACCTTTAGTCCATGTGGCCTTTGTAGGACAAACAATACTAAAGAGAGTGGTTTGTTTGCATCTAAGATGGAGAAGCCATAACATACATTGTGCCTCTTCCTGGTATCACTGAATGCATTTCAATTCAAAGGGAACATTTAAATGCTTAATTTCATTGTCTCACAAGTTCTTTCTCAGGGTTTGATTCATGTAATGTATTTGTTTTGTGTTGTGCTGTGCAAGAAAAAATACAAAAATGGAGCAGCGTCAAGAGTTTGCTGTTTTCAGCAGTTTAATTGTGTTGAGCTATGAAATCTGGGTGGTAATGACTGATAATAGCAAATCTGCACTTACAAGTATCACTTGGATGTGTTGGGAATGAGCCTGTAGACAAATTCCCTCTGCTGCTCTGAGCTACAACTCTCTATAATGAAATAAAGAAAATGGTCCAATACATTGCTGAAATACACTTAAAATGAATATCCAAACTACTCCTGAAGGACTCAAGCACTGTGCTTAAATGTTCACATTGCTTTAGCTCTTAAGAAAAGTTCATCACTATTCCTATTTTGAAGGTATGGATCTCTGAATATTAGAATACATAAATACAGAATACATAAAACAAGAATCCAGGATGCTAATATTAAACTCTGTTGCAGAAGACTGTGGTTTGCAGCTTCAGACATGTGCATTGTCAGTTCAAATCCGTGCCACCATACAGAGAAAATTAAGAAAGAAAAGGGTAGAGGAAAAGGAAACATCAAGAAATATTTTGACTAAATCATTCATGATCAGGATTTCAGAATTTGTGTATCTGTGGTGTATTTTCAACTACAGTTTCTTGCTGGGGGAGTCTTTATGTGTTCTCAGGGTCACAGAATTAGATTTGAAAAGATCTGAGATCATCGAGTCCAGCTGTTCCCCCAGTGCTGCTAAGGCCACCACTAAACCATGTCCCCAGGTACCACATCAATTAAATACTTCCAAGGAGGGTGGCTCTGCCACTTCCCTGGGCAGCCTGTGGCAGTGCTTGACAAACCTTTCTCCTGGTAATTTCTCACTGAAGTTAATTTTGATTTGCATGACTGACCTTTATCTCTGAGGACAAAGACATCCAGAATTTCCATCCCACTTAGAACTGGATTCATTGAATTAGACCTAGACCTAATTGCACCATGAATTGAAAAACACAGCTCTGTCTATGAGATGCTTTCATATTGTGGCCTCATTATAATAAGGTGTTAATGGCACAGTGCATTGAATTGATCTTGGTAATTATATTTCTGCTGCTCCACAGGATCTTGCTGAGTTTTTAGGCAATGCAAGGTGAGCTAATAGTGAACAAATTTTAAATGTGTATAATAATTACATTGCTCTTGTCTGCATATGATATTTGTGTTTTATGTTGGGAAAATTGAAGATTTGTAGTATTTTGTTCCTGTGTTTTACCCTGTGTTTTCATACCACCTTCCACTGCAATTCCATAACTCCCTCCAGATCCCTAACAATGATCCCTACCTTTCCCAGATGCCATATTTTCACAAAGATGGATGAAGAATGTGTTATTAAAGCTAGAGTCCATATAGCTGAATTTATTTATAAAAAGAAATTGAATGCACATATCCTTGGGTGCCTTGACTATGGGAATCATTCTCAGTTTACCAGAAGCAAGCACAGCTAAAGGTGTGGAAACAGCTGCTCAGAGTGAGTTTGATTTTTGTTCCCCAGAAGTGTAAAAGAAATTCTTTCCTCTTCCATATCTTGGTAGTTGACCCACAAAGGACAACCCTGTGGATTGTCAGGTTTTGGGTATGGAGATGATTTGTCTAAAAATTAAAGCCTGAGATTTTCAGAAGAGCCTGAGGATTTTGTGTGCTGAATTCCACTGGAATTGTGGTGAAAGTTGACTTCCCAAGTCATTAATTCTTAATGCTTCATCATCTAGGTATTTTGTTACCAAACACAAAAGTTAGAGGTTATGTAGGTGGCAAAACAAGTTGGAAAAGTAGAAGTGTCAATTTTATATTGCTTATTTAGCCATGTTGCTGACATTCTCCTTAGAAGTAAAATGTTGATTATTTTAGCACTTCATAACTTAAATGAATCTCACTGAAATTCCATCAAAAAAGTGTGAAACATTTTTGAGGCTTAAGGAACATTTCTCTACTTTCTATGGGAAGCTTTATGCAAGTGCTGGAGAGTGTCAGTATGTGGAGCAATTTGCAAAATTTGTAATTGGCAAAAAAGGCTCCTCCTCAAACTGGAGAGATTTTGGGCTGGTCCCTCATGGTTTGGCCACATCTGTAATTCTGCAAGAGCTGGCTCTTGGCAGCAGCTAAATCCAGGGAAAACAGTTAATATTTTACATGATGAAAATTTAAGGTAACTTTCAAAATTTGGATTAAAAAACTAAAATCTGTTGAAGAAGTAAAAAGACAGGTCCTCTGTGGGATGAAGTTAATGATTTCCCTGTGATTTCAGGGGTTGAACTGTCATTTATATCTGAGGGATTCTAGCCTGCAGTTTTTAGGTAGAAAACTTGGAATTTTCCTCATATTTGGCTGCTCAAAGGGTATAATCTTAACTAGGCTACACATCAGAAAGAATGGGAAAATGGGAGTGGGGTGATGCTAAAGCAGGGAGTAGTGGTAGCTGGATTTATGTTAGTAGTGCTCCTGTCCTTGAGGAACTGATTTGAATGTCAAATCTCTTAAGTAATTGTCCTCCAAATTATAAAATAATTAATTTTCTTTGTGAAGTGCCTTATCTGAGTAGCTATTCTTTGGTTGCTTTGTGTGACAGATCTTTTTCTCTTGCCTGTTTCTGGGAGAAAAATCAGTCTGCTCTTCTTTAGGGATTTAGTGTGTTAACTATGATTTTATGTTTCCTGTTGGAAACTATGCTTTCGTGCTCTCCTGTGCAAAATAAACAAGTGAACAAACCAGAAATTGCCTAGAGGCTGAGCCTTTTTATTTTTTATAAATGTACCTTTAAACAAATCCTGTCTGCTGGTTGAGAGGCTTCTCTGGCATCCCTAAGGAACTGCTGGGATGTGTCTGCATGTACAGGGCAGGGAAAGCACCAGGCTTCAGAAAAGTTATGTAGCAATAACATCTTTTATTATCTTTATCTGGAGTGTGGGATCTGGATCAAACTCTCCTAAACTGTGGCTGAAATAACCAACATGTTAATTGAAAGAAAATGAAATGTCTGGAAGTTTTTAAGCTGGCAAACAGGATGTTCTCTTTTCCCAGGAAGTTTTCTCACAGATCAGTTAGATTTATTAGATGAAATTAGATAGCTTGTTTTAGATCTATTTTATCCCATTCAAGCTGCAGTAGGATGTGCTCTTGGCAAGGCTGTTGCCCTGGAACTCCCTGTGTCCCCCACAAATGTCCAGACAAACTCCAGATATTTCCATGGCACTGTGCAGCAGGTGACATGAACATCTTGTTCTTCCTTTCATGAACATCAAACACATCAGAGCATCAGTGGAGGAAAAGGCTTTTAGATAAAACAGGCAATCAGCCACTGAGTAATGTCTGGGTGGGTTTGGGGTTTTTGGCTGTCTTACATCTGTAGCAGAGAAAGAGTTATTTAATTATTCTCAGTTTGTTTGGCTTTCTCCTGGCTGTGTTGTTTGTGCTGTTCTGTATCATCTGTAAAGGTGGTCAGAAATGTGCAGAATGTTGCCTGTGGCCCTGTTGAAGCTCTCCAGGTTTTCCAGTTTCCTGCTAGATGTAGTTCCTGGATATAGAGTGGGCAGGTATCTATAGAGATGAACTTCAATACATAGTTTTTCTTAAGACATCATTTTGAGGGGAAGGTACTTGGTCAGCATTAAAAAAGTCCTATTTGTTGAGATTAAACAATAAAATCCATCAACAGAAAGGTGTCAGTCCTTGAAAGCAGAATGGAAGTTACAGAGCCAGCGTCACCACTGAGAAATTTTATCTCCAAAATGAAGTGTTACTCCTGAGCCAGGCTAAAAATAATAAATGTGTTTTGTAGAAAAGGATCAAGAATGCACATTTGCTGTACTAATGCCATAAGACATGTGGTCTTGATTGTCATTTTGCCTCCTGCCTTTATTTTCTTTTGAGAAAAGTTTCTTCACTAAGGCCACTTAAAGATTGAACCTCACACCTGGACTCCTGTTTTTCAATTATACCAAACAAAATAGATTTGCAGAAGTGGATGAGAAGGTAGAGAAAGCAAGAAGTCATGTAATTGCATTGGTTTATTCTGCTTTTGTGACATGATTTAAATATTAAATTTGCAGTTCTGGCTCCCCTTGAATATCAAAATAGTGTCAAACAGATGCAGTTCACATTCTGCCAGAATAGAGGGTTACAGCAGAGGGGAAAATACAAGTTCTTCACTGTTTAATAGCTTCAGTGAAGTTTTATTGAGGGGAAAGAATGATAAACACTTTTAAAATTTCAGAAAATGATCTGGTACTCTCCTTTACAATAAAAATTGCATTCATTATAAAAAGACTAAAACTGAGAAGGACATAATTTTTTTTAAGGGAAATGATGAACCTTCCCATGGTGGTATGGAGACCATCATTATTTTATAGGAAAACTTCAGATAGCTGGAGTCTTTTATTGGCTCATTTCAAATTGCTGTGGTGCCACTGAATTTTTTGAAACTGCTTTGCTGTAGATCTTCCAAGAAGTTTCATTGGTCGTGGGTAGGTATTTTTTCATCTCACCATCTACTCCTGCTTTGCACTTGCTGATTCAGCTGTGGTTTGAACTTTACATGTATCTGTTGCTCAGAACAGTCCTTCAAGATAGAACTTTGATTTAAATAAATACATTTACAGCTGATAGACTTGAAAGACAGCAGCAGTTTTTGTCTGGGGTGTGCACAGGAACATAAGGATTTAACTCCACTCTCATGGACAGTTGTATGCTCTTCATGCTACCTTTCTGCCTTGTCAAAAACTGCCAGGTCCTTTAAATAATCTATAATTAATCCTTTCTAAACCCCTTGTGTCTCTGCAAAGTCACTCCTTTAAGATGGTTCCACTGTAACACATGGTCGCTACTGCAAGCCTTAAAGAATTAAATTAGTCTTGGTTAGGCAGATTTCCCAGATTGTTTTTAGGGAATGCAGATTTTGCTATCAAAGGTGATGGTTTGGATTGGGTTTGGCAGTAATTTCTTGCACCCACGTTTCTAAATTGAAGATCTTAAGTAAGGAAAATGAGTTTATCGCTTGTAGGACATCTTCTAGGGTTGTGTAAGCAATGAGAAGGTTGGGTGAAGCATCTTGCTGATTTTTTTTTGCCACCTTCAGTGTTTACTATCTGAGTTTTAGACTCTTTCACCTTTTTATTTCAACTGATAGAGCTCAGTAAGTCTGTACTTCAGGCATCTTCTTCCACTCACAGCAATTTACTTTTATTCTTAAAATGAATGCAAACGCTGTCAAGGAGCTGGAGAAGATGAATAATTTATTTTTTGAAATCTAGAGCCACGATAGCAGAAGATATAAGAATGCTTTACTTACAGGGCTGTGTGTGTGCTTCCTTACTAAAAATACCATCCATTTGCAGGCAGTTTTTGTTACTGAAAGTATTTCACCCATCTAACCAGAAGAATTTGTAATTTCTTCTCGTCTTTTCCAATGTCACTCAGCTGTGGGCAGGGGTTATGTGCTTGTAATTGGTGAGAGTTGTCAGTATGGACAAGTGAGTTATGTGAGAACTAATTCTGCTTTTCTAATCCCTTTGTGCTGAAGCGTTGGAGCATTTGAAGCTTGTAGAAAGCAAAATGACCCAATGTTCCTGAGGAAACAGAATTAGAAGGTCTTCAGCATGAGCTTTGTTTGCCAGATAGATGAGCAGCCCTGGAATCACTGGAGCTGGGCTGAGTTTTCCTGGCTTGAAGGTTTGGCCCTCATGGTTTTGAATTTAATATGAACTGGTGAATTCTTTTCAGTGTGGAGCCCTCCCAAAGTCCTGGCAGTCTAGAAATAATTCTCAGGATAATGTTATAAATACATGTGTGGCAACAGTAATGAAGTATTTGTGGAGAAAAATCTGAAAAGTCTGAGCTCCACACTACACATCTCAGTTCAGCTTTGCCACAGTTTAAGAAAGTATTTCCAGTTATTACAGGGCTGCTGAAGAACAATTAAAGAGCCAGTTGACTGAAATGGTTCAAAGGTTCAGTTTTGCATGTAATCATTAAATGAATTAAGTTCTGGTGGCTGAATAATTTGAGAGCTTTAAATAATCCAGCCTCTGACAGATATATCAGTAATTGAGAGAAAATCTGCACTTTTAGTGCTGAAAGAAATTAAGCTCATTTCTTATGAATTTGGGAGATCTTTTGAAAGAATAACTCCTGGGAACTAGGAAGGGGCGTTGATGCATTATTAACATGAGCATATGTGGATTGTTCTATATTTTAGAGCCAAATAACCAAAAAAGCTGAGCTGAATTTGGATCTTTCTAATATTTTATTCTTCTGGGGAGAAGGCTGGTGCTCAAAGCCATTCTCACAACATGTTTTTTATCAATTACAAGGATCCTGCTATCAAGGGTTTTGGGGAAAGGAAGGAAGCAGCAAGGGGGCTGTGCCTGGTCCCTGTGCCAGAGAAGTGATTTCAGGTCTGCCTGTGCTCACACAAAGTGTCCCAGGAGCTACAGGCTGGTTGCAAAGCAAGTTTTCCAGTTGTTTTCCAGAGGTTTAGCCATGGTCTTATCTTTTTTTAAAGGCATTTGTGATTGCTTTGAAAAAGTGCAAGTTTTTATCTGTCTGACTCTGCAAAGGAAGTTTGACTTGAAAATCTTTTAGCTGAAATCTGGAATCTTCTGTTTTTCCTTCACCCCCCACTTTCATGATCTCCCACATTTAACAATGCTGTGTATACCATTACTTTGAATATTTTACTGATAATAAGGCAATTTCTGCCTTGCTGGAAAGCTGTAATCATCTAGACACATTTTGAAAGGAATACATAGATGGCACAAAGTAAAATGTGCTCTATTAGAAATTTATATCCTTTCCAACTGCATCAATTATTCTAATAAACAGTATTATTTTCCCTGCAGACCTTGCATCCCTCATGTCTATCATTATACTAAATTTTCACATAATCACAATATTAATTATATAAAATTTTCACATAATCATAGAATCACTGAGTGCTTTGGATTGGGAGGCACCTCAAAGCTTATCTTGTTCCAACCCTCTGCCATGGACAGGGACACCTCCCACTGTCTCAGGTTGCTCCAAGCACCATCCAGCCTGGCTTTGAACATTCCCAGCTATGGGGCAGCCACAGCTTCTCTGGGCTACCTGTCCCAGGACCTCACCACTCTCAGAGTAAATTTTTTAACCTAGTATTAAATCTAAAACTACTCTCTGACAGTTAAAGCCATTCCTCTTGTCTTTTCACTCCATGCCCTTGTGGAAAGTTCCTCTCCAGCTCTCTTGGAGCCCTTTTAGGCACTGGAAAAGGTTCTAAGCTCTCCCTGGAGCCTCCTCTGCTCCAGGCTGCAAAACCCCAATTCCCTGTCTAGAAAAGGTGCTGCAGCCTTCACATCAACTTTGTGGCCTCCTCTGGTTTCAGATATTTCATTCAACCTGTTTAAAATTCTTGCTGGGTTTCCATCACACGGTGCTATTTCCCTCCTGTCCAAATGGCATGGTCACCCTTTACTCCTCTGTGTGCAGCACCATCAATATTGTTTCCTGCAGCATTGTGATTTCCCTCAGTCCTGGCCCTGTGGCACAGACCTCTTGATAGTTTGGCAGAGCATGGAGCAGAAACCACGAGGAGTTTTCAGGTGATAAATAAAAGATGCTGCTCATTCTTAGTTAAGCCTCTCTGTGGTGTAGGCAGAGGGACAAGAGAAACAGAAGCACTTGAAAGCAATGGGCAGCCTTTCACATTGACAGTGATTTCCATAAATCTGTTTATGGATGCCTGACATTTTCAGAGGAGCAGCATCTCCTTTGGAAAGTGCTCAGCCTAAGCTGGGATTTGGCTGTGCCACTCTCAAGCCGCCATTTGCAGACATTTTGGAGACTGCTGTTAGTGCTGGCTGAGTCACACAAACACCAGGAAGAAAGAAAACAAATCTTCCAGAGACTGGGTCTTTTATTTTGTCATTCACAGTTCTGGAGAAGGGAAATACTATCTGGTACTCTTTTTGATTCAAACAGAACATTCTTTTTTGTCTAAATAAAATAGTTGGATTTTTTTTCCTATCACTGAGTCATAGAATACAGAGAAAAAGTTACCTAAAATGATACAAATACTGATGGGGTTTTACTATTTTCACAGTCCAACTCTAGATTTTGAAATATTGTTTTCTTAAACTGGATAAAGGTCTTTTAAATTTCTTGAAATTTTGCAAAGACTGTAAGTTTATCCTATTTCTTGTTTATTTCTAGAATTTTCTTGGTAGCAGACCCTTAGTGCAGGTGATGAAGGGACTAGAAATTGTTTCCATTTGGCCATGGTCAGCTCTTATTAAAACAAGTCCTGCTTAGTCCATGGCTGACTGTGTTCTTAAGAGCTTTATCATTATGGACCTGTCACTTGAAGTCCATTTCAGTCAACTGGTATGAGGCAAATGAAAGAATTTCACTGACTTTGATCCTAAAACTCTTGATTTATCTTTTTTTTTTCCTTATTCCAGTGAGGTCAGAGTTTGGAGCATGAGGCAAAGTCCTCCTGTGAAGTTATTTAATGTTTATTCCACCTGATAAACTGTTGATATCTTGGGTTCATAAGCACTTTTTGGAGAGTAGTACTTTAGTCCTCAGTAATAAAGAAAATGACATCATTAGTAGGCACATAAAGAAAACTAATAAAGTTCTTTTGATTAATCACAGAATTAATTTGCTACCCTATTCTTTTTGAAGTGCTTCTTAGTAGAATGCTTTCATTCCCACTTTTGATATCTTATTTACAAACTAAAAAGACAAATCCAGAAATGCAAATAATGATCTTCATGTTAAATAATACTCTTTAAAAAACCAAAGAAGACCCCCAAAATAATTACTTTGCTTGGGGATTTGTTAATGAGCTTGTAATGTATACAGTACAAGGAATATTAATGAAATGTCATATTAAAGCTCCATAGCCCTTTTTTTTCCAAAACCTAACAAGTGGTTTTCTTTTCTCTGGGTTTTAACAGTGGCAATAATATCCTGGTAAGGGATTTGTCTGGAAGCCCTCACAACTTAATTTGAGTTATGACAACATTGTTGAGAACTCTGAATTTCCACAGTCTCCACAATAAAAACACAATGTACATTTAAGCAGAACAGTAGGAAAATAAACCTGATTTTCCAAGTGACAAAGGATTTACAACTAGCAGAGAAATGTGCATTTTATCTCCAAGCCCCTTAAAAGCTTCATGAGTGAACCTGCCATGGATGGGGCAGGATTTGGCTCCAGGTGAGGTTTTAGGAATTCTCAGTGGGGAGGAATTGCTTCTTTAAGGGACCCAAAGCCCCTTAATTAAAGTGTCACATCCTGACCTGGTTATTCCCTTTGCTCTGCCATTCTTTTCCAGCTGGGTAATAAAGGGAAAGGGTAAATTGTTGCCCTCTCTCCATCCTGCTGGTGATGGAGAACAGGCAGATCTGTGGGCAGGGGAGCTGCTTATCCCCCTGCCTGGTGAAATCCTTACACATGCTGATGTTTGGAACAGAGGTGGGTCTTTCCCTGTGTTTTTGAGCTAAATGCCAAATTCTTCTTAGTGCTTTGTGGGTGTTCAAATCTCCCTGCTGCCCATTTTCCCAGTTCCTGACAGTGGAATAGAATGAGTTCTGAGTTTATTGCCTGTCAGCAAAACTTCTGGTTTTACTTGGATTTCTGTGTTCTAGCTGGGAAAACAGAACACAAGGATCTTAAAAGATTTAAAGCTTGCTTTATATCTACCTTGTAAAAACAACTTAATAATAATAAAAAGAAGTCGATATTTTTATTGTTGAAATAGTCAAGGCAGCCTCAAAACAATCATCCAAATTGGGGCTTGAGGCTCAGGAACTTTTGTTTTTTTCCATCTCCAGTGGAAGGGCTTTTAGGAGCTCTGTGTTTCCAGAACCCCCAGGAATTCACACATTGTCCTTAGATACATGATGCATCCTGAAAGGTGTGATTCAGAGTGCCTAATTCTGGAAGACTAAATTCTCCATGTGTCAAAGACTACACATGACCTAGAGGTAACCTGGGCCGTGTCCCTAAAATGAAGGCAGGATGAAATATTCCACCCCAACTGCTAAAATATGCCTTTATTGCTCATTGGTTATTTAGCTGCTTGGAGGGTTCAGAGGACTTGATACACATTATAAAAATACTTCTGAAGAGTTTGTGGTTTTTAAAACAAATTTTCTGTTCAACTGTTTTGCTTTCATAGGCTTTTAAAGCTAATTTTCAAAGATCTGTTTGGAAAGAAGATTGGCAACACCAAAACCTCGCCAGAAATTCTCATCAGCCTTCCAATCCTTATAAATAACACTTTTGACAGAAGCAATGTTCCTCAACGTGTGAGCAACAAATCTTTGCTGCTCTTGAAGTGATGCACAGAGATAGCAGGAAATAATGTGCAAGCAAGAGGAGAGAGGGAGGAAAGAAATGAAAAGAAAAGCTATTTTAGACATAGCAAGGCCAAAGTTGTGAGCTGGGGCAAAGGTTCAGGGGCTCAGAGTAAAAATATTTCTTACCAAGTTGCACTGGCAGAGAGACACCCAGAAGCTTTTGCTGAGAGCATTTTGAGTAAGGGAAGGAAGATGGAAGAGAAAGACCTGTAGGGGTGTTTGGCAGCTGGGCAAGAGCTTGCCATTGTTTTTGCCAGCTGACCCAATGAGATTTTGGAAAGGGTGTAGGAGGAGAGGCAGAAGCTTTTGAGCAGGGTTGGGAGAGTTACTGGGAGAAGGACTCAGCTGCTGAAGCCAAATTTGGGGCAGGGGCTGCAGGAAGGGGATTTGTCCATGTCCTGCAGGAGAGAAATAGCATCTCAAACCAAGAGCACAAGAATTGGCTTTTATTAACAGGGGGAAGGAGAGCTGAGCTCACCTTGCAGTGTTTGTTGGCAGAAAAACTCCCTTACTGAGATGGCCTGGGCACCATCAGGCAACTCCCCACTGTGACTTTCCCCTCTGCCTTCTGGAATCCTTGCTCTTCCCACTGCAGAGTCTCTCCTGCCTCAGAGTTAGAGCCTTGACCATCTTTGCAATCCAGGGACATTCAGAGCACAGCACCTATGGAAATGGTACCTGTGGAAGGCTTATTTTTCCTACTGATCATGATGTTTTTATACCATCACACGTTTTGTATCTGATCTGATTGTGATCACCAAAACTGCTCCCAGTAATGCTTTATTTACAAGTACAATGTCTGAATTAACTTAAATATGAAAAACTATGGACATCATTCTGTACCAGACACTTCTGGAATGAGCCCTAGAACATGTTTTTATCCCCACAGTTGAAAAGGTATGTTCTGCAAGGCATTTATTATTGCATGACTAAGTAACAACATCTTAAATATTGTCCAGTAACTTTGAAGGTTCTTCAGCTTGGCATATATGGTGCTGTTAAATCCACAGGGATGTAAATGCTGTATTTTCTGTTCCCACAGCCAGCAGGTTTCCAGGCTGAACATAGCCAGGATTTTAGTGTCCTTTGGGACATGAAGAGCCAGTGTGCTCTCCCTCCTTGGAGAATTCAGCCAAAAGTCACTGACTAACTTACTTTGTCCTTGTTCCCCATAAACCTTCCTCCTTGTGAAGGAGCCACCACCTCTGTACCTATTCTAGCACCTCATTACATGAAGGAAAAGCTAGGAAAACTGGATATTGTCCCTTCAGGTGTGTGAGACTGGGAGAGAGGTGGTGAGGTGAATGTGTTCTGCATTAATAACTGTGGATCAGTTTAGGGACACACATGGCACATAGAGAGTTTTGGAAAAACCCACCTGGCTATCATTAGCACAGCTTTAGAGATACCTTCAGCATCTTGCAGCTCTGCTGAGTATTTCACTGAGGCTGTGAACAGCAGAACTCTCTTCCTGCTTGCCACTGGTTGCTGTCAGGGGTTGTTGGTGAGGAGAAGTTCAATTCAGCCTTGCCCAGCCAGACCTCACCACTCTCTCCTGGCATCCATTCCCTTTCCAGCCTTCATGAAGTGACAGCCAAGCCACTTGAAAAGCAATAGGATGTATTTCATAGAAATTTTCTCAAGAATGAAGTTGTGCAAGGCTTGCTTTATATTTTTCTTTGGGAAATCCAGATTTCTTCCCTTCTTAAAGCTCTCTATAAAAATAGCATTTATTTGTTCTTTCAGCAGCCTTACATCCTGCAGCTTTGATATTGCCACTTTGTGGCACTGGCTTTGTGGTTTGTACCCTTCTAGCTGCTGGCAACCATCAAGCTTTCAATGTATAATAACTGAGCAAGGTGGTTTACTGAAAGAAAATAAGCAGATGTCAAGGTTACAGTTGCTCTTGGGACGACAAGTCCTTGGTAATAAGCACTTTGTTTCAAAAGACACACTCAGTATTTCTGCAGGAAATTTTAGCATTCAGGCTTCTGTAGTGAGTCACAAAAGCTTTTGTTTTACCCAAGACAGGCGAGCTCAAAGCCATGTTATTTCCTGGGCATGGCATGAGTGGGCTGGGGATTATTCAGGGGTTTCAAGCTCGGGGCAGTTGTGGGGGCTGAGGACTCCATGGGGTTGTCATTTCCAACTCCCACCATCTCCACAGTCTTCATTTGCTGCAGCACGTTTTCTTTGCACCAAATTCTTCACTGATGTAAACTAGAGGGGGTTTTGTAGGTGGAATTGTCTTGTGCAGGTTTTTATATTTTTGCTGGTTTTAGTCCTTTCAGAAGTGTCCAGGCTGAGGTTTGATGGGAAAGTTTTCAGCTCCTCTGGATTTCAGAATCAGGTTAGAGACCCTCAGGAATTACCTTGGAAGAGCCTCCTTGCTGTCTCTCTGTTTCTTCCCACATGTTCACCCGTGAGCTACCTCCTGCCTGTGTCTCCTTCCCACTCCCAGTCTGGAAATCTTGTGTATCTCAAATCCCACACAGCCAGAGCTGCCAGCTCTGCATCCCTGCACTGCCAGAGGCAGCATCCCATCCTTCCTGTGGCTGCCACAGCAAGATCCTTCCCTTGCAAGCAGAGAAATGTCCTCTTAGTTACAGCCCAGTGAAGCCTTCCTCCCTCCAAACACACCAGTGCTTAAATACATTCTTTCTTTGGGGTGTTTGTGAGATTGGTTTTTTATCAGCATCCATTATTTGGCTTCTTAGGAAACATTTATGAAACATTTTTATGTGCTTTGAAAACAAGCATTGAACAAATCCAAGGTTATTTGGGAATGTTTTTAATTAAATGCAGAAAATTCAGTAGAAACTCTCTGAGTTTCCCTATGAGAGGGTAGGGGAAAAAAAAGATAAGTCCTTTACATCAAATAATTTTTGGATAAAGCATTTCAACGAGAGAGTTTTGTGGATTTTTTCCAGATTCAGATAGGGAACTGTGACAGGACAGGCTTTTAGAAACCTTAGCTGGGAGTCATAGAAAAGCTAATTTTAGGAGAGTAGACAATTAGATATAAACAGGTAAAGTACACAGTGTTTTCTAACAGATTTGGCAGTCAAGTGGAGTAGCTTCTTTTTTTTTTCAGTATAATTACTCCATAGGTGTGTGTCATCTTTAACTTCACCACTACATTTTTACCTGTCCTGTAATAGTGTAAATCCATGGAAAACCTGGCTGTAATTAGTATGGTGGGAAGTTGCTGCATTCCTGTCAGAATATTAAAATTTGTCTCTGCCTCTTTTCCCTTCTTGTTCCTCTGAATATCCCTTACTGAAACTTTTAATCAAGATCCTCACTCCCATATCCCTAAAAGAAACTTTTCATGAAGATGCCCTATTTCTCTGTGAACTTTTATCCAGCACTCCAGACCACATTCCCAGTTCCTTAAGGTAGGTTTGAGCCTGAAGGATGGAAAAGCAAACAGGAGGCACAGTCTGTCCAGAAGAGATCACTCACTGCAGGTCTGTCATGAACTGTGTTGGTTTAGGGAAACATTTCAAGGTAATAACTCTCAAAAACTGGCCATCCATTTCTTGGCAGCAATTTGCTGTAGGTGAACTTTAAAAAACTGGGCTAGGATTGCCTTTTAAAAGGTAATCAAATACCAGAATTGTTGTTCTGTGGGGAGTTAGTCAGATCTGATTCTTTTTTCGTCTTGGCTGCAGGAAAAATATAAGAATACATATTCAATTTTCATATAAAGAAGTGAACTGCTTTTTCTTTGCAGTCTCAGTTTATTAGAGAGGTTTTTTTTCACTGCTGTTGGATCTGAGCATAGAGTTTTGGTCTGCTGAAATGAATCAAACTGTTTAAACATAATTTTTTATGAAATTATATCTTGGTAAAAAAAAAATAATCTTTCTGGAGCCACAGTTTCAGTGATGTTAGAGGTTACCAGCATTCTCTCAGATAATATAATGGAATGATTCATTCTGAGTTGCTTCTGCTATTAAATAAAATAAAACCTTCTGCTAAAACCCTGTTTTCCATCCAGATAGATTTATGTTCTTCAGGTTTTTTCTGAAATCCAGTGGACAAACAGACACCTTTTGAGTTAAGTGGTCTGAGAATAGGGACTCTGAGTCAAGATGCTGAGACTTCAGTAAGTCCAGACTTCTTTGACCATGGGTGTTGATGATGAGAAAAAGCTAGAATCCAGCACTTCCTTTTCCCATTTTTGTTTCTCTGATTCACACTTGAAAATAAAATTGATGAGGGAGAGAGCAGGTGAGTCACTCTCCTGGAACAGATCTTGGTAGCTTGAATTAACATCTGGTGGTTTCTTTGTCCACGGTGCCATTTATCTGAGACCCCGTCATCGACGGAGCCATTAACGTGCAGGGAGCTGGAAGAACTAATTACTTTGGCACTGCTAGGAATGGGAAGGGGAGTTCTGGAGAAAACCTCCAGGATGCAAAATCAGGAGTAATTGCCCATTTTCCAGCTGGATTCACAAAATGCTGGTGTTGCATTAGCTCTTTCAGAGAGCTGAGAAGGTGCCACCATCTGCTTTGTTTCCTGTGAACCTGCTCACACTGCTTTCCTTTCTGTGGTCTGCTATGTGCTGTATATCCCACACATCCCTCTAAGTATTTGTGTGTTTTGCTGATTTGACAGTGTAAGAACAGGCAGGGTGGATGATTTCCATTAGTTATAATTTCAATTACCTTGCCAAAACTTTCCATTCTACTTGCATAGGTTGTGACATTGGGTAGTGATGTTTTGACTTCCGAAGCATACTTTAGATTTCCCTGCTTCTAAGCAACCAATAATTGTGTTAAATCCTTTCTGCCCCATCTGGAAACTAAACTTAATGCTCATTTACTTCAAAACCACAAGGCACCATCACCTCTCCTTGTGCAGTTTATTTTGGAGTTTGCAAAGCCACAATTTGGGATGAAGTTCCATTTAAAGTATTAGAGCTTTGCAGCTGTAATTGCAGAGAGCTAGCCCTGCTGACCTTCTTCTGGCAGATGTAGGGTGTAAAGGATGTAAATGTTGTTGCCATTTGTGTTGGCTAATTGCTGTATGGGGTGGAAAATCGACATGATTCAGATTTGCAAAGCTGTCACTTGTGTGCTTAAACACAGAGAAATCTGTGAACGTTGAAGTTGTGAATGTTTATCCAGGGAATACAATATTGCAGTCAGTGCCTTGTCAGGGCTGTCCCAGGACCAAAATTTTCCTTGAATTTTCACTGCTCATAGCAGAGGGGCATGTGATGCATTACCACTGTCAGGAATACAGATATACAAAATAATTTGATTTTAAAACTTACTGGGGTATGTCTTCAAGTTTAAAATAATGTTTCTGCTTCATTTATGCACTGAGACTAGAGACTTAAATTTATCAGCATTATCAGGTGAAGCAGAAAAGTAATCTTGCTTCCCATTCCAGATAGGGACACTGAGAGCATGAAACTGTATTCCCTAAATTTCCTAGGCTCTACAGACATTGATTTTTTTTTAGACTTTCAGCTTTCTGATTTCTTAATGGGACTACAAGGTTTCAAACAACAGATTCATAGTCTTTTAGGTGATGTGTAAGACACTTCAGCTGAAAAGTTCCTTTGGGAAGAATTACACAACTCTATTTAAACCAGGCTTTCACTCTTGGGGGCTTAAAATGAATCAAGAAACTGAGGAGAGATTCTGCGTGTGAGAGTAGGGGGGAGCACAGTCTGTAGGAACACAAATTGCAAGTACTTTGTGCCATTTGGAAAATTCCCTTGGCAAGCTGGGATCTGCCCACCTCCCATCGCTCTGCAGTGGAAAATAACCCTTCTGCTTCTGTTGGTTATGATCCTCATCACAGCACTGCACAATTATCCCCAATGGCATTTTTCTTACACTTTGAGTAATCTATGAAAGCATTCCTACATCAGTTTGGGTTTGTGTTGTTTTTTTAATTCCATGTGAGGTAAATTCTTGGCTGTAAGTGAGCAAAATGCAGAGATTTTGTTTAGTCAGTTCAGCCACTTGCTTATAGGCACTTCTGTGAATGATACTTAACGAGATTGATTTCCTAAAGGACTTCAATTGGAAGGGCAGAAGTCAAGTTTCTCTGACTGATCTGTATTTAATGGAGAGGTTTGGGTCAGTCATCTTCATCTTGCTGCCTGAACTCTGATATGCAGCATGACATTTCAGCAGGTGAGATTTGAGACAAAAAATGCCATCAGTCTCTCCTCAGGAATATCAAAAGCAATATCAAAAAGATAGTTAATGAGAAAAGATCAGCCAGTTACAGAGCAGGGCCTCTCCCCTTGTCCCCACTCATTTGCTTCACAGGCAGAAGATTTATCCCAAGGCAGCAAAAAAGCACTGCAAAAACGTGTCAAAGGGGCTGGATCTCTTGCTATGTAATCAGAAGAAGTTTGAGAAGCCCTGGAAGGAGACAAGCCAGGTTTGTTGTGTCATAAGAAATGCTTTGTCTCTGGGTCAGGCTTGGGGTTATGCACCAAGGGGCTTTGGTGGTTCTTACAGTGGCACAGCTGCCTGCACTGGAGCTGTCTCACCAGCCTTGTCATTTGGTGCCTCTCCCCAATTGCCAGGTCTTATTTCTTCCAAAAGAAGTGACAAGGCCATAATGTAACTTTAAGTAACTTCAAAGAGTATTTTCAAGACTTTAATAACACAGTAGAACTTATTTAATGCTCCAGTTATAGAGGAGTTACTATAATAAGAACTCTTCAAATGTGATTGTGCTCTGTGAAGTATCATCCCTCTTAAATCAGTGGAAAAGGCTTGTTCATACACCCAGTGAATTATTGAAAATTGCTTTTATAATTCAGGTTCCAAGTAAATCTACCAGAATGGAAGAAAATTATCACTAATTTCCTATCATAAACACCAGAAAGAAATGCAGTTCAGATTACCTGACTAGTTCTATAGAGATCCATGGAATTACTTTAGTGTGTAAGCAAAACAGGGTTTGACATCAAGTCTTCAGTAATGTCTTAGAAATTAAGAGCTTGGCCAGTGCTGTCATGTGGTTAATAATGTGTCAATGTTCTTGATGGATTAAGTAATGTACAAAACCAGTTCAAATTTGGTTTTGCTTCCCAGAGTTTAGAAACCACAGCTACCATGGTACAGCTGAATGTGGGCAGCTTTTTGCTATCTCACACCAAGGTGATGTTCCTGGATCTCAGAGCACTGTAAAAGTTGCTGCTTTTGGTTTATATCAGAGTCCACTTGGATCTGCTCTTTGCTGCCTTGCTCTGCACACAAGCACACACAGCTTCCTTTCTCCCACCTTGCCATGTCCAGCATCACAGGGCAGCCTGGGAGATCCTTTCCCAGATCTGCTTTTCCAGGGAGAAAGAAGAGAAAAATAGAAAGCCTTGGGGAAAATTCCTGGCAGGAATTGAAAGGCTGGAGCCCTCCCAACAGCACTTGTCATGGGAGTTCTGTTGTTTTATTGCTTTTTTCCTGTTTTGTCTCATAGAAGAGATTGTTGCATCTCTTTCCTTCAAGGAATGGAGAGGTCAGCAGACCTGCCCTGGCTTCAGGAGACATCACTGCCAATTGTGCCAAGGCTGGCTGTTGATCCAGCAGTGCTGGGAAGCCTGCAGTGCCTGTGGGGATGGACCCAAAGCTTCTGCAGCCTCCCAGAGGCAGGTACAAAGGAGCTGCTGCCAAACAGAGCCCTGGGACACTCTGGCAGAGCTTCCTTGAATGTTTTTTATCAGATGCCATCGCTGTTACATTTCCAGTCATTTGACGAGACAGGCCAGAATGGTTTCATTATAGAATTTTATTTTGGCTGTCCTTTAGCTGCTTGTGATTTGTGGGGCTGTAATTTCTGAGGTTAAACTTCTAAAGTACCACATTGCTGTGATCAGCACTTAAGTGTTGTGATCTGTTGTTTGGGTTTATCTGGAAAATGATAAGGAAAAAGACATCTTCTCTCTTCCAGCTTCAGTGGGAGAAGTGCTAGCCTTCACTGGAAGCTCATGAATAAATAAATAAATGGGTTTTGATGGTGCTGTGAAGAGCACAGAAGATTATTGGAGCAGTGATCCTAACTCAAAGGGCATTGTCATCTGTCAGTGCTGAGTAGTAGACGAGTGTTATCTATTGGGAATTTTGTCAGTCAAGCTTATACAGACAATTAAAAAGTCAGATTTTGTCAACAGCTGCCAGACAGTAGTCTGGAGGAAAAAACAGTGATTTTATATAGGAGAAAAGCTGTGAAATTTTGTCATTTCCATTATTCAGAGAATTTACCAAAAACTGACCTCTCATTACTCTTGGAATTCTTTCCCTGTTATGTGCAGAAATGCATCATGAAACAATCTGTATGTAAGTGCAGGGTGTGCTTCTCTGACTGGAAGCAGCACTGAGACATGTTTGAGACACATTCCCCACTCAAAAAAAAGTGCTTAGAAACTCCATTTTCTAAATGGTTTCTCTTCATTTGCCTTTGTGCAAATTCTGGTTATTGAGGGAGTTATTTACAGAACAGAAATAAAAGTGTGATCATGTTTGTAGAAAGATTATTGAAGATGGTTTAGTTTAATAACAAGGCAAGTGTTCTTAATGTGCATTTCTGAAGATTTGTATTTTGAGGGTTGTGAACTTTGTGTGGTGGAAACTGCTTGGAAAAAGCTGTAATTGATAAACTGGCTTGTCAAGTTGACAGAGAATACATAAAAATCACAGTTTTAACAGAGTTGGAAGAGACAGGATAAACTTTTTATTAGAACAAAGCATCACATTATTGTATGTTTGGCTCCATCATTAGGATCTGTTTCCCAAGATGTTTTTAAATTGTTTACTCCATTGCTAAAATGTCTTGTCACTTGATAGCTCTCAAGGTCAACATGACCTTTCCTATCAGGCCTAATCCTTTATTCATAGCAGAGCAAAGATTGAATTATAAATGCATTAAGCTCATTGGCTGAACATTAAAGTGAACAAAGGACTATATTGAGGAGAAAAATTCCAATTATCACTGTACAAAAGAGCTCTTTGTTTATGATACTGTGGGCTTTTGCTGTCCTTGCTTGTGTCCTCATTAAAAAGTTTTTGGTCACTTATGTTCCAGGTGTTAGAATAAATGGCTCTTCATGCTGATTATAAAGGCCTTGATTGATTTTGTGGGACCTGAATGAGTGACTTTGCTCCTCTTCAGCTTCTCCAGCCACCAAAGGTGCTGGAATTGTTGTAAGCTCAGCTTCCTTTGCTGCCCCAGGTTTCTGTAGCCTCTGATGGATTCCATTCCCTGAAGAATGGCAAGGAAAAGGAACGAGGGGATACAGGAGATTCCCTGGGAGATGCCCCAAAAGAGAACAAATTGTGTGGGCTGGGTGGAGTCTGCTGCTCTACCAGGATGTCTGGGAGAAGGGATCCATAGAAAAAATAGGCAACAGGAAAAGAGATGAATGAAGTGGCAACGAACAAGGTGCTTTGGAGAAGTCTGAGATGTTTTAGAGTGGCCCACAGCAAAGTACATAAATTTTTTATTGTTATTTTTATTACTTTGGACATGGACTACCTGGAAATGGGAGAACAGCTTCATAACACTCTGTCCCTTGATGCAGCAGGTCTGTTACAGAGGTTTATGCTTTTGTACCCTCTCTGTCCACCTTTGTCAATGTCAGGCTAAGAAAGCAGAGCTGAGCTGCACAGAGACAGAGAGGAGGAAATAAGAATGTTCCCTTTCCTCAGCCAATTTGCTGCCTTCAAACATTGCATTTTGAAAGCTGAGAAAATATCATTTAATAATTTTTGCTTTCCTGCACATTTCCCAAAACACTTGTTATTCTCTTGCAGCTGAAATAAGGTTGATCATGTGGAAATGGGTAAAATAGAAGTGTTTTATTATAGCTTCTTCTTTTACTAGCTCATGGAGTAAAAAAAAACCACAGTGAGAGCAACTCAAAGTCTAACTTAAATTTATGGTTGTTTTTGGCCTGGCACTATTTACAGGAGAAGTTGTGATGTTCCCTTCTGAACATTCTGGTAACTATTACCGTGAAGGATCATGAACCTCAATTAATATTTGCAAACTCCTGCTCATAAGTAAAAATAGCCAGAAGTTATTACTGTCCTTGAAAAACAAGGTTATTGACGTCAATAAAATATGTAATAACATTATCCAGGAGAAATATAACGTCCCACAGGCAGAATGTCAGTGGTGTGAGAAGGAACCACAATTGAACATCTGTGTCTCTGTGTGTTAAAAGTGAAGCAGCTTTAGTGCATGTGCACACACACTAAATTGATGGCAATGATTGTGATGGCTTGAAACTTTTTTGGTCATGATGGCCAGATTTTCATGGTTAAGTGTCTGTAAATTCACTGACTTCTCTGCAATTTTATAATAGAGCTGGGCTGCTTTTACAGCCATTCTGCTCAAACACAGCCTTTGCAGGGGAGCTGCCCAGGACCTGCTGAGGGACTTCTCCAGTTCTGTCCCACTGACACTGGAACTGATGGCATCAGATAATCCCTCTGGGCCAAACCCAGAGTTTTAACAGTTACATGAGGGAAAACATTCCCCAAAACCTTTCAGGAAATGATAAAATATGCTTTTAAAACAGGAAAATAGAAAAGGATTCCAGAGGTGGTTTTTAGACACTACTGTTGTGATAGCTGAAGTTGCAAGATGTTGGTTTGGACCTGTGTCTTACTCGATGGGTTGATGCCTTTTCTTTTTTTTTCCCCCCATTTTTATTTCCCATTTTCAGTATGACCAGCAGTGCTACATTTTTACACAAGCTGAAGCATTTATTTTCATTTTATATTTGTTAAATTGTGACAGTTTATGTACCCTGAGAGCATAACTCCATCATGGAGATCACAAGAATTTCTTACATTACTTATTGGATCTGTTGGGATTTCATGGCACAGACTTTTACACTTGGCAACTTCTGGTTTCATTTATTTATTTATTTATTTGTTTATTTATTTATTCATTTATTTATTTATTTAAAAATGGGAACAGCTGTAAGTGAATTAATGTTTAGTGCTAACAAGAAGTGCATAACAGCCTTTTCCTTTCTTCTTTTCCTCATTTTATTTCCGTCCTTGCCTGTGTTTTAGTGGCCATACATCTCACAAAGTAGATTTAAGCTCTTAATTCCAGATGTTACACATATATGGAGCTGCACATTATACTGTCAGCCTGAAAACAGTGCTATACCTATTCAAGGTGGAGGACTATAAAGTGCCCATCTGTGCAGTGATAAATTGCAGGCTCAGTCATGCAGCTTTTTTTCAGGATATCGAGTTGAAAAATAAGGAAAAGGACAATTGAGCCTCTGCTAACATGCAGTCACTGATGTGAAGTTATCCCAGGGACACAGTTTGGAGATTTTCTTGCCTGAACCTCAAGGGATTTTTCTCCACACACCCCAAAACACGTCACCCGTCTCGAGTGACATCTTTTCCCTTCATGGCTGGAAGTGTCACAGCCACCTGACCCTCACAAATCCATAACATCAGATCCCTTTAAATAGTTTTCTGCTTTTCTGGACAAAATCCATGAAGAAAAGGAAAACCTGACTGTGGCTATTGAGAAGGTACAGCTGCTGCCAAAATGTAGCAGAAAACTGAGAATTTGGTAATTCAATTTGGTGTCGTGGCAGCATCTTTAGCCTTGTGGCATTTGGTAGACCAGTAGCAAGAGATGTTTCAAAGAGGAATTCTTGTTTCACTTACCAACACCACTTTCTCTCCTATTTAAAAACACATCACGTGCAGCATTTTGTTGCTAGGTGCCTGCTCGGCCGAGAGCTGGTTTCTAAGCATTCTTTTATATTTAACTAACCCCTGCACAGCTTGTAAAGCATTTTTTCCCCCATGAGTTCTAATTTTCACTGTTTTCTGTACTTTGGGGTAAGGAAAAGTCCTCCTTTCTCTTCATAAATTTAATTGAGATAATGTCTCCCAGCTAAATATAGGGGATTTACATCTCCTCCTTAACTAGAGAAATTGTGTGCAGAAGTAGTACAGCTGGATTGGGGCTGCTATCAGAAAATGCTGTGGGGAAAAAACCCCCCAAATTAAGCATTATTTAGTTTTAGCTCTTTGATTTTTAGTTTTGTATCACTTAAATTTTTTTTTTTAAAAAAAGCAGAGAATGTATTGCTATTTGCTTATGATCAATGCAAACAAATTCCACAGAGATTCAAGGGAAAACAGTGGTAACAGAGAGCACAAAAGTCTAGGAGCAGAGACTATACACTTTTCCACTGATTTAAAATGAGCAGGAGTTAGATTAAAAGTTTCTTTAAGTTGTTTAACCAACCTCCCTAAGAGGGGTCTGACTTCAGGGAGTTGTTAATTTGTTAATGTGTGCCAGCACAGAGCATTTGAGCAGATGAGGAGATCCCGTGGGAGGGAAATGCCCATGGTTTATTCACAGGGAAAGAGCTCCCTGCCAGTGACAGCCTGACTCCTTCTGGGGCACTCCAGTTTGGGAAGGAATATCATATTTCTAGCTGCCTTGCTGTTTTGTTTTTTTTTAATCAGAGGGGAAAGATGTTGCCTGAATTACACATAAAGACACCCCTTCACCTTCCTGTGAAACAGCAGCAATTGAGAGCTATAATCATCCACACCTGCCAGTTTTTTTTCCAGAACTTGAAGACAAAGCAAAATTGAGGATAAAATGTTGGCATAACACTCTGAAGCTTCTGAAGTTATTCTAGCTAGCCTAGCTAGCTTGTGTGACATTAACCAAAATTCTTTTGGGTACTTCTAGGCTTTAGAGGCTGCCCTTGGAATGCATCTGCAGCACTCAGTCAATCAGATTGTATTGCCAGGATATAAAAGGTGGCCAGAGAAATCTCTTCATACCTGGTATTATAATAACAACAAAGCCATTTTATTGTTTTTCTGTAAAGGAATGAATATTTTAACTAGGGAGAAGAAAATTTAGGGGCTGAACTTTCCTGTTTGGAATTACCATGAAAAGTTGGTTTCATTTCCCCCAGCAGCACCAATAAAGTCAGGATGAAAAGTCAATTGCTTTTACTAAAGCAGCAGCAGTCTGAATAAATTGTTTTGCTGAAATTCTATTAAAATAATTTCGAATAAATGCAGATATTTACTCTCTGAGTTTGCTGTAGCAAGAGTCTCATGTAGGGATAAAAAGTGGTGCTAGTTCTGCAGTAGAGGATGAATCTGTCTGACTTGCAGTGTGATATGTTCTGGAAGTCCTCACAGAGTGTCCCTAATTATAAATACTGCAGGCAGCTAATTCCTGTTCATTTCTCTGATTTGTAGCTGATGCTGGAACAGAAACTTCCCTTTTTCACTCTGGTCCATATCAGATCAAACTGTAGTGGCTGCATAAGTAAATGTGAGCTGGTGTTTAAATGGAATTTACCTTTGCTTCCATCTCCCCTGCTTTTGGTACAGCATGGAAAGCTGAGGTTGATTCTCTGGTTTCATTAAAGTGTTTTCCATGATGTTTATGAAGATATATTGATTTAAACTATCTCAAAATGTTCTTCTGAGATCAGCTCCTTGCATTTGTCACTGAAAGTTCATACTCAGTCTCCATCTCCTATGATAATGTTTTCTAAACTTTGACTCTTTCTGCTGCTGAAGTTACAAGATATGCTGGTGATTACTAAAGGATTTAGCTCACTGGCATTTACATACTGCTCTGGAAGAGAAATCTGCTGAATGGGATATTTATTGCAATTATTGTGGTCCTTTTGTTCTCATTTTCCTTTTTGTCCCCTCTTCTTTTTTTCTTTCCCCCTCCCCTTTTCCTTTTCTTTCCTTCTTCTTTTCCTCTTCTTCCCCTTCTTTATCTTCTTTTTTTTCTCCTTTTCCCCAAACTTCCCCCCTCTTTTACCCTCCTGTTTTCCCCCGTTTTCCCCGCTTTTCCCCTCCCTTTTCCCTTTTCTTATTTTTATCTTTTCTCTTCTTTTTCTCTTCTTTTCCTCTTCATTTTCTCTCCTTTTCCTCTCCTTTCCCCCTCCCTTTTCTCTCACCTTTTTGTTCCTTTTCCCTTAATTTTGTTTACAATCAGAAATTGTGTGTGCAGGGAATCAGAAATGAAACCTGGGCCTCACTGATAGCAACAGCAGCATTTTGTTGGCATAAGCAGGACTGGGATTTTCCTCACAGGCCACTCACTACTGTTTTATTTGACCAGCCACTGTCAGAGGAACACGACAGGACTTTATCAGCTGAGCCAAAATGTGTGTGAAATGCACAGTAAACATGAATGAGGAGTTAAGGAAAAAGAGAAAGCAGCGTTTTAAAATGCAGCAGCTTTTATAACTTGAATAAATTTTCTTTATGGGGACACTGATTATAACAGATCCTTCCTTCCCTGTCCACTGTTGGGAAAGATAGGATTTTTTTCAGGTTTTAACAAAAGTCAAGCCTCAAGCTCTTAGCTCAGTGTTGCCATCTGGAAACTTTTTGAGGCTGGGAATATTTGGGGAGTCTGGATTTAGCCAGGAGGCTCCCAGTCCTGGGCAAAGCTTGTGGTGCTTGTGCATCTCCACAGCCATGGTGTGGGGCTGGTCTCAGCTGCAGGCTTTCAGTTACTGCAGACTGGACAAAAGCCACTTTTGCAAAAGACATTAAAAGATTCTTGCCTGTAATTTCTCCAGAAAGTCTGCAACATGTCTTGGAACACCAAGGCATCCTAGCCTGTAGCCCTTCTTTATGTCACAGTCCTGTTCTTTCTAAGGTTAAAACAGCGTTTTTGGAAAGCGAGATAAAGCTTTTCATGGGTCTGCACATCACTTGGGAAACTGGAGCCAAGTCCCTCAGCAATATAAACATTAAGCTGGACTCAGCCAAGTTCCCTTTTAGGAGGAGAATATTTGGCTGATTCCTCCATGTTTCCCAAGGCCAGAGCTGCTGGGATTAACTCACGTTCTGATTCTGTGCCTTGGCCCTTGCTCAACTCCTGCTCATGCATGGAAACACTTGACTGGGAAGGGTGAAGCCTGGGATAACCTGTGCAAAAGAGGATTGTTGGCTTTACTCTAGAGCTCTCAGGGCACATTCAGGCACATCCTGGTTCACTATGCACTGCAGATATAGGCTCCACTGGCTTTGAGCTAGCTCTAGGAAAGGCCACTGGAGATCAGGTATTAACAAGAACAAATGGATATTTAGAATTATGCCTCAGGGAGATGATGCTGCTTCATCCTTACCTGGTCCTGGAGCAGGCATGAGGAAGTCTTTTATTTTCTGGAATGGAACAGAGCTAGAGTTTTCTTCCTTTTCCCTCATTGCTCTGTGTGTTCCCTCTGGGCTTTTTTGGTTTCCCTTTGGGAGCTTCACAGCAGTTTTTTGGGGCAGGCAGAGCAGCACTACTCTACAGGCAAACCTTGCAAGAAAGACTGTGTAACACCTAAGCACATGTGTTAGCATGGCAAAAGTGCATCTAAACCCTAATTTCTGTGTTACCTACTGCATTAATGCATAAATAATGCAGGATTCTACTTGCACTGCTCGTCCTTATTTAAACTGGAGAGAGTTTGGGGGTGAGAGTGACAGTGGTAGGAAAGATTCATCACCATTGGTTACTGCAGTACATTGAATTAGAATTTAATTTCTCCTATTTCCCAAGACTCAGCTCTTCTTGAAATTTATACCTGTACTAACTATTTGGAATGTATTAGGAAGAATGGAATTTTACATTTTTTTAAGGGTATTTGGACATAGGGAAGAGAAAGCATCATTTGTTGCCATAGAATAGCGCTCAGTTTTAAGTCACTGTAAGAGGTATTTTCACATGTAAAGTAAAGCCAGGATGAATTTTCAGACTCTTATTTCTATTCTGATCCTGCCTGCTGCAGGCAGCAGATACAAAACCTGCTCATGTCCACTCTGCTTTAAGAGCACCACATTTGGAACATCCCAATTAAACTGACACTGTGTATGAGTGGTTCAGCATGGGGCTTCACCCTCAAATCATGAATATAAACCTTTCTGTTGTATGAGATGCTCACGAGGCTTTTGTGTCTGTCTGCAGATAGAGAAACATAAAGCATACAACTCGATGTTGCAGGGGAGGGAGGTATCCTTCCAGTGGTAATGGAAAAATAAATGTTTGTTGTGCCCATGTGTAGGCAACCAAACACATCTCAAGGCTTATTAGAGATAATGTCCATGCCTGATTCATATGCATGGTTCTATCTCCTTGTCTTATTTCAGTTCTGTTGCCCACAGGTCGTTTCCACAATCCTTTTAGTGACACCCCCAAATTGCAGATCTCATAGGATCATTGTTTAGTATGTTGCTGCACATTTTCTTGGGGAGGAGTCAGAGCAGTGCTCAGATAATTTGCCTGCAGTGCTGTGTATGATGTGAGATCTGATACAGGCTTTGAAGGCTAACTGGGTTTTTGTGAGAATTGATTTGGCTCAGCCCGTAAGGAAACAGAAACCCCATCTACATCAGCACTGGCACAAGGCTGAGCTTTCAGCTCTCTTCAGAAGGCAGATTCTGCTGAATCTGTTCCACAGCTGCTTGTGCAGTTTGCAGTCCAGTAAGGCTCAGACATTTCCGTAAAAATACTCCGTACACGGAAGTGGGGTTCAGTTGGGTGGTGGAGAGCTCAGCTTGCATATTCAGCAAGATTGCTCAGGATTAAATATGTTCCATTCTCTTAAATTAGATGGACATAACACTTGCTACAAGAGCCTTCATCAGAATTAATAAAACATGTGTTGTGTTTTAAGCCAAGTGCTGCTGTGCTCACAGCATGCTTCCTCCTTCCTCCCCCTGAGATGCTAAGCCATTGAAAGAGTCCAAGGTGTGTTTCCTTGTATTCCTTTAGACTTTTTAATGCTTTTCTGTGTATGCCATCATGTCACTGCAGGCAGGTAATCAAATGCAAGATTACACAGGAAGAGTGTATTAGTATTTGTTATTTGTCTGGCAGAAGGATTTCTGTCAAAAGGGCCCCAGCACTGTTATGTGCCTGGAGAGCTGTCATCTCCTGCTCTAGATGCACCCATGGCTCCACAGCTGTTTAAAGAGCACATGGAGAGTTAGAGAGACTTGGATAGCCCTGAAAAGCTTTTGAGATGCAAATCCAAACCAGAGTCATACACTGGGTGCCTTCATGATTATGTCTGCCAGATGTACCATGGTCCTGATCTGCAGGAGGAGAAGAATTTTAGAGAATTGGGAAAGTGGAGTGCAAGGAGAAATGATATGAGGGGATGGACAGTGACTCTGCACCTGTTTGCCTGTAGCCTCCTCAGTGAGGTGGTGATGGTTCACCCCAGCCTAGAAGCCTCAGAGAGAACTCTGAGCACCTGAAATGAGGCATCAAACAACACAAAATAATGCAAAAGGCAATAGATGAGCAACCCACTCTGCTTGGCTTTTTTCCAGACTTGTGCCCCAGCACAATGAGATGTCACTTTTCTGTTGTTCTCTTGGTGCCTTTTCTGTGCATGGTGTGTCTTCAGCAGGAAAACTGCTGTCACAGTGACACACTAACCCAGTTTAGCCTCAGGTCCTTTTTCTGTGGGGTAGGGGAAAGAATAGACTGTGTGTGCTTGTGACAGTACTTTGTGATAGAGGGGACTAGGTCTGAGTCTTTGTGCATGAAACCTTGCTGAGAGGGGTGTCCTTAAAAATGTTAAATATATGGAACAGGATTTTATTAATCACAGATCTGAATTTTCTGGCATTCCTCTAAGGTTTTGCAGGCCTTTTATTGTCTTGTGCACAGTTAGTTGGTCATTGTACATCCCACACTGGGTTATTTTTGCCCAGGGTGAAGAAATTTCTGTGTTACTAACAGATGACACCTGGGTGAAGACTCGTCTAGACACTCCTTAAAATCTTGTCTGTAGGAAATGGGTTTTCAGCTTGAAATAAAATCTCAGTGGAGACCAGGCTGCTTGTAGACTGAGTATATATATATTGGCCACTAAAAACAAACTGTCCTGTACTGTGGAAGAGATTAAACATGTGAAAACCAGAAACTTTCCCATCTTCCCCAGGCTTTGATCCTATATCAATCACCGTGTATTAGTTAGCCATGTAAAGATTGCTCCTTTAATTGCAGGCATTTATTCTGGTTTGCCTTTGTTCATGATTTACTCTAAAAATCAGTAAATTAGGTATTTCATTCACTCCTTTACTTGGGTAAGTTAAACACAGGATACTGTCTGAGAGGAAATCTGTTAATATTAAAGAAAAAAGTCCTCAGAAGTGTAGGAAAGGCAAAACTAAGGCTGGCTATGCTATCCAGGCACATAGGAGAGGTGGGAGGAGATGGATTATGTATGTTCTACCCTTTGCCCTGCCAGTGTGAATCCTTTTAAACTGCTCAACAGGAAAGGGAGCCTCAAGGAACAGTGCTGCTAAAATTACCTGCACCTCGTTAGTAAGTGCAGACTACATCTTGTGAAGCTCTGGCTTTGCTGGAAACGATATTCACAGAAAAAGCTGGAAGTGTGTGGGAACCCAGGACATCCCTCTGACAGTCCTGGGTGATCTGAGCCCTGGACAGGGGGTTTTTGAAGCCCTGGCAGAGAGGTCAGAGACC
>VWYI01024919.1:286106-303828 GCA_013399455.1 Anthoscopus minutus
GCTGAAAATATTTTTCTGATAACCAACAATAAACAACCTTGAGACTGAAAGCTGAAGACTTCAGACTCGTTCTTGGACAGCTGGGTTGGAGAAAAGAGACTTTTTACACATCTTGGGATCATCTTGACCACAGGAGACTCTGAGAGAAGTGAGCCTCAGTAAAGTAGGCCAAGACTAAAATCCCAAGCCTTAGCTTGGTGTATTCTCAAGAGGGTCCCCACACATGTTAAATCTGTTCAGATTTGCTTGGGAAGGAGAAAATTGTGCTCAGGAGAGCTCAAGCACCTTTTCTACAACATGGTACCTTTCCTCCTCCCTGAGTTCCATCACACCTCCTCACTCTGACAGACAAAACCTTTGTTGATGTTCAGGCTTACAAAATCTCCCACTCTTTTAAAATTAGAAAATTGTTACCTGGATGGGAAAAAGCCAAGCCTGTTAAAGCAGCAGCACAAGATACCTGTGAAGGCCCTGGTTTCATACTTGGGTGCAGTTTCTTCCATGCTACGTCCTGCCACTCCAGAGGGGATCAGTGCTCCTTTATCAGACATGTTGGCATAAGATCAATCCCCTGAAGGTTGTAGCATTTTTAGAGAAGCATAAATGAATTGCTGAACTGACAACCCCTTCCACAGTTTAGTACATGGCTTTCAGGAAGAGAAAAAATTGGCCATAAAGGAAAAATCTTTCATGTCCATTCAATTCCCTGATCCAGATCCCTTAGAAAGATGTCAAAGCAATTGTCTAACAAGACAATGCCTAACAAATGTCTAAAAAGATAATTCTAAGCCACATTTGTTATATGTATGCGTGTACATATATATGTGTGAGTTTTAATTGTTTTTTAATCCACCGTGGCATTTGTTTGACTCCAGAGAAATCATACAAGCTTTGTATTTGGGCCATTCCTCCTCCTTCTCATTTTCATTCTGGATTTCCTTGTTCTTTCATTCCATGATTCTTTTTTCCCTAGGTGTGTTTGTGTGGGAGCTGTGGAAGGACATGAAGCACAAGTTGTCAGCGAGCTGCCAGGCTGTTTGTCCTGTTTCCTTCAGGTTGTTTTCATGTTTGGCTCAGTCATGCCAATAAACATTTGCAGATCATAATGGTGTTTATTCAGAAAAGAAGCCAGAGGTCTCAGACTTAGAACATGAATAAAGGCAAGGTCAGTGTTCTTGTGCTGAGCCACTGCTTTCAAATTCCTATGAATTATTCTGGATTTTTTCTTACTTCGGTTGGCTTCAAATATCTCTTTGAACATATCTATTCATCAGCATAAAATCAAAAGCTTGGCAGCTATTTCTTGATTAAATAATTATTCCCAAACTAATAAACATCACAGCAGGGTTTAATTAATACATGTCAGTCATATGGCTTTTTTTTCTCTCTCTTTTTTTTTAACTTCCTAAAAATACCATGTTCTGAAATTAGTATCTGCAGAATAAAGGTGTGGGCTTTTTTCTGCAGTGAGCCATGGGAAAGACAATTAAGAAGTCTGTTGATTGCATCTACTACTTCTTCTTTTTAGGCATGGATGTCTTATTTTTGAAAGTTTCCTGCTAGAAAAGCTGCAAAAATCTCACTGGAGACCCTCCATGCCCCTGTAGGATTGTTATTGTAATGAAAACAACTCTGCTGCAACTTTATCTTTTATGAAGAATCTTCCACTAACAACTTAGTTTTATTAACCACCTCACAGACCAGAACCCATGGAGAGACTGAGGCAGTGTTTGGAATAAAGCTTCATAATTTAGAAATATTAAACCCTTAAGTGCTGCCCCAGGATTATGTGTTTTGTATCTGAGCAGCTCTGAATGTGCTGCCTAAGGATGTCAAGTGTGATGAAAAGATGTTGATATCTTTGACCCTAGATGAGATAGCAGCAACTAAGAAACATAATTGCTTGATTTTGTATTTAGTTCTTCTTTTGGTGTTGTTGGTAGTGAATCTCTATATGCATAAGCTTCAAATTAACTTTAGTTACTGAGTGAAAAGTGTGTTTTAATGTAAAAAAAACCCAGACAGAACTCCTTAAATTAGTCTAACAAAATAAAGCAGCCTTTTAAATTAATGGGTTCAGTGTAGTTTTCCTACTTAAGAACCTGGGAGTTTTAGCATGTTCATGTTCACACTTCCCAGAGACTTATGGGGCAATATATAGAAATCAGGCTTTAAAATGAGCAAGCAGTCACAGTCCCTCAAGTGGATCTCACTGCCTGACCTTGATGAAATGAATATTTCTAATGTGCTGAAGGGATGGATAATTATTACCATATTTTGCAAGAAATGCAGTCTGCTTTGAAGTTGGAAGAATCTTTTCCTGGGGACTTTGTAGGATTAGACTTTCTACATGAACAAAATTGCTTCCTTTAAGGAATGTATTTCCAGATGGAGCGATACTCGGCTCGTGCATGCTGAGATGCAGAATGACTTCAAACAGCCATGAGATATAATGAGAAGTGATATTATTCATGACCTCATCAAGAACTGAGCCATGGAGATTATGGAACGACCTCATCTTTTATTCGGCCCGTGTCACATATTCTGCCTTCTACAAGGGCCCTGGTGAAACACTGGCTGAGCTGATTAATTTATTTTCAGTTTACAGGAAGACTTCCATGCCCATAAATATTTTTAGGTACGTGCATAGCTTTACACTTAAGTAATGCCTTTGAAGGGAATTGGAGAACTTATTAGTTCATTATGTCCAAGAAAGAGTATTCATAAAGGTTTTGGAGTTTAATCCTGGTGTAAGGCTTCTTTGGTTGCCAAGTCCTGCTTGCATCCTTTGTTCCACTGGTTTTACAGGTCTAATCTTTGAAGGAGGAGAATATTATTCGGCATTCTGTGTATACTTCACTTTATATAAATTATCTGTTTTGATATTTGCTGGTTTTGTAGTAATTGAGTACTTAATAGTAAATGTTAAGAAAACATTAAATTTCTTTCCATGAGGAAAGTAATCCCAGGATTTTAGGAAGGCTGAGTGTCCTATCTGCTGCTGAATATGCATTTTCAAGTATGCTGGATGGTTGACCGATGTATTTTTAAATGAATACGTATGCTTTATGACAAATAGACAAAATTTGAACAAAAAATTGTCAAACAAGGAGGGCAGTGAGAAAATCCCTGTGCTTGTGGCAAGAGTTTTCTGCCAACCTTGGCAACATGCTGAAATGCCAGGAGAACATCTGGGCTGCAGTGGGGAGGGACTTTGGTGCCTTCTTCAGTGGAAGGGGAATTTCTGAGCAGCTCTGGAGCAGCCCAGCTCCAGGGAAGGTATTCCCTGCCTCGAATGTCCCTCAAGGGTTTGTGAGGTCATGGTCAGGATAATTCCCACTGGACTGTGCTGAAAGTTCCACTGTGGAGACTGGGGAGACCTTTGGGATGTATCTGAGGAGGTTTTTATCTGCAGGGCCACAAAGGAGGGGCTGTGCCTGAATTTACAGCTGGGAATTCTCAGCCAATTGAGCCTCTATAGCTGTAACTCACAGCTGGAAAGCCAGGGGCCTTTAGGAAGCCTGAAATGAGGAGTGAGAGCAGACCTGAGGGAATGGTGCTGTGGCTCTGAGGCCACAGGAGTGGAGCATTCAGCCACCTGTGTCCCACTGCCCCAGGGCAGCTGCAGCTCCTGGTTGGGCCCAGCCCTGCACTGGGTATATATTGCCAGGCAGGGCTACACACAGAGCTGAGTATGAATGAGCTGCTTCTCAGGAGGCAACATCTGAAGAAGCTGAGGTCTTATTTAACCCCAATCCTTCCTCCCAGGAGAGGATAAACTCCACCCTGCTGAATGCAGCATTGTTCTCCTCATGGCCAAGCTTTATGAGAACCCCCACAGGACAGCTAGGCTAAGCTGAGGGCTGGGGATGTCTGTCAGCCTATTGTTCCTGGTCTGAATTCCTTGATAAAATGTCTCTCTCGGGTTTGCCATGCACAATTTGCTGGCAGAGGATGAGCTGAATTTCCCAAGCTATTGAAGCTCTTTGCAGCTTGATCCTGGGATGATTTTTACAAGCAGATAGAAATGTTTGTACTGGCAGAAAGGTGCAAGATCTGAAAGCACATCTTGTATCTCAAGATTGCAGCTCTTGACTTGCTGATCAAATGAGTTTTTCTGTGTGTAAGTTTGGATGTTGTTCTGCATTTTCCCTGCAGTGGTGTGGGCGATTCTGTGTGCAGTACCAGCCATTGCTGCTCAGTGTTAGGCAAAGTCCCGCCTGGTGCTCAGGAAAATGTGTGGCCCTGGTTTTCCTTTTTGCTGTAACCACTTTACTACATAATATTGGACAAAATTCTCCTGAGTGCAGTGTGCTAAAGCAGTGTGAAACCCATTGATTCCCTCTCTTCAGAAAGTATAAAAATAGAGACAGCTCTGCAAGCAGAGCACTTTTCCCAGAGTAGAAATAGATGAAATACAAGGGACCTACACTGCAGAGTGTCTTGGACAGCCTTTAATGACCAGCAGTCATTCTTGTGCTAATCTGTCCCTCTCTAGGAATATTTCCAGTTACTCTTGACTTGCACAAATTAATTTTATTTTCTTCCCTCTGCTGTCAGGCTGTTGCTTAATATCAGCCGTCAGGTGAGAGCTCTTAGGACTGGGAGGCAGCAGAAATGAATATTCCACTGGGAAAGGAGACAGATGTGTGATCACTGCATCAAGTTAAGGAGGGCTGGGGAAGAAGGTGTCATTTATCAAACTCCATTAACTTCGCAAGTACTTTCTGCTTCACAGATGAATCTGGACGTTTTCATTACATGGTACACAATGAATTGGGTTGGCTGCATAGTATAAAACATATGGGAATACCTTAAAACATTATCTGACAAAGTTTTTCCAAAAAATAAAAACCCAAATCAAAACAGATCCAAAGAGCATTTGTATGAGCTATTCTTCATTAAAACAAATGACATTTGTCTGTGAACAGAGCCAGAGGAGAGAGTACTTTATTTAATCTTTGCTGATGGGGATTGTCTGTTTTTTCCTGCGTACCACTCTGCTGTAAAATGATGTTTTTCCTTTCAAAACTGGCATGGTTGCAATAGGTTTTCCAAAGAAGTATTTGGTAAGCTTTCCCTGCTCAAAGCTACACTGTGAGTAAAATATGAAAAAGCTGCTTTTTAATGGAACTTTTAGTTCCTATTTTATTAAGCATGTAAATTTTAGCCTTTAGGTGTCTTTTTTTGTTGTATTATCACAAAACTCACGGATTGTAATCTGGGAATGAAAGAATAGATATAAACCTTAAGTTTAAAAAATCCTATGGAGGTATTGAACAAATCATCATAATGGCACAGTTTGCATTCGCTGCAGTTCGTACATTAAAGTATTAATGTGCATCTGCAATTTTTATTTTAAAAAATGGTTGTGAAGGCAAGATTGCTACACCCCATTTACACAGGTGCCTGTGGCAGTGACTGGGTATGGTTAAATGTCCCTGCTGGGAACATGAGCATCAAGAACTCACTTTATATTCAGCTATGAAGCGTGGCTTTTCTTAATTTTAATGTTTGATGGCACAGACTGAAATAGATGTGTTATGTAATGCTAAAATAGGAGAGAAAGTTGAAGCAGAGTTGAGAATCCAGCCACCCCCACAACGTAGGTGTCTACGAGTCTGGGGTTGCATCTGAATCAGATGATCAGAGCTTGAAGTTTTCCAAAATGTCAGAAGTCTCAGTACCAAAATTAAATGCAGACACATAAAGGGACTAAGCTGAACATATGGGGGAGATGTGGCCCTGGAAAGTTTATTCCAGCTTTTGCCCACTTTAGAGCTTGGGGAGTAGATCTGTAAAGGTATTTTGGTGGTGAAGGGAGGAGGTGCTTGCGGGAGTCCCAGTGGGCGCCTGTGGGCAGATACAGACTTTTGTAAAGTCCCCAAAAGCCCTTTTACAAAATGTTTAATTTTTTTTTATAAATTAGGAAGGAGTTTCTGGATATGAAGCCTGTACCTGATCTGTCAGGTGAACTTTAGTGCATGAACCCACCTCAGTTTACAAGAACAATAGTAAAGTGTGGTAAATAAAAGCATCCGATAAAAAGATGGTTACAAAGCACAGATTCATTCTCGTGGTTGAGTCTTGCTTGAGGTGTGGTGTGGTTTTCTCCAAGTTCCTCTTTTTCTGTCTCTTAACTGATATCCCACTTTCATAAACTTATTTAATTGCAAATGTTACATAGGATAAAGATGTTTCACCAAGAAGATTCATTAAGTATTGAGGCAGCCAATTAATAGCACTGACTACAAGTACACAGAGCAAATGATGGTTTTTGTGTAGGATTAAACTGCAGCACCGTATCCAAAGTGAGACACATGGATGCCAAGCCTGTATCCAAGTACACAGACATCTCCAGAGCAGAGCTGGACACCTCTGCTGCTCAGAGAAAATGTGCAAAAGGAAACTCAGTAAGGCAGATCTCTCTTGGAAAAAGAGAAATCACATTGCTTCAGTGTTGCATTTCATCTCCTTCTGGCTTCAACCACAATATTCTTAATAAAAGTGAAATTATGTCAGATGTTACTGTGGCTGCTTGACTGATGAAATGGTGTAATTCCCTGCCTTGCAGCCCTTCCCACTCTGTTCTTCTGGAAGCAGTAGCTACCTCCTCTGTTCCCTGAATGTCTGATCCTCCTGAGTATTTCATTAAGCCAGACTTTCAGGTCTTGATCTCTGGGCTCTGCTGGCACCGAGGTTGCACAGCTGGCAGTCAGTGCTCTGGGTTTACTTTAGCACCAGACACAAATTAGGCTCACATTTTGTTGCTGCTCCTGCTGGAGAAGGTCTTGCCTCTGTCCTCAGCTCGTTTGAAATATGCTTATTGCTCCGTGGTGTTCCAGTGGATGAAGAGGGTGAATGTTGCACCTGCAACGGGGCTGAATTTTCTCCCACTGAAATCTTCATGCATGACTCCCGACCAGTTCCTCCTGAGCTTGATATCCAGTCATCAGTGGGATTTTACCTGTCCATAAACTTCAGGATTGATTGATATTTATGCTTTCCATATGACTAAATACTGAAAAATGCTTTACACATTTGCAGTACATCACAATTACAGCTCATGAATGTAATCTCGTATACCAGAACAAATGGAGGTAGAACAAATCATTTAAAATAATTTGAGTATGCAGAAAGTTCATTAGAAGTAAATCTCATTTTCAGTGTTACAAAACAAATCAGTGTCATTAGTGTATTGTTGTTTACACATACTTGTGAACTTCCATCAAATATTTATATTGGCTTAATTTGGAGCTAACATTCAGAAAACTGCACTGCTTTACAGCAATGAACCCAGGTAAATAATTCCAATCTGTTTGTATTAAAATTCCTTTCTGTAATTAAATGTCACTTTAACTGAGAATTTTGCTCCAAGTTGCAGTGTGGATTCCAGCCTCCTTTTGCTCCCTCTTCCCTTTCCTAGGAAAAGTGTGGAAGGTGCTGTTGCCATGTCTGTATCCAGCACACACTGTCTATAGTTATGCTGTAATTTTCATTTCTCTAAGCAGCTCTGGGTGTGCCTTCAAGCCCTGCAGATACATTTTACCAAATGAAAGCAAGGCATTTTCATCAGAATGCATCCTGGTGGATGCACAGCACCCTCCAGAGCCTGCCTGCCAGCTTGAAGTGGTAGCAGTTTGTATAGAAAGCCACACTGCTTTTAAATACTCACCTATGTCATTCTATTCCAAATAAAACTTAAGTTTTGAAAGACACTTGGCACGTTGGATGTTTGCTCCTTGAGCAATTCCTGCTTGGACTCAAACAGCAAAAGCCTTTCTGCAGCCAGATCAGTGGGACTGAGGTCTCCATCTTCTTGTCCTTGTTTTTGGCATCCATCCTGCTGCTTGCAGCCCCAAGGCTGGAGCTGCTGCCTCAGCACAGTCCTGCTTTGAGAGACTTTAAAATTCCGTGGTTTGTTGTTGATGTGCCTGTTAGTTGTGAAACATCCCTCTGGTTTATCAGCCCCCTCAGGGACCTCGTTGCTTATTGTCCCTGCTCCCATTTCTCTTCCGATCTTAATTAATCTCTGTCAAGCAAAGCCACAAATGACTTGTCAGATCAATGGTTGGATTCCCCCTGCTCTGCCTTGGGCTTTCAGGAAGAAAGGATCTCGCTTACCCTGTGTGGATTATCAGAGTGGATTATTCTGGGTTCCGCCATAAGGAAGAAGCATCTGGCAGCTGCAGGTCAGTGCATTCTTTATATGGAGCTGTAGGGAATGAAATCAGCTGCTAAAGACACACTTGAGTTTGGGGGCTAAGCAGGAGTCTGCAAAGCATCTGAGATTCCAAGCTGTGTACTTCTATAGGCATTTATAATCAGTTGCACATATTCAGACTTTGTCAGGCTTGGGGATGTGGGTGCTCAGGATGTTCAGTTTATTAAGTTGCAGTTTACTGAATTTCCTCTGAATTCCTTAGGTGATGTAATGTCACTCTTGTGCTTATCATATGCAGCTGGCTGTGTATGGGGGTCATGTGTGCAGCAGGGAAAAAAAATCTTATAACTTGATTTACCTGTCTTACTCCAAGATCCTGGTCTGAAAGGATCAACAGGATTTTGGAAAACCATGGAAGCTTTGTTGTTGTTGTTGACTTGAATCGCTGCAGCGATTTGTTTGTCCCTGGGGCAGAATTTCTGTGCAATATCTCTTTGTATTTATTGCTAAAAAGAAAGACTCTGAAGTTACAGGTTATTAATTCAATCTTAGGCACTTGCTGCAGGATGGAACTGGAATTTAGTAGAGTCTTGTCTTTGAAGTGTCATAAATGTATTTCTGCTACATTTCATTAACATTTCTCTGTAATTAAAAAGGTAAGGGCAGTGAGATCTGAGAGCAAGGCTGGTTCAGGTAATTCACCATTCTGACACAGCTTTTTCACGCCTCTGGTTGGGTTTGAATTTCTTTGCAGATATTTGTAGGATTCTTCCTACCCTTTCCTGGGTTTTATTTACAAAGTCTCAACTCGTCAGAGCTGTTTGTTCTGCTTGTATTTCTCTGCTGTGCCACACGTGTCTTGGATTTCTCAGTGTTTTTTCCCTGGAAATGAATAAATTCCTCTTACTTTCTTCATGCTGCCAGCTCTTCAGCATTTCTTATGGATCTCAAACTTCTTGATAGCTGCTAAGCCAGTGTGTTTATTTTATAATACTTTGGACTGACATTACCACTCTTGGCAGGTTGTAGGAGCTGCTACAGTCACTTTGTGCTTAAAATTGCTTCCATTGACACCACATATTGTTATTAATGGTTGTTACTGCCTCAGTTTAAATCAGACAATACCTCTTCAAGATCTATTTGATTCCTCTTCCAATCTAAAGTTTCTGTTCTCAGTCATAAATTCGAGTTGAAATATTTTTCTTTTTCCTCACATAAAAGCATAATACACATTTTGGAAGGAATTCAGGGATTTAAAGATCTGCCAATTTTCCAGGCCAGTTCTTTTTTAATATTACAAGTTACATCTCTCAATGAGGATCTTCCAAAGCACTGATGCTTTAACTAGGCACTGTTTTCCCTGTCAAGCAGCCTTTCAGTAGCCCTGCATGCCAAGCACTTCCACCACTGAGCCCTTATTTCTTTGCTGTCTGTGAGTTGCATAATATTGCAAAAATGCTGTTAAATTTCAGTACCAATATACTGCTCGAGAGAAGGTTCTTCTGTTTGCAGAAAGCAGTAATAAGGTATTTATTTCTATATATTTTACCTTTTTTTTTTAACCTTTTGTCTTTGCACTCAGCTGCCATTTCTTGGAGAGCTGACAGTTTGTTTTGTAACCATGGGGGCAACTGCATCTGAATTGGGATTTATTCATTGGAAGGGAAGGGAGTCAGAACAGATCATGAACCACTGCAAAAACAAACAAACCTTATTCTCTCTGTGGGAAATGAGTCTCTATGAAAAATGTCCTTATTGAGGAGGTCTTCCAGAGGGCTGTGCTCGCTGTGTCACCACATCCATGGCCTTGGGAGCCTGGTGAATGGCTGGAGCAGCAGCAGCCTGGAGAGTTCTGACAGCAGGATCAAGGCCACAATGGAAAGTCCACTCCCTGCTAATGCTTCTACTTTACAAATGAAACCTTTTATCCATAGGAACAAATTTGGGAGGCTTTCCTTTAACCACCCTCATGAAAAGCTGCTGGGAAGCTTCTTTCAGCTGGCTGATACAGAGCCCTAATCCCTGCAGCCCAGCTCCGAGGCTTTGTCTATCCTGCCATTTGGTTTGCCTGTTAAAAAAGAATTTCCCTCCTTAGTCTGTGTGCTGAGGCACAACTGTCACACTGCTTTAACAGCAAAGTTTACAGAAATATCGTTCTAACATTTTTATTGCTGTTTATATTGCTTGAAAGTACCTGATTTGTGACCAGTGGACAGTTTTATTGCCTTCTGTGAGCTTTGTGTCTCAGGCAGAATGCTTTTATTATTTAATGGATACTGTTGATTTTGGTGAAGCACCTCCCTTTGAATGTTGTCCTACTAAAAGAACAATCCCTGAAAAAGCAACAAGGGTCTTAACTCTTGACCTTTAGGATTTGATGGCTGTGGGCACAGGAGTGCCCAGGGGCTTGAGCCACTTGGTTGTGCCATGCCAGGAAAATTCCATCTCTGATACAAAAGTGTGGGAGGCTTCAGGAAACTCAAAAATGAATTTGAGACACCCAGAAGGTTGTTAGCTTTTTGTGCCTTTGTCACCTCAGCTAGATGTGGAGTCTAAAGGCACAAAGAATGTTCTTTTGGTAGCTCCAGATGTTTTCAGTTCCCTCTGTACGGGTCTCCACCAGGCTGGAGCGTCTCCACAATGCATTGACAGGCAAACTGTTGGAAAAAGGTGAGCTGTAAAATGATCCAAGACCAGGGATTAGTCAGGTGTTGCATGGTTCATCTCTGATTATTTTTCCTCTGTATTAATTGTCATTTTACTTACCTAAAACCTAGGCACCCAGCCAGGTTGTGTGACTTGGTACAGCTCTAGCAGCAGCCATCTCCCTCTAGAAGTGCCTGTCTTGTTCCATTGGCCAAGAGAGGATTTAGACTAGGAGTTTGGGCAAAATGCCAAACTTCTGCTTTTGGGAAAGTGTGCTGAGATGAAGTCCCTCTCTGGATTTCTGTGATGGGTTTCCATGCAATATCCCAGTTATTATTCCTTTGATCTTTGGTTCTTCACAACCACATATCAAGTCAGGCAACTCCATTACTCTGTCTTTTTATAGACAGAGTAGACTTTTCCTTCTCTAATCTCTTCTCTAATCACAAGGCCCTTCTCAGAAAAGGGAAATGTCATCTTAAGTTTCATGGGAGGTTTCCAAGAAGGGCTGGATGGAAGAGCTGTCTCCGTATGCTTCTTGTTGTAGTGGTAAAACAGCCCTGGGTGCAGTGAAAATAAATGTTTTTGCTACCTGGTATGAACAAATGTTTGAATTTAATCCAGGTGTCATTTTCTCTCTGGAGCTGCTCAACATTGAACTTTGGAGGGAATTCTTTGTAGAAATGTGAGAGCAAAATTATGTTGGCCCAATGGGGGATGTCTTTTACGTTTGGCCTCCTACTTCAGTTAGTTTGTACTGAAATATTGTAATTATCAAGGCACTTTTTTACCTGCTGGGAAGCATCAGAAGTAGGGGTCGGTCCTTGTGTGTTTGTGCTATTTTACAATATACCTTGTTAGACCATGTTTAGAATTTAAATGAATTAATTTAGTGCAGGCAGCTCCTGTAATTGCAAGGGAGCAGCCCCGGTGCTGCTGCTTGTCATACCTGAGGATCAAGACACTGAGAAATTATCTCCCCACACCTTTTCTCTGGTAGCTTTAATTAGCTGGGATTTTACAGCCTGGGCTGAGCTCTCTGGGCTCACAATTAGTAAACTCAGTAGAATGAACAAACAGCTTGGAAATCTGGTGAAGCAGTAAGTGTGAAGCCCTTCATGTATGGGAACATGATGCTGCTGCTAAATCCAGGGACAAAGCAAGCCTGGGCTATAAAAATCCTCAGGAGGCGATTGGCACAGCCAGTTAAAATGCCAGTGTGCTTGACTGTGTCCTACAGCACGTGCCATTTAATGAGCATGTGATTGCCAGAATCTGAATTAAGTTATAAAGTTGGAATCAAGTGGATTTGTGAACTTGGACAAAGGAGAAATGAAATAATTCCAGTCAGAATTAGAAGCGGTGTCAGGATGGTCACATAGCTTTACCACGTACAATTTAAAATCATTTCTTAAAAATGGGTTATTAAGGGGATATTTGGGGGGAGCAGAAATGTTCTTTTGCATCCCATGAGGAAGTGAAATGATCATCCAGGGACAGAGGCAGTGTGTAGGGAGTTGCAGGTTGTCTCTAGGATTCCTGAATGGATTGGACATGGATTAGACCTGAATGCTTTACAGATGCCCCTGGCTGAGGATCTGCCTGATGTATCCAGCATCATTTAATAGGAAAGGACTGAAATTATCAACAAGAAAGGAAAATAACTGCAGGCTAATAGTGAATCTGAATTTGTTTTTAACACTGAAGCTTCTTCTGGTCTAGATCAGTGTCAGGCTGTATCAAGAGCTGCTGTGATTCAAGTTGAGATTCTTTGATCACGGATGTCCTTGTCATTTAAAATGTGATTAATGCAACCATGGATTAGGATGTGATTGTGCACTAGAAGTATTGCATGACTTTTAAAAATAAATGAAGTCACTAAAGACGTTCTGAATTAATAAAAACTTCCAAAGTGGATATTGCAAATTTAAATTCTTTTTGCTCAGGTCAAAAACTTTCAGATATTTCACTGGAAAAAAAAAAACAAAAAAACAACAAGAAAAAGAATAATATTGTCTATTTTTTTCCTTCTCCAAGAAGTTCCTACTATGAGCTGTGGGTTATCCCATAGGGGAGGCACCCTCATCCAGCACAGGGCTGCCAGAACTGGGGTGTTTTGGGGTGAAGCCCTGGAGGGTGGCAGGTGCCAATGCAGCAGCTTGTACAGAAACAGCACTTCAGCAGCTCCAGATCCCATCAGGCTTTAGTTTTCCAAGCTTCCAGGAAACTGAGTTTTCTTCTGGGTTTTATTATTTGTTTGTTTGGGGTTTGTTGTTGTTTTCTTGGGTTTGGGTGAGGTTTTTTTAGTGGCAGCAAGGCAACTTTTCTGATAGTGAGGAGTCTGTAAGTTGAAAGCGGAGGGAACATCTTAGTTTGGGGCATTCATGGCTCCCATGGATTGAAAAGGTAATTAATTTGGTGGGGATTTTTCAGGGGTTGTTGATCAGAGCCTGAATTTCTGAGATGCTCTCCAGACTTGGAGTAGGAAACACTTGTGATTTCTTCATTGCTTTGTGAAATAGTGATGACATTTTCAGAGGGGCAAAAATCCCCCAGCCAACAGGAGAATGAAATAACACAATGTGATTTCCACAGGCTTTCAGGGCATGACATATTTCTGTTCCCTAACAAAAGGGAGATTTTAGATGTTTTGCTTTAATCCTCATATTTTTTTCCCCCACTTCTCCTTTGCCTCAGGAATGTGTTTAGCAATAGCAGGATAGAGTTTTTAGTATTTAAAAATTAGCAGTCATCCACAAAGGCATCCTGCCAAAGGGAAGGGAGGCAGTGTGCAGGCTCCATACAAAACCTTTTCACCATTCAGGAGCTGAAATTTCTTCTTAAAATTTGATCTCCAGATATGTCAGCATGTTAACAGGAGAACAATCTCGGGATAATTATTCCTGAATTGCTCACTGGAGCATTTTTGCTGGCAAAAAAAGTGAGGGCAGCTTTTGGTTACCTGTAAAAGAATAGCCCGTGCTGTGCCAGATGCTGATGAGAAGTTAGTCAGCTTTTTGTGTGGATACATTCATTGCTAAAAATAAGAGATTAGAGTACAATGGAGGCATAATTGCTGTGCTGGGGAAGAAAGCCTGAGAACTGCACCTTGGATAATTTGGTGCCAGGCCAGGTATTTTTAGGGACATATGGTTTACTGAATGAAAAGTTTTCTATTCTTGTGCTCGTGTTGTGGGCTGTCTAATGAGGAATTCCACTGCTTAATTTTAATGCTGTTTCTCACACTGGAGAGACCTTTGAATTTCTTTTGAGAGGCTAAATTTCTGCTGTTTAATATATATATTTGCTATCACCTATATAGAAAAAGCAGCAGTTCTGTATGATGTCAAAAGCAACCACAAATAGAATTTTGGAATGAATCCCCAACTATGCAAAATTTGAACAGCAAATCATTGCAGTAAAATTGCTTAAATTTAAAAAAAAATAGAAAGCAGCTGTGTTCTCCTCAAAGTATTTATTACTTGACTTTTTCCTATTTCATGTTCATGTCTGGCTTTCCTGTTCAGTGTTTTCAGTAAATAGAAGCAAAACTGTAAAGGTATGTGCATCTTTCTGAGCTTCAAATTGTGTCTCCAAGTTCCTGTTGCGAGGTCACTAAACATTTGAGCACTTCAGTTCTCTTTTCCATGAAATTAAGTTCATTCCCTATAATTTTACCTGTCTGGCATCTAAAGATTGTGGCCAAGGTAATCATCTGGGCTCTTTCAATGGCAGCAGTGACAGTGATCATGCATCTCCTGGATTTTAGGGAGCTGCTTTCACTGAAAGGGTGGTGACTCACAGCTTTTTTGGCTACTTGGGACTGACAGTGATGTGAGCATGAAACTACAGGAGAGTTAAACAAAGACTGAGGTGCAGTAGCCTGGATAAATAACAGCAAATTGCATTCTAACAACTTGGTACACTTTGATGGAGTACTTTAAAATTCATATTCTCCTTGTAGAACTTCAATAAATAGACTGATTAAATCTGATAGTCACTAGGAACACTTAGCTGCTGAACCCTTCTTTATCCTACATAATGGCTGTACACAAAACTTGTATTTTTATGCGTTTCTGTTTTGCAGAGCTGAACAAACACTGTATTATTTAATCAAAACAATTACAAGCCTGTTACCAGCAAATAAAACCCGAGCTATTACACCCCAACAGTTAGGACAAAGGGAAGCTGGAGCATATGTAGGCTGATTAAATGGTGTATATTTAATTTTCCTTTCAACCAGAGAAAATGAAGGATGTCAGCTGCTGAAATTCACTGAAGACAGAATATAGTGAGAGCCACATGGGCTGAAACAATGATCCAGGAAAATCAAGTATGTAGGGGCTCTTAAAAGAAATTTGAATTAAAAAGAACTAAAATACAGTAGAGGAAGAATCTCTTGGGGAAAAAAAAGAAAAAGAAAATAGAAGAAACATCACCCTGAAAGCTTTAAATTGCTAATGTTTACATCCATGGTACCATAGGTGTTATCCAAGATCCACCATTTTCTCTCATAAAGTTTATTTCAGAATTGATATCTTCTCACAAGTGAGGAATTTTTATGGTAAGAAGTAGCAATACAGAAAGACTAATGGAAAGAAAAGGTCCAGAGAGATTGAGAAAGACTTTCAGGTGAGCAACTGGCAGCCACTGTCAAAAATGAATCTTAAAACATGTCCTAATTGGAAAAACTGTCTCAGGTGTTTTCTTCCCAGACAGCAGGAGTTAACAGAAAACATTTCATTTTCTCTTAGGAAATGCTTCTCTTTTTTGTGTCTGAAAACATGGAGAGGCTTCTTGCTACTTTAAAGTCCGAATATTTAGAAAAAGGCTCGGAAAGGGAAAAGCAAGTGACATTGTCTACATCATCTTATAAATATCAATGCCACTTATCCATTTTTTTTTCTATTGCCTGAAGAATAATCAGTTTTTTCAGTATTTTGTGCCTCAGCAATAGAATTCTTCAAAGATTCTAAGGGCTTATTTTCAGCTCCTTTTTAAACCAGAGCTCTTGCAAAAATCTATACCCTTCTGTACATTTCTTTCTTTGTAAACCCATGTTAAAATGTCACAACTTGGCAAAAGAAATATGTCAGAAACAGATACATTAAAGCAAGAAAAAAACCCCACCTGTTTTTTTTTTTTTAATATGAAAGTCTGTAGTGTAAAGAGGAATTGTAAATGTAATTGAAGGCCTTGAAAAAGCCAAAACAATCCCAAAATGAGGTTCCTGGGTATGGTGCTCATGAATCCACAGTGCACTGATTTCACCAGGGCTGCTCAGGTGCCTCAGGTCAGTGTCTGTCCCAGAGTTTTGCTCCCACCATGGATGGGAGTTAGACCAGAAATTTGGGGATAAACTGCAGCCCATCATCCTCATCTTTTGGCTCATTCCCCTCTTCTGCAGAGCTCCCACTAAAGATCATCAGAGGAATCCATGGAAACACAAGGAGGAAGTGGCATCATTTTGCTTCTTGGTGGCTTGATTTAGTATTGCCTAATTAATTAATTACTGTGGCATCCATGGGCAGGCTTTGCCCCAGGGACATCTCATTAAAGGAGCCCACACCTATTTAATTCCTCCTGTGTTCTGTGAGCCTCTGCTTTTCTTTCTTGTCTTGGGAATGTGGGAATTTTCATGGTACAGCCAGTGGGATTATTCACAAAAACAGGCATTGATATTGTGTTCTCCATGGCACAGCTTCTGGAAGCACACCAGCAGAGCTCATCCCAAATGCTTTTTTACTCCCAAAGACCTAAGCTCAGCCCTTCCTGTCTTAGATTCAGCATCTCCTAAGTCTTTCTGCATAGTGCTTCCTTTAATGGAATTAATTCAGTATTTGGAAGCTTTTTAAGCAAGCTTCATAGAAACCTACTCAGAAAAGTTTGTTCTATTTTGCTTTGCCTTTTTTTTTCTGAGTGTGGCCATTTTTGTTGATTTTTTTTTTTTTAAGGCAAAAGAGAATTTGCCTGACAGCTGATCTAATAAAATGTGCTCTGGTCAGGTATTTGGTCTGCTGCTGCTGACACTTGATCTGAGGGGAAACAGCACAAAGAGCTGCTCTGAGCTTTAAAAAGATAGGAACTTGTTTTTCAGTATTGGCTTTTGAACATCATTGTCTGGGCAGGATCTTGCAGGAGACCTCAAGAGAGGCAGCAGCAAACTCATGTTGTTGTGTCTATGGAAGTGTTTTTTCCTTTCCTTGCTTTTTAAGGTGTGAGATTTCATCTTTCTGCTCATCACAAAGTTAGCTGAGATCTGTTCAGCTTCTCTCCCTCGTTCATGCAAGCATCCTTCTGGAGCAGCTTGCTCCCAAGGGCAGAGGTTGTACTGAGTGCACTAAAAAACAAGTGCTCTGTGCTTTCCTTACCCTTCTATTTATAATTCCTGTCACTGGAGCACAAACTTGCAGTCACACTTCCAAGTTTCTGAAGGAAGGTGCAGAATCTCCATGTGTGGCACCACGAGGGTCTGGTCTGAGTCAAACCTCCTGAAAAAGGAGAGTCCAGGGAATGGAGGTGTTAGCATGTAATAATAAATAACTGGGAGAACCATCTCTCTGGAATTCTGAGCCTGATGGGTTGTCTGAATGTTCCCCTCAAAGTCTTAGACCAACAGCTGAGAATTGAGCCATGATTTTCTTTGACTCTTAGAGAAGGATAATGTAGGTGCATTCATTATCCCAAATAGCAGAAAGGCTGAGTGAGATCCAAAGAACAAAGCCTAAAGAAATGAAAACAGCATTTACAAGAGGCACTGGCAGGAAGATGGAGGGGGAATATTACTAGGTATTAGATCTGTCAAGGAGAGTGGAGCTTTTCCTTGCAAGGTGTCAAACAAATCCAGACCTTGGATGGCACTTTCCAGCTTTATAGATCACAGCACCCTTGACAGAAGATGTGGATATCAGC